>JAKOGI010000923.1:362500-366241 GCA_029747015.1 Carnegiea gigantea
TGCACTTCAACCTACATCAACCCACTTCAATCTAGTTCAATCTATTTCAACCCACCTCAAAAAAAAAATACCAGCTTTAGCCTACCTCAACCTACTTTAACCGACTTCAACCGACTTCACTCTTTTTCTCACTCAATGTACTCACGAAAACAACAGGCCCTAAATCCCATATGATACTTTACAAATTATTAAAATTATGAAGGAGTGGGTTGAAGTTGGTTGAAGTGGGTTGAAGCAGGTTGAAGTAGGTTGAAGTTGGTATTTTTTTTTCAGGTGAGTTGAAGTAGGTTGAAATAGGTTGAAGTAGGTTGAAGTAGATTGAGGTTGGTAAATGTGGATTGACCCACGAAAAGAACAGAGCCTTAGTACCAACAAGGAATGCTAATAGAACTTTCACATGCCAAAAAATATACATAGTCCAATTCCAACACATTAAAAGCATGAGTAACCCAAATTTCTTATAGCCTCATGCAAATGACCAAGAAAGTAAGAACAAAACAACATTATATGCCCTACTTTTGCCCAACTCCTAGAATAAATAGAAGGATAAGGAAAATAAATTGATTCATGGCAAAGGGATAGAAACGAAGAAGTCAAAAAGAAAGAGATGCAAACCAATTACCCAAATTGCGGAATAACCAAGCAAGAATTCATCATAACTAGTCACGCGTTTGATTACTACTGTGTTGTATATATGTCTGTTCATTCAGACGGGCGGGTAAAATACGGATCGGGTGTATTCGAGTTCGTGTAAAATACGGGTCGGGTGTATTTCGGGTTCGGTCAAAATACAGGCGAGTGTATTTCGGTTTTACGAGTTTCGAATCAACCCAACAGGTTTCAAGCGCCTTTTTAGTGATTTTTTTTTTTGTCGAAATCAAAATTTTGGCATATTTATTACTTAAAATTGTCTATATTTAATGAAAAAGGATTGTAATTGTAATTTCTTCAAAGAATATCAAAAATATCCAAACTTTTGAACATAATATATGAAATTCATGTGCGGGCGGACAGAGTCACGTTTGGCTAGGTTGACCCGTATATTAAAATATTAATAATTGGTCGGATTATTCATGGGTCGGGCCATCTAAAGCATGTTAACAAGTCGGAGCGGTTCGACCCGTCAGTA
This sequence comes from Carnegiea gigantea, assembly GCA_029747015.1. NCBI lineage: Eukaryota > Viridiplantae > Streptophyta > Magnoliopsida > Caryophyllales > Cactaceae > Carnegiea > Carnegiea gigantea. The sequence continues at coordinate 363,630 of JAKOGI010000923.1, forward strand.
ACTCGTTTAATAATTTGATATTTCGTTAATTAACTTAGCATTACCTAATCAGACATGCTTTATTAGTGTGTCGATCCTAACACGAACATAAGTTGGTCCATCGCCCAACATTGCTTAAGATTCGAGACAATTAGAAGGAAATCAAACGAAAGAATATTATATACGTGCAAGATATTATAATTATCTATTAATTATAAAATCAAAAGTTTAGGTTATTATAGAATAATCTTATTTAAAATGCGATGAGACTTATTCATTTTACCAAGAATATAATGGCATGATTCGCATATTTTCATTACGTATCTAATTCTAAATTGTTTTCTTAATATTAGAGTTGTTTCATGGCCATTTTCTAAAATTGCACCATTTATAAGTTGTATACGACGTTGTTTTATAGGTAAAAGTGGGAATCATTGTCTAATTTGGGAAGGGATGTGATAATTATATAACGTCTCTCTAAACGATTCGTAATAATGAAAAACTACTATTGTTAAGAGGAAAAAAATTAAAGAAAATAAAAAGTAAGTACACAATATTCGGGTCAAACGAGCGGGTTCGGGTTCGGGTTCGGGTTGACCCAAAAATTTACGGGTGTTTTGGGTTCTTTTTATTTCAAGTTCGAGTTCAGAAAATCGTATTCAAACTCTAAAACTTTTGAGCGAGTTTGGATCGAATTTTCAGTTCGGGTCAATTTTTGTTAGGTCTAGTTAGACAGGAACAAGAACCATAAGCACAATAGAAACGAAAAACACATATGGGGAGCAGAGCAAAACATGGCACACTAACATGGTCTAAAAATAGGACCACACCCCACATCAGAAATCCAACCCGAAAGCTTGTAAATTCAATGTCACTATCCAAACCTCCACCCATAATTTGAGAACTCAGGAACAAGATATGAAACTTGAAAAAAAAAAAAAAAAAACAAAACGAAAATGAAAATTGAAATTAGAAGGCGACTCCACTACATTACCCCCTATTCGCGTATTGCAACCCCAATTATGGCCTTCCTCTTCTCTTTCATTCATCAATTCTTCAATTAAGAACCAACCCTATCTTCAATCAAATTCAAATTAATGCCCAATTGATTCTTGTAACTGCTGAATCCAATTAGACAGTTGATTACCTTCAATCCTTACCATTGATGAGGAAAAGGAAAGTAAAGGATGAATATGATGAGATGATAAAGGTGATTAAATGAGTAATGAAGAGGAATAAAGCAGGGGTGTTCGTCGGTTATTGAGACATAAAAGAGGAGATAGATGGTTAGGAGGAGGGCAATCTATGCTGGGAATTGAGGGAGAGGATGAGATAGAAAAGTGGGAAGAGTAGCATAGCATGAATCATACCGGGCAAGGAAAAAAATGGGGAGAGAGACAAAAATAATCAGGAGAGGAAGATGGGTTCATGTGAGCAGCACGTGGCGGGAAGAGAAAGTGAGAAGAATCAAAATTTTGGATAGAACATCAGCCTACCGCCCCTGTGTCCTAGTGTCTCATCTCAAAGGCTATGGACCAAAAACACCAGAACAAAGTAGAGTCAATCCTCTGTCATGAAGGACACCTGCATTGAACACACTAATAAAGCACTTTGTTCCTCGTAGGCAAGTATCCAGGCTCTCCCGTTGATGGACAAACCGTAACAAAAACACATTGCTTAAACGAATCCAAGTTTAACACCAGAGCATTTACAAAGATCGAAACATGAACAAAAATGATTTCTTCATTATACAAGGATTACTAACAAGTAGAGGCATTAAACAGCTTTTCTTTTCACCAAATTGGTGGCCTTCAAAAGATGCGATTTTGTCTATATAATTGATTTACTGGCTTCTCATTTAATAGTTGCAGGACCTGACAATTTTTGCGAGTTAAATAATTACTACCAGAGGTGGAAGTTTATCAGGAAACTAGAGTTACCACACAAGTTGCTAGATTTCCATATCTAAAATCATGCAAAATGAAATGACAAAATACCAAGAGATTGTATCACTTTGAGGCGTTTGGTCGATGCATGGGCTGGCTAATTTACTAGATCTAAAGCTCTTTAATGGATGCATTGTTGAAAAGAAATAAATGACGCAGCACATAAAATTAAAATTACAAGGATATATTTTTTTGCTTTGATTCAGGGCCGGAGAAATCAGTAACCCTGGGAATAGGTGAATCGAACAAGTAGTCGGTTATTGGCCAAAGATACTTGAACAATTGAAGCTTCATCAGATAAATCTTGAGTAAAGCATCCCAAGTGCAGCCACGCATATCGATTGGGTCTGTCAATTGCTTCTTGAGCATGCAACTTGAGAAAAGCTTGGCAACTGTAGATCTAGGATTTTGGTTTTCCATCTTTCTCTAGCTATCCTTTTTAACCCCGCAAGAACATCATTTTGCAACACCTAACCCTGCCATCGCCATTATTTAGGTCTCACTCTACAATTCACTTCAATCTCTCGCTCTTCTTATCAAAATCCGGCCTCCTTGCCTATCTACTACCACTGCAGCCGCTTCCTCCCCTTTGTCTCTCCCTCTCTCCCTTACAGTTATAGAGTCCTTACTACGTTGGAGCTTGAAGGGCCAACTTTAAGGTTGAGGGAAAGGACTAGGGTATATGCA
>JAKOGI010000924.1:0-140000 GCA_029747015.1 Carnegiea gigantea
GGGGGGGGGGGGGGCAGGTTCTCACAGAAGGCAAACTCACTCACCAAGTTCTCCAATTCACAAGTTGGCAAAGAATCCTCTTTACTTGGACTAAAACATAATCATCTCAAGGAGGAGCTAAACTATTATAAGATTCAAAACTAGACATAAATGATCATTCTTAACTACTGGTTTTGATGTGTTTCTTCAAAAATCTTTGAAATTTGTTGAATTACAATATGATAACTCTAGTTAATTAATTATGAGTTTATGGGGTGCAAATATTTTTAAAGGTTCTTTACCAAAATTAGATTGGCTAAAGCTTCTCAGGCAAGTGATAAAGAAAAGTAAAACTCTTGCAGCAAACCGACAAATATACAGAATGCTTCATAGTTTTTTCTCACAACGAGCAAAAAAACAATTAAAAAAAGGTATTTGTAGGCTCAACTCATGTCATGTTTTGACATTATATTGAATAGAACTCAAAAACTACCCCCCCCCCCCAAAAGAACATATTAAACAGAAAGGAAGCATAAAACTTTCAATAAAAAATATTAAATGCGACATGCCAGACGAGAGACACCCCTCTCCTTTTTCTTTCTCTAATGAATTTTAAGGGTTCTCTAATGAAATTCATTGGAAGCATCAACTGAAATCCCCAAGATGTTGTAAGAAAATCCTAAAAGGAACTTCTATATATGATTTTGTGAGTCTTATTATGCCGACGCTAGTGGGGATTCATCATGTGAAGAGATCTGATTACATTAAATGCAATAATGTTCCAATCACATTAAATGCAACAAGAGGTGGATTCAAACAATACTCTTCCAACTAACCAAAAACAGAAAGAAGAAAGTGGGTGATTCCTTTGTTAGTTAGTTAATGACAAAATAATGGTACTTACATTATTTTCAAAGTAAGCTATAAAAATAATAAAGCTTTCACAATGATTTCACTACTGTAACATTGATTAGAACCTATTTACATTGGTTTATATCTAAAACGATTTATTGAGATCTTGGAATTTTAATTGATATCCACTCCTCATGATGACTCTAAAAGGCAAACAATTTTTAGAAGTAAAGCAGTGCTTTCTTAGGGCATTTTCAGCCTAAATTTCAAAAATTGCAACTCAATTATACTACATCAACAAAAATTTCACTTTTTTTGAACTTACATTCCATCATTTCTCTAACCTATGGAACTCTAATTTTGATTACCTAATAAAAATATTTGTTATGGACCCACCTTAACATAAAACTTTTTTTAATCACTTAAAAATTATATACTAAACAAAAAAAAGAAAAGAAAAAAGAGCAAAAATATTTTTATTGGATGCAAAATAGTCCCGCGGGGAAGACTGTGTTGGCGGTCTCCCACGCGAGTCAAGCACAGGCATTCCTTGGCTGGGAGACAGATGGCTGACACGCAGGCCACATGCCCTCCCACGCATGTCTCCCGCTGGGAATGGGCCTCAGCTATTTATATATATATATATATATATATATATATATATATATATTATATAATTATATATATATTATATATATATATATATATATATATGATAGTGAAAAGATGCAAACAACTTTCCAAGTTGGGAAGTAGATAGTCTATGTACATTGAGTTGAACTTGCATAAATTAAACCCCTATGGGTGTGGCACTAGATAAATGAGACAACTGAATGTCAAAGAGACTTTTTTTTATGCATCTAGGGAAATTAGACTGTTAAGATTGCATCTGATTTCATTTATCATATATTGATTTTATCAATATGGAGAATAAATAAGGATTCTCTCTTTCAAGTGGAACAAATAAAGTCATAACAACTTAGTCTAGCATGTATCAATGTTCTGGATAAAGAAGACTATAGCTACGATAAAAACATCTAAAAAGGCAAACGTAAACCAAAAAAATAATATGGCCCTTAGACCTCATTAATCTTAGTCTTATGTTCACTATGGGACATCTATCTCTATCTTTTTCTAATAATTATTTGCCAAAAGGTAAAATTAGTTCATAATACTATACTCCAAACAACGAAGGTAAGAAGACATCTAAATAAAATATCATACCAGAGAGTGCTAGCTAAGGAGCTTCTCCAAAGATGAAAATTTTGTGTAATGAGATGACGAGAGGCTAGCATATGATCAATGCAAAACGGAAAGTTATTTTGCTAATATAAATAATAGAAAACATTTATTATGCCAAAGGTAATAAAGTTTAGAGTGATGAATAAAATCTTACACATTTGAGATAATGGTGTAAAGAGGTGAGGAAAGCACTTTCAATAGCTACCCAATGATACTAAAAATTATTGAGTGATATCGCAGGTACCAAATGGGCAAAATTAGGTTATGTGTCGACCAAGAGCGAGTGGACTGTGGTTTTGAAGAGAATATGGCCTATTGGTTATCCATGAAAGCTGAAATCAAGGTGGTACTTAGGGAAATATGTATTGCATGCAAGTTGGGGGTGCAGAAGGTTTGGGTTCATTTGGATTCTATATTGGACTACTGATTGTCAATATGCTGCGTGGGAATGTAAGCTAGAGTGTTGAACAGGGCTGGTTGTTGAATAGTGCAAAGAACTAGATAGTTTCAGCCAATTAAAAAATAAGTTTGTATGATAACCATGCTTACCTTACTGGTATTTCTAAACTAGAGGAGGAAAAAATACCATGCAGATGAAAGGGAGGGGAGGGGCGTAGGGACCTGAATTGTCAAATATATTGTTTGGATGAGACAACTAGGAGGAAATGGAATAGGGAGGTGACAATATATGCCATTTTCTTCAATGACTTAAGAAGTAGAAACACAGAGAGAGTAAAGAGAGAGAGAGGAGGGGAGGAGAACTGATGGCGAAGGGGAAATGAATTCACAGTATTTGTTCAAAACATTGCTCAGAGCCTCGATTAATATGGATTGAAGGGAATCTTTTAGAGAGCAAATAGAATAAGTGACACAAACATTCCATTTAGAAGAGCGGGAGAAGCAATGAGAGTTTTCTTTTGTGAGATTCAGGAGAATGGAAGAAGCAATGAAGAGCATTCTCATGCTTAATAACTCCGTTATCAGAGGGTGCACGATCAGAGTTTCCATGGCTAAATACAAGAAGGGTAACGTTAGAGAAAACCATCATAAGCAACCTTAAAGAAAACAACCTTACAGAAATGGTTGGAGAAAAAAGGTACTATATTAGGAGACTTTCAATGGCACCAAAAGAAAGAGATTTAGTCAGGTTGAGCCAGAATATTAAAAAATGCTATAAGGTGAAGTGAATTATGAGTTCTTAGAGTGGCTAAATAGAAGTATTGTCTGTAATTCCAAGATGAATAAAGAGACCTTCAAACTCCGTTTTTTGTAGGGAGCTTATATTCCCAAATTTGTTCAATAAGCAAATTTTAAGTTCCTTTTAACATTCTCTATTGGCGAACAGATGGAGGAGGTCCTAAAGAATCATCAAGAATTGAATCAATGCTTCGTAGATTTCAATAGATGAAATAAGCATGAGTGATGTGAAACCAGAAGAGTAAGGATAGAGATAATTGGAGTTCTCCCACTGAATGGAAGTGGGAAAATTTCGAAAACATTACAGAGATTTGAGGCAGTGCAGTGTGTTTAGGAACTCCCATTGAAATGTTTGATTCTTTGGAACCAATGAAGGCGATGATTGATACTGATCAACATAGAACAATAGAAGGGGATGTACTTTTATCTGTTGAAGATTGTGGTTACAGAATTATTGTTAAAGAAGTGGGATCAACTGTAAAAATCATTCAAAAAATCCAATAAGAAGCAAGTCTATTGCCTATGAAAGCCATGGACTCCAATGTCGAAATGGAAGACTTTGGAGACAGTGATGATGTGGCATCTCAAGATGATGTGGCTTTCAATGACTTGCAAATGATTGATAGACGAGCAGGGGTAAGGGAAGAGGAAGTAGTCCAAGAGACACCAAATTTTGAACTCAACCAAGAAGATGTAAGAGAAGGAAAACAACCGTTAAAAGTATTAATTCCAATTCTCAGACCAAGATAGGCAGCTTTAGCCAGAATGGATACTCAAAGGAAAATTTGAAAATCACACAGCCGTCATTACCTGTAGCATAGGGAAAGAAATTACAACCACCTAGTGTTAATGATCATTATCCCCCAGGCTTTAAGACTGAAACAATGCAAATCATGTTAAACTTGTTTCCCATTTATTGGAAAATGACGTAGAGGTGGAGATCCAATTACGAAGTAGTAAAGTGATTTCTCATCCTGTAGGCTTTGATTCACCAGCGAAGTTAGACCTTTCAATCCATGAATCTTTAGAACCAAACAAGGCAGGGGGCGATCTACAAAGAGGAAGCAAGAATCGAGCAGAAAAAAGCTGAATTGACAAAAAAGGGTCTCCAGACAAACAAGAAGACTTCTAGTATTATCTAGCGTGTGACAAAAGAGTTTATTCAAATAGAAAATCTCTTGGGCTTGAAAGTGACGGCAAATCAAAGGGCAGCAGAGGCAAGAATAACAAGGAGTTTGAAGAAAATGAAGAAATCAAAAAATGTAAGGGACCCGTTAACGTAAATCCCAAGAGAGATCAATGATGTTTGCTACTTCAGATTTTAGAGGCATACAACTTTAACAAGTTTAATTGGGAAAGGATTCTTTAGACATTAGTAAAGTGCCAGCTGCTCTTGGGTCTGAATTCATACATGGATCTGGAGGCTTTGTGGTACATCCTTCACACTATGCTAGGTTGGTATGAGTTATAGACAATTCAAATAAGAAGTCTAGGAAAGGAGATTTTGGAGTATTTATATAAGTCATAAATTATATAAAGGGGATTCCAACAATCTCTTTTGATATTTATGAAGTTTTGAGTCAAAGTGGGATCTATTCATGGTGCAATGATGGGTAACTTGTAACCCTGTAAGATCATAATTGAAGATAATTATGAAGCAAGGTAGGGAATTTGACAATGAGATTGCAAATGAAAAGGATAGTATTGGATTAGAGGAGCTCGATTAGAGACCTCGACTTCACATTGAACTCGAAAATTGGCCTGGATGTTGGTGGATAACTGGTCCTAGGAGGGGAAGGACCTATCCTCGTTCGGGACAATGTTGGTGAACTAAACGTCATATTGGAAATCATGGTTGGTGCAGTCGGGGAATCTTGAGGGGTAAAACTATCTTCTGGGGTGGCAAACTATGAGAAATTTGTGGCCATAACTGCTAGCTCTAAATCTCAACTTTGTTCAGATCCATTTTCACGACAGATGTACTATTGTTGTAGTCTTGTGCTTGTTTGTTTGATTGTTATAGTTGGGTCTTAGTGGGTGTTGAGTCTTTTGTTGGGTTATTTTATTGGGTTGTGTTGATTGTCTATTAAATTTTAGCCATTGACTTATTAATAATCAAAGAAAGAAAAGAGAAAAGACACTTTATTAGATGTGGTGCTAAGAGTAAACGTAAAGTCTTTTTCACTGTCTATAAAGCAATCTTGGATGATTTGGATGATAGTTTACGTTCACCATAAATTGATGTCAAATGTTGCCCCTTAGCTTAAGACCTAATTTAAAATCTCAGTAAGAAGCAACTAGACCTTCCGAGCATAGGCTATGTATAAAGAGTAGAACAAGTAGCTAGAGGTACGATGGGGGGAGAGACAGTAGAAAGCGGAAAGCGGTTCAAATTTTCTGTGCTTCCGTAACAGTATAGTACTAGTTTATCTTTGTGAATGGAATTAGTTGAAAATGGGTTACATGAAAATCAACGTGAAAATAGGTGTGGCCAATGGGAGAATAATTATACATAAATAGCATGAAACGAGTTCTCTAGAACATCCCTTGATAGATGTGAAAGAGTGATGAATTCAAAAATTTTGCTATTGAGGATGCCAACTAAGGCCCTTTCTTTTTCATGGTTTAATGAACTCAATTCACTCCTTTCTACACTCACCCACTCCTTTTCCTCTTTTCCACTCTTTTCCACACTTAAACAAAAATACCACTTCTTTCAACTCTCACCAACTCTCACCAACTTCTACCTATAATTACTATTCGACATAGTTTGAAAACTCTTATAATTGATATAATTGTACGTCCGAATAGTCTGATACCAACTATGAAGAGTTTTATTTATTTTTCAGATGTTATTGGAATATTTGTAAGTTGTGCTATAAATTGTACATGAAATTATTTATGTTGTACGTATTAAAGAAATGGTAATTTTTATATTTTTATAATTTTTGCATTAATAAGCAAATGTTAGTTATTCGTGAGTAGTAGATGTTTTCAATTTAATTTAAATATGTAACAAATGGTTAGAAATGATTTTTCATTGACTGTCACCGGTGAGCTGGGGAGGTTGCCAACGACCTGGGAGATGGCCGGCAAGGTCGGAAGCGGCCGGGGTTTTCGCAGGTGGCCGGGAAAGTTCGCACGGTTCTGCGATGGGTAGATCGAGGGGGCTGGGCCGGGGTGTTCGTAGGCTGGCTTGGCTGTTGGGAGGTGGCTGTCGGCGTGTTGCTACTGACGGGGAACAGCCGGTGACCGGCTAGCAGGTGCTGCACATGCTGGAGACTTTAAACGGCAGAGAGGGGTGTGCGAGAGATGTGAGGAGAGCTGAGAGTTTAGAGAGAGATAGGAGATCTGAGAGCTGAGAGTGTGGAGAGAGAGGAGAGCTAAGAGTCTGAGATTTTAGAGAGAGAGAAGAGCCGAGAGTGTAGAGAGAGAGGAGAACTGAGCGTACAGATACATGACACATGTCATGTTCTTGTTGGATTTGTGTATTACAGTTGGATATAATAAGATTGTGTTCGGATAATATTTTTGGTGATATCTGATTTCGAATTTCAAACTAATTTCATCGGTATCGTTAAAGTAATTAAGAATTGAGGAAGAGTAATGTTCAATTTCAGTCAGACAGTGCAATAATGTCGCAAAATGTGAATAATTAATTTGCACACAAAAATAAAAATTGTCTATATAATTTTTAGTTCAACAATCAATTAATCGTAACCCAATCAGAGTAAACCATATTTGCGCAATGTACAGTAGGATATTTAACTTTAAATTTCGATGAAAATTAACAAATTCCGGAAATATACAACAAAAATTAACATCGGCAGCTGATTCAACTCCTTTACAAAAATTTAAATTTTTGTGGGGGCAACAACGACCATCAAACAATATTTTGTGACCGGCTAAATATATAAAGAAATTTTTTTCTATTCAAAATTTAATTTTAAGATCGTTACTTACTATCATAAATTAAAAAAACTACATTAAAATATAAAAATATATAACTTAAACCAACTCCCTAACTTCATTCAATTCCTTTCAATTCCGGCCTACTCTCACCCACTCCTTCCCCCCTTTTCTCACACTTAAAAAAAAATACCACTCTTACCAACTCTCACCCACTTCTTCCCCCCTTTCCCACACTCATCCATCCCACACCCATCATTTCCCACTGAAAAGAACAGGGCCTAAATGAATCTTTTAAAAAAAAGTAAATAACATCAAGAGATTAATGTCGAAAATTAAAACATCCAAATACTTGTCTATTTTTTTTCTTGATAAAATTCAATGTATTAAAATAATGAACCAAACTTCTAAATAGTATGTCCAGCCTTGCTAATGATGGTTTATTGCTATTTTCTTTAAATTGTGAAAATTACAAAGCCATGCACAATAAACAAGAACACAATGTAAAATGTATAAAAGAGATTATTGGAATGCATGGGTCACATAAGCATAGATTTTTTCAAGCTTAAACATCAAATAGACTTAAGATCCCATGGTTGTTTGCCCCTTGATGCTCGTTGATGTAGTCTTTAATGTTGTTAGCTAGATGGCTATTGAATAATATATATTTGGTCCTCAATACTTTTTGGTCCTCAATACTATTTTTTTTTAAGTACATTGTTGATGCAAATGGAAAGCACCGTTAAAGATGACTTGTTTTATATCAATTATAGTTACACCGGGAGAACATATATCAAAAGTCCATTAACCAATTTTGATTGGCTATTTAACTTCTTGTTTGATGTCTATAATTAAAACATCCAATTCAAGTATGGAGCTTTTCGTTTATGCATCTTAAGTTAATGTAGAGCTAATGTAATTATACTCAGTGTAATTTTTTTTTTAAAAAAAATTGTTGTAAAATTAGGTCTTCAATTAAAAAGAATATCAGTTAGATTAGATATCAATAGAGGCAGATGACAAAGGAAGAGAAGGGGAGCTGGGAGTGAAAAGTCATTAAGCCAAGGATTATTTGTTTGACTTTAGCCATTTGGCTAAACATTTACATTTGATATTAACTAAAATTCGTGATATCTTATTCCTTGATAGGAGCATAGTGAGATTGGAGATGGAACATAAACTAGAATACACGACTTTTCAATTAATGATGTCAAAGCTTGTGCCATTGCATAGGCTTGGGAGAGGACTCCAATTAGAGGATATGCGAAGTTGTGAAAACAAAGGCATTGTAAACTTCATCACAAGGTAGGTACCAAAAATTAGTTGAAGTGGTCGTAGAGATGGTTGTTGGTGATAGGATTGGAACACGGGTTGGGCAGGGGCAATCGATTCTTTTAAATTACGCATTGATGGGTCAAAGCTTATGGAATCGCACCACTCGTTTTGATAAATGGAGTGGGGCGGTTCATAAAATGCGGTAGACTGCGTCACGGGTTGAACGGGTTAGCCATTTAGTTACGCCAAAACATCATTAAAATTTATTTGACCTTAAATGCGCCCTGCATCGCAAAGAAAAATGGGCTGGGCCAATCTCTTTCATAACCCAATGACTACGCGTCTGAGCTAAGTTTAATGCAGAGCGGTTATGGGTGGGACTCGGTCAAACGGGCCTGGGTATAGTGATAAGACATAAGTTTGGAGAAAGAAAGAAACAACTGCAAATGATGAGACCAATGCAGCCACTGAAGCAGTTAATGAGGCCCAACTGTTGGAACAAAGTAATGGCCATAATGGCGTAGATAAACCTGCTCATTAACTCAATGTACGAATCAGGGAAACACCTCCTGTAGGATTGGTATTACAAAATAGTTTCTCCACTCTTGCTGGAGATCATGGATATAGTTGGATTTTGGAATGTCAGAGGCCTAAATGGCCTGAATAAGCAAGATACTGGCAAAATCTCCTTGGCCATTGATAAATGTCATATGCTGGGACTTATGGAAACAATAACCCCATTGAGAAAAAGTGAGGAAATTTACTACATATCTACCCTAACTAACAAGCTGTTAACAAATGTAACAAGCCGAGAAAGGGAAAGGATATCGGTGCTTTGGAATCAGAACAGGGTTCAGGTGGAAGTCATTATAGTTTATAGAAAGTATATCCACACTCGATTGATCAGTTGGGGACAATAACACCCTGTTTATCACCTTCATATATGGTGATAAGGGCAAGGATGGCAGGAAGAATCTTTGCGAAGCACTACAAGCGTGAGTTATGGCATGAAGGATACATGGCCTGTGGGGCGAGATTTTAGTAGTTTATTGCATATTGATGACAGAATTGGGGGTGACAATGTTTCTTATAATGATCTTGAGGATTTCAGAGACTGTATTACTACCTGTGGTCTCCATGGTCTCAGGTATACAGGACCTAAATTCACTTGGTCAAATAAACATAGGATCTTCTCTCGGTTGGATGGTATTTTAATCAACGGAGAAGGCAAAAGCAAATTATCCTAATCTGGAATATAGGGTTCTCCCAGTGGGCATATCTGATCACTACCCATTGGTGGTACATCTGCAGCAGGTCATACAACCTAAGCATCAACAATTTAGGTTTTTCAACGTGTGGATCTCTGATTCTACCTTGTTTAACATTGTTCAAAAGGTACAGCAACAACAAATTCCTGGAACTGCAATGTTTCAGCTAACAACCAAGCTTAAAATGCTGAAAAAACCACTCAAAGAGCTTAACAGAACTGAGTTTGTACAAATACAAAGCCAAGCTACAGATGCCTCACAAAAATTGGAAAGTATTTAGATTGATGTACATGCTGATCCATTTAATGTTGATCTTTGTGATGAAGAGAAAGTCATTATGGACAAACACCAATTTGCAGTCAAGGCTGAAAGAGAATTTTTGGAACAAAAAGCAAAGGAGCACTAGTTGCAATATAGAGATCAAACACTACCTTCTTTTTTGCTGGTTTAAATGATACAAACTACAGTATGTCTACAACAAGTATGTAGAACATGAGGGAAATCATCTCTAACCCTAGGCTGAGGGCATTAGAGACATAGTGGTAGAGCATTTTTCAATTTTCTTTGGGAATAAGCAACATTGCAAAAATACATCTTACGAGGTAATTCGCCAAGGACCTTGTCTCCATGATAATCATAGAGCTTTGCTTAGTCAACCATTTGCAGATGCTAAAATCAAGCAAGCTATTTTGAAATTGGGAATACCAAAAGTCTTGGGCTAGATGGATTTGGAAGTTATTTTTTTCAAATCCACATGGAAAAATCTTATATTTGAATTAATCAAAATTATATCGTAACACATTGGAAGACAAATATAAAGTATTGCTCACTAAATATATGTTATAGCTCACCAAAAGTCATAATGCAGCTCACTAAAAAAATCATATATCAATTATGAAAAAGAATGTGTATGTGCTCACTTAAATTGTGTAGTATATTGTTTACTCGCTCATTTTGATTAAGAATAGTTAGTATTTCTCATTAAATCATATTGATCATTGAATATATTTTATAACTCACTAAATATATGTCACAACTCATTAAATAAATATCATAACTCACTAAAAGAAATACTAAGAGTACAAGTGATTGAAACGTTTTAAGTATATCATTCTTATACAAATAAAGAATCTTATATTTGAGTTAATCAAAGGATATATTGTAACACATTGGAAGATAAATATAAAGTACTGCTCACTAAACATATACTATAACTCATCAAAAGTCATAATGAAGGTCACTAAAAAAATCATACATCAAATATGAAAAAGAATGTGTATGTGCTCACTTAAATTGTGGTACTTGTTTTGATTAGGAATAGTTAGTATTTTTCAGTGAATCATATTGATTATTTAATACATTTTATAACTCACTAAATATATATCACAGCTCATTAAATAAATATCATAACTCACTAAAAGAAATACTAAGAGTACAAGTGATTGAAACTTTTCAAGTTTGTCATTCTTGTACAAGTAAAAAATCTTATATTTGAGTTAATCAAAAGATATATCATAACACATTAGAAGATAAATATAAAAGTATTACTCACTAAACATATGCTATAGCTCACCAAAAGTCATAATGCAGCTTACTAAAAAAACCATGCATCAAATATGAAAAAGAATGTGTATGTGCTTACTTAAATTGTGTATTATATTGTTTACTCGCACATTTTGATTAGGAATAGTTAGTATTGCTCATTGAATCATATTGATCACGAATATATTTTATGACTCACTAAATATATATCACAACTCACTAAATAAATATCATAGCTCACTAAAAGAAATAGTAAGAGTATAAGTGATTGAAACGTTTTAAGTGTGTCATTCTTGTACATGCAAAGAATCTTATATTTGAGTTAATCAAAAGATATATTATAACACATTTGAAGATAAATATAAAGTATTGCTCACTAAACATATACTATAGTTCACCAAAAGTCACAATGTAACTCACTAAAAAATCTATACATCAAATATGATATGTAACGCCCCCAAATAAAACATGTTTCACTGTTTATATTCTCGTTAGTAAATCACTCAATTGTAATATGATGAATCCAATGATAGGGGCGTTACCGCCGTCCAAAAGAATAAGGCTTGAAACATAAGTGCTATAAATAATATAGCTAAGCATAACCTCAAACATATACACTCACATCAAGTGTTAACCAATGAAGGGTTTATAAACTATAGTCAAATAAATCATTATATAGTCTACATCTTCACCCACAGAAGAATTCAATATACTGCTTTAAGATATGCATATACTGCATTACTTCTGATCCACCTGGATTTCCTTGCTTCACTTATTCTCTTCAGCTAATTTGTTAGCATGAGGGCAATTCTCTGAGTATTTGCCTAAAACAAGACATAAAGGCTGGTTAGTATCAAACTTGTGGAATCCATTGCTAAGGAAAACGTGATGTGTCTACCCATTTTGGCTGATTCAATCCAAGTTTCCTTCGAAAGATCACTTGTATAAAGCTTAAGTACTGGTGAGATAGTTTCCCCTAGCGTTCTGATTCAATTTGGCTGGTCAGACTTCGATATCACTTTGGAAATGAGCTGGTTGTATATCATTAAACATATATCATATCTCATCAAAAGATAGAGTACTACTCCTAAACAAATATCATATCCTAGAATATAGACTATAATGTGTATTTGCTTAGTAAAAATGTGTACATGCACTAAGAAAGAAAAATAAAAATTAAAAAAGGAGTGAAATGGAAACGTAATTATCTCAAAAAGGGGGGAAAGTAGTTAGTAGTAAAAATAATAAAACTGAAACTTTTT
This sequence comes from Carnegiea gigantea, assembly GCA_029747015.1. Lineage (NCBI taxonomy): Eukaryota > Viridiplantae > Streptophyta > Magnoliopsida > Caryophyllales > Cactaceae > Carnegiea > Carnegiea gigantea. Next base: position 12,527 of record JAKOGI010000924.1, read on the forward strand.
AAACATCAAAAGAGAAAGCAAAATAGAGGAGCGGAATAAAATGAAAAATAAATTATCTCACAAAAAAGGGAAACTAATTATCTCTAGAAGAAGAGAAAGTAATTTGTGATCCCCCCAAAAAAAAGCAAGCCCTTACTCCTCCTAGATCAAGTTTTAAACCTACACAAAGTAGTTTATACCCCCTTTGCCTTGCCAATCTACCAGTTGCATACTTAGTTGATATTCAATGCTATAACCATAAAATAAATGCGCATTGGGAGTGTGGGCATACAACTAGCTTTGTTCACTTGGGTCGATGATATAGCGTCTGATGTTTTTTATTAGGGACAAATCTTTTTGTTGCCTCAAATGGTTCTAGAAAAAGTGAACTACTGTAGACAATTCCTATAGGGTTCTATTGTTGAGGCAAGAAAGTTGGCACTTGTGTCTTGAGACACATTATGTCTACCGAGAAAGGGAGGAGGTATTGGAATGAAAGATGCCTTCAAATGGAATCTGAAGAAAACAAGTCATCACAGGGAATGAATCAACTCGCTGCACTATTCTCTTCTACTAGCCGCATGCAATACATGCCTTATATGCATCCATGAGTTATACATGAAGCTAAATACGAATAAGCCGTAACCCTAGCTTGGCACGTAAGTTTCCCATCTCAGGTACAACACATGAAGTCGCTAACTACAAAATAAATATTCATAATATTTGATCTATCCTAACACTTCCCCCTCAAGATGGAGTATTGACGATGCCCAGCTTGCCCAGTAAAAATTGGAACGGAGATGTCCCAAGAGCTTTGGTGAAGATGTCAACAGGTTGATTCTTCGAGGAAATATATCCTGTAGTAAGATCGCCTGAAAGTAATCGATCACGCACAAAATGGCAGTCCATCTCTATATGCTTGGTCCATTCATGAAAGACAGAATTTTTGAAAATGTGTACGGCAGCTTGATTATCACAGAATAGGAGCATAAGAGTAGTATGAAAGACATCCATGGCAGCTAGAAAGGACTTAATCCAGATTAGTTCACTGGTAACAGTAGCCATGGCACGATATTCGGCCTTTGCTGACGATCGGGAAATGAGTCCTTGTTTCGTTGTCTTCCAGGATATACGAGAACCACCAAGATCAACAAAGAAACCAATGAGAGAGCGCATAGACAGAGAACACGCGCCCCAATCAGAGTCACAATGAGTTGTTACTTGGAGGTTGGAGTCACTTCGAAGTAAGATATCTTGGCCTGGATTGCCTTTCAAATAACAAATCACCCTTCTTGCCGCTTCCAGATGATTTTCTTTAGGGTGCTGCATGAATTGAGATAAAATGTGGACAACATAAGAAAGTTTAGGACGGGTGATAGCGAGGTAGATCAGTCTACCAATGAGCCGTCGATACTATGTTGCTTGTGGTAAGGAAGCGCCTGTGGCCATGGCCAATTTATGGTTAACCTCCATAGGCGTAGAAGCAGGTTTGGACCCCAATAGCCCACATTCCTCAATAATATCGAGGGCATACTTCTGTTGGCACAAGAACAAGCCGTCAGAGTTTTGTGCAACTTCAATACCCAGAACGTACTTAAGTGGCCCCAGATCTTTAATATAAAAACACTCATGCAAGTATTTTTGGAAGGAAGCACAAAGATCCTGATCATTGCCCGTAAGTATCAAATCATCCACATAAACAAGTATAGCAACGAAACGTTTATTTTGCTTATAAGTAAATAGAGAATAATCAGCATAGGAACGTATAAAACCATAAGCCAGGAGCTTGGAGGAAAGTTTGGCAAACCATTGACGCAATGCTTGTTTTAGACCATATAGTGATTTGTGAAGGCAACATACCTTATGTCGATTGGAGCTATGAAAACCAGGTGGCATGGCCATATAGACCTCTTCTTCTAGATCACCATGTAGGAAGGCATTGTGAACGTCCATCTGATACAATGCCCACCCCTTTGATGCGGCAACTGCTAAAAAAATTCAAACGCTACTCATCTTGGAAACTGGAGCAAAGGTCTTATTATAGTCAAAACCTTCAATCTATTCATCACCTCAAATGACCAATCTTGCTTCATACCACTCAGTGCTTCCATCAGAGTTGTACTTTACTTTGTATACCCATTTGCAGTTAATGGGTTTCTTGCTTGAGGCAAGGTCAACGACACTTCATGTGTTGTTCTATTCGAAAGCATCGATTTCCTTGATCATGGCCTCCCTCTAATGGGGGTCTATCATGGCTTCATGAAAAAACTTTGGTTCCATAATTTTAGTAATAGATGCCATAAAACACCTATGCGCAGAGGAAAATTTATCCCGCCGAACAACACACATAATCTTGTAAATGACTTGGCGCTTTTCGAACCTGTTTTTTCCGTCATGGGTCGGAAGAAGTAGGCTGACCCATCCCCATACCTGGTGGGCTTGCTACAGATGGGCCATGAGTTCCTTCTGTTGATCTGGGTTGTGGACTACCTCAGGCCTTTGGACTGGACTCAGTAACCGGGCAGCTCCCCCCTATCCACTGTGGTGGATTGAGGTGCCGGCCCACTGGGCAATGCAGCAGATGGCTGTTACGAGCCGTTAAGCAGGGGTCCAGTGTGCGACCTATTCTGAGCTGGGCCCAACATCACTGGATTGCGCTGTGAAGAGGCCACAGGCGCTGGTTCCTCGCTTGCCCAGTCGTCTAGTGCCCCGTTGGTGTTCCAAAAACAATGCGTATTTGGTGCCGGATTCTCTTCCTTGCTCTCATGGAATGGGAAATGCTTTTCATCAAATAACACATCTCGGCTAATAAAGGCATCCCCGGTCTCGAGATCATAAAGCTTCCAACTTGTCTTGGCATGAGGATACCCCATGAAGATACACTTTCTACTCCTTGACTCAAACTTATCTTTAGGTCTTTGGTGTTTATAAGCATAACATAAACACCCAAAAACCCGTAGATGGTCATAAGATGGTGAGGATTTGAACAAAATTTCATAAGGAGTTTTTCCATTTAGGATAGAAGAAGGAGTTCTATTAATTAGGTATCCGACTGCTAAGACACATTCACTCCAAAATTCTATGGGTAGGTTGGCTTGAAATCTTAGGGCTTTTGCTACATTCAAAACATGACGATGTTTCCTTTTGACTTTACCATTTTGTTGCGGAGTGTCAATGCAACTTGTTTGATGGATAATCCCTTGGTTACTATAAAACTGTTTCATAGACCTGGATGTGAATTCATAGCCATTATCACTCCTAATGACATTTATCTTAGCTCCAAATTGTGAGTGAGTCATAACATAAAACTCCTTCAAATATTGAGATGCTTCACTTTTATCCCTTAAAAGGTAAATCCAAACACCTCTACTGGTATCATCAACAATGGTTAAGAAATATTGGGCTCCACAAAGTGATTTTATGCGATAGAGCCCCCATATATCACAATGCACAAGATTAAAACAATCAATCGCTTTATTCTCACTAATAGAAAAAGGCATACGGGTTTGTTTTGCATGAAGACACACATCACACAAGTCACTTTTATTTTTATGCTTACTCCTAACATTGCCAAAAATATAAGACAACGCCTGGGTAGATGGATGACCCAATCTGCAGTGTCATGTATCATAGGTGATAGCCTGGTTAACTTGGACTCTATCCGATGCTGCCTGTTGCAAGTAATAAACCCTCTCTTCGGCGCACCCACCCCAATTGGGCTCCTCGTAGTAAGGTCCTGTATTACACAAAGCTTTTTGGTATATATTGCTTCACAAATATTATCCTCAATTAGCTGCGTAATAGATATTAAATTACAATTTAATCCGGGAACATAAAGCACATTATTTAATCTTAATTTAGAATCAAGATTAACTGTCCTCCTTTTGACAGCCAAGATTTCGAAGCCATTCGGTAATGCTACATGTATGGGCCTTATGTCCTCAACGTCACTTAGTAGGGAAAGCATATTCATCATATGACAGGAAGCCCCAAAGTCGAGTAACCAAATTTCTTTATCTGAAAGCTTCTCATGAATGGTTTTGGGACTCTCAATGAGGCTTAAAATCCATTGTACCTATTCCGGTGTAAAACTGATAGTAGGCATGCTTGTTGGGACCTCTTCCATGGTGCTTGCAACTGCAGGATACTCACCCTGAGCGTGCACCTGATATGCCACTTCTCGTCCCCTACCTCTGCCAGCTTGTGTTTGTCCACCGCTACATCCTCCGCGACCTTTATTTCTACCGCCTCATCCACCTTGGTTGCTCCAGTGGGCTGGGTACTCGACCAGCTCATAACAAGCTGCCTCATCATGGCCAAGGTGGCCACAATGTTTGCACCGAGGTCGTTCTTCTTGCAGGCTCCTGGGTTGGGTGAAGTGAGAGGTAGCGAAAGCCATGCTCTCTGCTCGAGTCTCTCAGCTGGCCATGGCAGCCTTATGGTTCTCTTCCTGTGAGACCATGTTGAAGATTTTTTCTATTGACGGTAATGGGTCCATGGCTAGTATCTGGCTCTAGATTGTCAAATATCGCTTGTCATCAAGGCCCATCAAGAACTGATGTATTTTGTCCTCCTCCATTGTCTTTACTATTTGTGCTGCTGATCCACATGTGCGAGACGGAATTTTTATGTGGTTATCTAGTTCGTTCCAAAGGCCCATAAGCCTTGAGAAGAACTCGACAACTTCTTGACCGTTTTGGTTACAAGAAGCTATATCCACTTTTAATTTATGAATCTTCGGGATATTAGCTACAGCATATCGCTTTTTAATGTTTTCCCATAGTTTTTGGGCTGAATCTACGTAAGCGACACTCTTGTGAAGCTTAGGCTCAATCACGTTCATTATCTATGATTGAATCATAGAGTTCACCATCTCCCATGCATTAAATTCGGCCAAGCTTTTCCTTCCTTCCTTTACCGGTCTTGAGATCATTCTGTCAATAAATCCAAGTTTGTTCTTGGACCTTAGAGATGTTCTGACCGCGCTCTCCTAGAGTTTATAATTTTTGCCATCAAATTTTATGGGTGTTGTGATAGCTCCGAGAGAATCAGAGAGATGTAGATAGTACGGACTTTGACTATCAATGATAAAGCCTCCATCTTTGGTTATGGCAGAACACACTAGGAATAGAGCTTCTTTTGTGTTCTAGGCACACGTTAGAGGTAGAGCTGCATTTGTGTTTTTAGGGTCTATGTGAGGTTCCTAGGTTCGCTCTGAGACCATGAAGAAAACAAGTCATCACAGGGAACAAATCAACTCGCTGCCCTATTCTCTTCTACTAGCCGCACGCAATGCATGCCTTATATACATCCATGAGTTATACATGAAGCTAAATACTAATAAGTCATAACCCTAGCTTGGCACTCAAGTTTCCTATCTTAGGTACAACACATGAAGTCGCTAACTACAAAATAAATATTCATAATATTTGATCTATCCTAATAGAATCTTGCCTTAGTAGCAAAATTGATTTGGAACATTGCCAATAAATCACGTGGATTATGGATCAAGTGGGTAAATCATTTGTACTTGAAGAAGAATACAAGGCCATGCCAATTGAAAGTTAAGAGCAGCTGGTATTGGAAGGGGATCCTGAAAACCCGAGATGTAATGGCTGCAGGATTCGATACTGTTGATAATAAATGAACATTTGCAGCAGTGTATACAGCAACATCGGGATATGAATTGCTCAGGCAGAAAAACCCCTTGCCCCTTGGTATAAAATCATATGGCATAAAGAGAAAAATCCCTAAATGTTCTTTTGTTATGTGGCAGTTGATGCAAGGGAAGATGCTCGCACGAAATAGGCTAGAAGCCTTTAGAATACAATGTGACAAACTATGTGCTTTATGTCATAGGGAGAATGAGTCCCAACATCATGTCTTCTTTAAGAGTTTTTTCACGAGATAGATAGCTCAGCTGGTAACTAGGTCTATACTCCAAATTCAGCTGCTGGATGCTGAACTGGATGAGTGGGTTCAGACATTGATCAAGCAGAAATGAAGCAGCAAACAGAAGGCCCGATTATGCACTGCTTTTTCAGTTATAGTATATGAATGTTGGCATGAAAGAAATCTTAGAATTTTTGAAAAACGTAGCAGAGACTGGTACAGAATAGTGAAAGAGTGTGGAAGAGCAATTATAAGTAAATTTAGAGTTATGAAATAATGAACTGGCCTCTTATGGCTCTTAGGGCATACCCTTAGTATATTTGTACAGGTTGGTGATTGTTCTGGAATACAGATGCCTTACATTTTACCCCAAAAAAAAAAAGAAAAAAATTGAGACAATTGAATTAGGGTAGTAAAGAATAATGCTTACAGGTAGTATCTTATTCCTTGTCCCATCCAAGTGCATGAAATAAGCCTCCAATAACATCTCAAGGTCTTCAGCATCATTATTCCAATAGTTGCCAGATGCCACGCTTCCACTCGTATGGGAACGGATGCGACGAAGAAAAAGTGGTGAAGGAACGATAGACTTTGTTGTATAGAATTCAAGAAGACCTCAGATTGTTGGTATTGGAGGCAAAAGTGATGGTGGTTCGGATCAAGGTCTTCATTGACAGTTGCAATTGATTCAATCTCATTCGAAACTCATAATCAATTTGGGACTCTATGAGGCATTTTGTGTAATAGCTGGTGGACATCCTGAACTTGTGATGTTTGAAACATTGTTATGCAAATTCAATGATTACAATGGTCAAAGAAGAAAGCGAGAAGGAATACAACTCTTGGAATAGATCTTTTAACGAAAGCTTTAGTCATGTGTGGAGGTATTAAGTTTAATTTCTATGTCGTTGCCTTGCATTTACTTACCTTGAAATCTCAACAATGGAACTATGGGAGGCATCAGCTGTCGTCATTACTGTCAAGGAAAGCAGACATGTCTGTGTAAAGCAAAAATTTTGCGGTCCTGTGCTAATTCACTATCATCAAAAGCTAGTTCCTTTTGGTCTTTTTTAGCCTTTTGACAGTGATTGTTGAGGGAAAAAGAGGAGGATGAGGGGTAGGATAAGTCTCACGGATGGTTTTGGTGTTATTAATTATTTTGGTGAGTTTTATTATTAGTTGCATCTTAATTTAGCATTTTAACTTAATAATAATTGGACAAGAAAAAACTGCTAGTGGGTTGGTTTGTGTGTAAATGTAATCACTACCTATTATTACAATTTTCTCTTTCACCTATAGAATAGCCCTAAGTTTTTATTTTAAAAAAATATTATGATGATTTCACTCTAAAAATTTTCATCATATGTTTTTAGGTCTTTCCAAAAAAATGTTAGGATTTATTTTCACCCTAAAAAAATGACAGAAAATTAAAATCTCTTTAATTAGTACAACATGAAATATAACATAAAGTTGGGTGATCATTTACACTCATTATTGAAGTTTAGTGATTTTCAAAACACTTTTTAAAACTTGGTATTTTTAGTATATTGAAGAAATGTTTTGATGATGTTTCAAACATTTTCCCTTTTTATTTCATAAGAAAGGTATGTAAAACAATCTAGGCAACCTTTCTCTTAAGAATTCTCCCTATATTATGATTTTGAATAATACAAAGGAAATCACTATGTGTAATGTCATTCCACGTTGTTTTAGAAAGTAAACTGAGTCATACCTTTTGCAACCAGTCTGCTATGCGATCAACTTGTCTAAAAATATGTCTGATAATTGCATGGTCATAGACTTGAAAATGAGAGTGAATACACTTTATGAGTACTTGAATTTCCTACAGCGCTGGAATGTCTTCTTGAATTGCTTGGATGAGGATTTTGTTATACCCTTGAACTTGTATATGTTGAATCTTGCTTAGACTGCGACTTTGGTCCTATCCCAATGATTTTGGCTTGTGCTACCGAAATTAATGCTATCCCCAAGTTCCATGATGCTGTTTGAATGAATCTGCCTTCCTTATTACAAATGATGTATCCTCTTGCTGCCTTATTTGAAGTTTTAGATCCGTCAAAGTTTATTTTGATGTAATCCTCCTTATGGCTTCTTCCACGCTACCCAATATGTTTTCTTCTAGTTGAGTCATGAATTGTGTGGGTTGGATGGTTGGATTGATTGTGTGGGCTTATGTGTAATGCACCATTGGGTGTTAGCTTACTTTACTATAAGCAGAGTGGCAACTAGCTTACGTGTAATGTGCCTTATTAGTTTTAGTTTTCTAACACTCCATATGAGCGTGAATAATCTATCCATCCTAAGAAGAGGATTATTAGATCTCATACTAGCAAGCTAGTTTGGTAAGATTTGAGGGGGTAGAAGGCACACAAATTGAGCTGATTGTTGACAATCGCTAGCCTCTAATGTTCTGCAGTGGTATTGCTTTGAGAAATAGATACTCTGTATCTTTAATTTTTTCATTGCAAAGAGGATAAATTGGATCAAATTGAAGGCCTCTTTTCAGAAGTATTCCTCTAGTGGGCGTAGGTTGTTCCAGAAATATGCCTAAAGAAGTTAGAAAACTTCTTATCCACAGTAGTTTGCTGGTGGCTGCAGCCATAGCCCGGTATTCGGCTTCGGCGGAGGATCTAGAGACGGTGGTCTGTTTCTTGATTTTCCAGGAAATAGGAGATCCCCTAAGAGAGACATAATAACTTGTCAACGAACGTCGAGAGAGAGGGCAGGCTCCCCAATCTGAATCACAAAAACCATAAAGCTGGAGATTGTTTTTAGCTGAAAGAAAGATGCCCTCTCCCACACTACCTTTAAGGTAGCGAATAACACGACGAGTTGCCTCCATGTGCTCTACTTTGGGAGATTGCATAAACTGAGACAAGATGTGGACTGCATAGGTGAGTTCAGGCCATGTAATAGTAAGATAGATGAGTCTTCCTATCAACCTACGATACCGGGTTGCATCATTCAATAGTGGTCCTGTGGCCATGGCTAACTTGTGATTCTCTTCAATAGGGAAATCAGCTGGTTTTGCCCCTAACAGTCCACACTCATCAATGATCTCCAAAGTGTACTTTCTTTGACATAAGAACATCCCTTCAGGTCCTCTAGCGACTTCAATACCAAGGAAATATTTTAAGGTGCTGAGATCCTTTATGCTGAAACAAGTGTGAAGATAACGCTTGAAATTCTGAGTAGCGTGAGTGTCATTGCTTGCAAGAACAATGTCATCCACATAAACTAACGACGCCATGAATATATCTCCCTTTCGATAAACAAATAAGGAATAGTCCGCATATGATCGTACAAAACCGTACTCACATAACTTGGAAGAGAGTTTTGCAAACCACTGTCGAGGTGCTTGGCGGAGTCCATACAATGACTTCTTTAGGCGACATACTTTGGTTGAATCAGGTGCTACAAAACCAAGTGGCATTTTCATAAATACCTCTTCTTCTAGATCTCCATGTAAGAAAGCATTGTTGACGTCCATTTGATGCAATTCCCAACCTTTTGCAACTGCTACGGACAGAAAACACCTTATGCTTGTGATTTTGGCAACCGGTGCAAAAGTTTCGTTGTAGTTGAAACCTTCAACCTGATAGTCTCCACGAATCACCAATCGTGCTTTGTATCGCTCGACACGTCCATCAGAATCATACTTCACCCGATAAACCCATTTGCAACTAATGGGTTTCTTGCCTGGAGGGAGATCTTCCACTCTCCACGTGTCATTTTCTTCCAACTCACGGATCTCTTCGGCCATTGCCTTGCGCCACAGGGGGTCTTTAGCAGCTTCCTGGAAATGCTTGGGCTCCACAATTTTTGTTAAGGCAGCTGGAAAATTGGTATGAGATTCAGTAAACCTTTCAAATGACACATAGTTAGCTATAGGATAGCGCGTACCTGAGGATTTCTGTTGAGGCAAAGTAGCAAAGGAGGAGTCAATGTTTGGGTCACTGCGACGAGCACTATAGCATAAGTAATCATCAAACCGAGCTGGATGCTTGCTGGGTCGGATTGGTCTCGGAACTCCCCATAGGCTTGTGCTTGGATCATGCCGCGTTGGGCTGAGTTCCCCGGGTTCTACAAGTGGTGTGTCTGCACTGTCCTGGGTCGGCCCAACTCCCTCCACCGGCTGAGTTACTGCTGGCCCCTGTAGAGAATCAGTTGGGCCTGGTACTGCATCTTCTGTTTGGACTAAGGTGCTCTCCGTTTCCTTAGACCACCCATCATCAAATACGTTGCCTCCATGTTGAATTGGGCTGCTAATGTCTTCATGCTTATTTTCACTTTCCACAAAGGGATAAACATGTTCGTGGAATACAACATTGCGGCTTACAAAAAACTCGTGAATTTCTAAATCGTAAAGCCTCCAACCCTTGTGTCCAAGAGGATAATCCACAAACAAACACTTTCTACTTCGAGATTCGAATTTGTCTTTGGACCTTAATGTGTTACGAGCAAAGCAAAGAGTCCCAAAAGCTCGAATATGATCATACGAGGGGCTTTGACCATAGATAACTTCGTAGGGTGTCTTTCCCAACAACAATTTGCTAGGGGTTCTATTTATTAAGTGAGCTGCCGTACGCACACATTCTCCTCAAAAATTTTTAGGCAAATGTGCTTGGAACAAAAGGGCTCGAGCGACATTCAAGACATGGCGATGTTTTCTCTCTACCCTCCCATTTTGTTGGGGTGTATCGACACAACTACTTTGACGCAAAATGCCTTGTTCCTGATAAAACACTTTCATTGAATTTGAAGTGAATTCAGATCCATTGTCACTCCTTACGACTTCAACGTTTTTCTCGAATTGATTTTTGGTCATAAGAATGAAACTCCTTAAAAGTTCACTTGTTTCCCCCTTTTCACGCATCAAGTAAACCCATGTGGCCTGACTAGCATCATCTACAATTGTCAGGAAATAATGTGCACCGGTAGAGGCTGGAATTTTATATGGGCCCCATATGTCACAATGAATAAGCTCAAAAATGCTTTCAGCTTTATTTGGAATCAGAATAAACTTATTTCGAGTTTGCTTTGCTCTAACACAAATTTCACACACTTCATTGTCTTTTCTAAAATTAATTCCTAGACTACTTGAAAGGAAAGATAACACTTCACTTGATGGATGTCCCAAACGGTTATGCCACAAACTGCTCTCTCTTACGCTATTGACTGGAATCGCCCCCAATAACCCTTCTTTGTAGTAGTAGACTCCTCCCAGTTGCTTACCCGCACCAATCAGATTCCTTGAAGTACGGTCCTGCAGCATACAATTATCATTAGAAAAAGTCACTAAGCATCTCATATCTTTGCATAGTTTAGCAATTGATATTAAATTGCATTGCAAGGTAGGAACATAAAGAACGTTATTCAGTGTCAGTTTGCCACCCAAATTGACCGAGCCTTGATGAGTTGCAACTGTTGTGGCTCCATTAGGCAAACCTATAGATATAGGCACGGTCTTTTCAGCCCTTTGCAAAGTGCGTGGATTTTCCGTCATGTGGCAAGAAGCGCCACTATCAAACATCCAAGGAGTCTCACCTGAGAGTCGATCATTACCATTTTTCGGCATCTCTATGAGGTTGAGTAACTTCTGAATTTGTTCCGCATTTAGTCCCGGAACACTTACTGGCTGCTGCTCGAGCCCAGGAGCATGATTGTCATCCTTTGCTTCAGACCAAGAGACTGTTGCATGGGCTGTCTCGTGTGCAGTCCTGCTGCCCCGTCCTGTTGTAGTTCTACCACCTCGACCACCACGACCAGCTCTGCCCCCACGGCCTCCTCCTCTGGTACTCCAGTCTACTGGGTATCCAATTAGCTCGTAGTAAGTGGCCTCATCATGTCCGTATTTGCCGCAGTGCCCACAAGTCGGCCTCTCGTGTGTGTGGATCCGCTCCCTTGCCGCAAAGGCTATAGAATTTTCATCTCGATAATCTCGGTTCATCATAATACGTTTGTGGTTTTCCTCCTGCTGTATTATGTTAAAAATCGTATCAAGTGAAGGAAGAGGATCTCGAGCTAGAATTTGGCTACGTACACCCGAGTAGGACTCATCGTTCAACCCCATCAAAAACTGATGGGTCCTTTCTTCCTCGACCATCTTGACAACTTTGTTCCCGACTTCACACTCAGACTTACCGCAGGTGCAGTGTGGAAGCTTGACGAGGCTTTCTAACTCACTCCACAATCCCATCAGCTTAGAATAAAATTCAACAACCTCCCACCCTCCTTGTTTGCAAGATGCAAGGTCGGATTTTAGTTAGTGAAGTTTCGGTGTGTTTGCAACAGCATAGCGCCTTGCCAGGTTCTCCCACATGACCCGAGCTGTGTCAGCGTAAGCCATGCTCATATGCAGCTTTGGATCGATAACATTAATAATCCACGAACAAACCATGGAATTAACCATCTCCCATGCTTCCAATTCTCCTCGACCTTCCTCCGTTTTCGATTCTGGCTTGCTTAGGGTTCCATCTATGAATCCTAACTTATTTTTTGATTTTAATGCAGTTCTTACCTCTTTCCTCCACAAGTCATAATTTTTCCCGTTGAATACGACCGAAGTGATAGCAACTCCTGGCCCTTCAGACGGGTGTAGATAGTAGGGTGCATGAGGTTCAATGATAAATTTCCTTCCCCCAGTCATGGCTCTGATACCATGTAGAAAATTATAGAAAAAGGTGAAATAAGAATTGTCAAGATTGGTGGCTATGTATGTGCCGTGACTTTTCTCTTTTTGATTTCCTTCCTCTTTTTGCAGAGCATTACAAGGAGTTTTTATATACAAGAGATTCTAGGGCTAGCTTACGTAGGCTGCAAGAGTTTGTTTAGGAAACAAATTTATTCTATAATATTGTAGTCCTAATATGGGGAGTGATGAATGACGTAGCTGCCAAAGAAAGACCTTTCACTTTGGCATAATGTCCAAGTTCCATACCCAGCTAAACTCCCATGAGGTGAAGCTCTTTGAATCTAACCCATGGGCAGCCCATCTTGCTGCTTTAGTTGAGAATTCACCATTTCTTAATAGATCTTAGCATATAGGTGTTGCTAAAATCAGCAGCAGATGACATCGTCACTAAAGGGACATTTTATATTATTTGTGTTCCACTATTTTTCTTTATAATAAATTGTGCCACTATAACAGACGTATCAATAGAAGTATGGTCCCTTATTCCTAGCGTTGAAGCCAAGCATTTCATTGGCATACCAGTTGTCAAACTAGAAATTAATCTTTGCACCATCCTCTACTTTCCATCTAATTCCTTTGAAGAATTGTTGTTGGCTTTTGGGATACATTTCCATACCCGTGAAAATGTTTGTTTTGGCTTAGCGTTGAAGCAATTTTTCATTGATTGTGTATTTAGCATTCATTTACTCTACCAAATACTGTCAGCATGAAAACGTTTCTATGTTAACTTGCTGAAGAAAGCGCTAGTAACAACTTCCATCTTTCTTACGCCTATTCTCCGCGTCTCTTGGGTCTAAAAATTTTATCCTAAGAAACCATAGGTAAGCCTTTCAAATCATTCCAATTTTTTTCCTGCAGGAAAACTGCACACTAATTCTATCAATTTTCCTATCGATAATTGTAGGGATTTGAAAATGTTGCATATGGCATAAATTCAGTATTCGTCTAGATTAGAGCCACCCTGCCTGCTTTGGAAATAATTTTCGCTTTGTAAGTTTGCAGTTCCATTGCTATCTTATTAACTAATCCGGAGAATGTTTCTATTTTTGGTCTGTCCTTAAACATTAGACATCCCAGATATTTTTCAATATTGTCTAGGTGTATAATATTAAATACGAAGACACAGGCGGTCATGTGTCACTGCCATCTATGAGAATGCAAGAGACGACTTATGGCAAGTAATAAGCACTCTTGAATTTTTGCAGAACTTTTTCAATATGTTACTTAATTGTCGACATGATTCATGATTAATATGGCAAAAGAGTAAACTATCATCTATAAAAGGTAGACAAGGGATTTTATTCGCTGGAGGAGCTATTTTAAATCCAAGTCTACATTTCTTCTTATTAAACTTTTTTCGTTACCTATATAATCAGTTTGCACATTGCTTTTCAGGAGCCAATATCTAAAGAGTAAGGCTAATAATTTACAAATTTTGGAGCAACTTGGCTCGCAAAGCGGTTGTGATGTTTCTTGGATTACACCACTAGCACAATACACTAACCTGACACCTCCATAGAGGATTATCTTGTAATGTAAAAGTAATATCTTTGTCCTCTCTATATTGATCGAAAAAATATAACTCAAATATATAAGACAGAGATGCTTTGAAGTACATACAGAGATTTATGTCGCACACTTCTATATAATAATGACAATTTTTCTTAGTAAATGTCTTTTTTGTAAGTCTGGGAGATCTAAATATAAACAGTCTTACCATTGTAACTCTTTTGTATATGTAGAGAGCGATTTCGAGAAAACCACAAAAACAAAAAGTTGAAAAAATATTTTGTTGCAAGGAAAACTTTTAAATATATTTGAAAGTAGAGACATTAGAGATAAAGTATCAAACAAATTTAATAAATAAATAAACATGGAAGGTATGTACGATGAAAAAAATATAGTACTAATAATAGTAGCAGTAGCAGCAGCAGTAGTAGCAGTAGTAGTAGCAGTAGTAATAGTAATAACTAATTTTTTACCCGTGCATTGCAGGATGCCTATCACTTATCGGTTGATAAATATCAGTATCTTATTGTATATATTGTTATTGATGCTATACTATACTAACTTCTATGGAGTTGATGGTAGCACCTCATGTTTAACTTTATTTCCTACGAAGTTACTTTAATTATATGTACCTGAATTTTTGATGTGCAGTTTATCTTTTTTAATCTTGTTGGTCAAGAAGTTTTTATTTTAAGATATTATGTGATTTGCCACTGTGTGATTTTTTTTAATAAAAAGTTCAAAAGGATCATTATTATGTGAAATAACTATATTGATGGTGGGAGCAAAAGAGTAAAGAAAAACCATACTATTTTCAGTAATTTAATGTTGTCTTTTTTAAACTTGCGTTTTATTTTTAAAAATGCATCATATGGTAATATGAAATGTAACGATCCAAAAAGTATTTCTAATATGAAATATTCATATGGTAATGTGATGTGCTACTTATGGTTGAGAATGAATTACGGATGTACATAACTTATTTGAAGGGATCAAATTTAAGTATGAATTTTAAATTGTGTATATTTTTCTTTTCATTTTGGTACCTTTTCATTTGGCCATTGTAGAATAGTTTGCTATATACTTGCAAGGCGGGCCTTGTGGTAGTTGCCCAACTAATGATTAAAACGGTTCTAATTTAGATTGTTTAACATTTATTTTATAGTTTGAACCTATAGTTTTTTGTAATATGCACGTTATTGAAAAATTCATAATAATAGAAAGTAAGATAGTATATATAATTGAATTAGAGCATTATACTTAAAAATATAGAAAATAAGCTAATTGACAATTCCAAAATTAAAAAATAAAAGTATTATAGGAAAGGCCTTAACTAAAAGGTACGTTTTTTCCCCCCGGAAATTCCTATTGGTTTAATTGTATTCATTATGTATGCACTTACTTTATATGTCCATTGCTTATTATGTCAATAGTGTAATGGCCACCTTTACTATTATTTATTAATGTTGATGGTCCTTTATATGCCCATTGCATATTATGTCAATAACTTGATTAATTATTCCCATTATCAACAAAACATAGGAAATTTATTATCAGCAGCAACAAAAAGACACATAAGTCTTTGACATTAATCTTACCTCTTTGGTGGATAATTATTTTTAAAAAATAACAAAAAAAAGGAAAAAAATTAAAATAGAAGATAGGGAGATTAGTAGCAGATGAAATTTTAGTACCATTTGAATACAGGAAAACTTTTAACGTTCATTTTTTTAGGTTGGGGAGTATTACATCTGAAGTTAGTTATGGTCTATTGTGGGATGTAGGTAGACTACCTTTTTATATTAATTTACTTATTAAATTTAAATTTAAATTTAAATTTGCTAAAAGAACTAATTATATCATGTGATTTATGAGGGCAAAATATAATATCAAGTGAAATATAAATTGAACAAATCACTAAAATATTTTTTTAATATCATGAACATAAGTTATAATTTTGAAAAGAAACTAAATATTGTACCAACTTAAAGTGGTCGTAAGTGAAACCCACAATCACATTAAGGTCATACTGTTTTTCATATTATCTAAATCCAATTATGTGACATGCTTAAGCAATCAAATTTTATAATAAGTAACCCAATCAGCATTTAAGTATCAACTCATGAAATATTCACTCAAAAATAAATATATAAAAATAAATATATTTAGATTTATATGTCCAATATATACTTACCTCAAAAATAATGTCCAACACACTTCAATATTTTTCTTGGGTAATGTCTAAATCATTTCTTTGTTCTATACTTAAGCTTTTCAGGATAAAATTCAATTACTAATTAGTCATAACATATAACATTAAATCGAATTAAAACTACATTAATAACATGCATCTATCTTAATTATATGGTAGAAGGCTTTTATATTGCAATCCTACATGACATTCTTATCCCAAGTGGCATCTTAGATGTCATCCTATGTAACAACCCACATGTCAATCATACATGCATTCTATCAAACTTTTAATAATAATAATAATAATAATAATAATAATAATAATAATAATAATAATAATAATAAAGAGAGACCTTAGTAAATGATAAAACAACATCAACCATCGCTAAGTAACTAAAAGAAAAAGTTTTGATAATTAACTACTTTACATCCAGCATTTTAATTCTAGACATCCAAAAACTCATATCCTGAATCATATCTTTTATAAGTTTCAAAGGTCTCATATCCCATCTAATTATCTCATCTAATTCTTCTTTAGGTCTCCCTCTACCCCTTTTACATCTTGACAAGACCATCCTCTCACACATTCGCGCATGTGCATTGATATCCCTTCTCTTGATCTGTCCAATCCATCTTAATCTTGCTTCGCCTATCTTATCTAACTAAAGCTCACTTCTATTTCTGATCAAATCTAAACTCACTCCTAACCTAACCTCTAACTTATGTAATTAATTGTAATAATAGATGCTAATAAAAAGAGATATTCAAGAGTTATATTTACATAATTGATTTCAGA
Source organism: Carnegiea gigantea (assembly GCA_029747015.1). Taxonomy (NCBI): domain Eukaryota; kingdom Viridiplantae; phylum Streptophyta; class Magnoliopsida; order Caryophyllales; family Cactaceae; genus Carnegiea; species Carnegiea gigantea. The sequence continues at coordinate 29,611 of JAKOGI010000924.1, forward strand.
TATTAATCTTAATTAAAATCAAATGGCTATTAATTAAAATAAACTAGCTATTCTATGGTTGTTGATTTTTTACCACTTTGAACAACATCAAAAATTAAAATAATTTTATCAAGGATTGTAGTAAATAGTTAAAACTCTAATATAAGAAAGATTCATATCTTATAAAAAATTTAGAAATTAGAAAATAAAATTCTCATTACATTCATATATAGTAGTCTATGATAATTAGTAATTAACTAAATATAACACTAATATGCACACGGGATCAAAAACTAATTCTCTTAGTGGTGTTATACTTATGTGTGTTTAAGAGCATTGTGTCATCTTTTCGCCAGTGTGGAGTTCTTTCATGAAGCTATTTTCCTTTTGTCTAGTCCGGAGAATTACCCTCTTGGGTACTTTTCAAAAAAAGCAGATTGATTAATTAAACCCAATTTGAGTTGAGCTATGTAAGTGGCCTGCTCATAATTTGGATGAAGGGGAGAAAAAGAAGAAAATGAATTATGTAGCTGAAACAAAATTTAGAAAAATTCACACTTTGATCAATTGAGCTCTTGAACAGTAATTATTGAGACCAGGAAAATTGAAAATAATTAGACGTCCCTGTGCATTTAAACATATAAATTTTATAGGTCTTAAAATGATGAAAATACCCTTTCTTTTAATAATAATAATAATAATAATAATAATAGGGTTGGTGCAACAACACTACTGGTTGTTGAGTATAAATTATTGACAATAAATAGGTCAGAGCATTGGGGTCCATTTACTCAGTTGGGATTAATGACATCCAATACCCTTAAACTTGAGATTTATGGCATCGAAAAACTATTGTTGTTGTTCTTGTTGTTGTTGTTATTATTATTATTATTATTATTATTATTATTATTATTTTTTATTATTATTATTAAGCAAATAAGAAAATGCAAAGGTCATTTTGGTTATTTTAAAAAAGTAAATTTATTTGTTTAAATATTGATGTACTTCCAAATTGTGTACAATTTTTGTAGGTTTAAAAGTTGTTGGGCAAAAACTTACTTTAACAATGCGTAATTTTTTTCGAAAAGTTAACAGGTTGTCTACCGTTGTACTTTTTTACTCAATTCGAAAGAGCTCAGTTAAAACGCAGGATTTCTTAGTAATAAAGGCAAAGGCAACAAATGTGAAAATTGTACCATACATATTTATGTATGATGCTAGGTGTACTTGAAAAAGATTTATCATATAATAAAAAAAATTCATCGTTCGAAATATTTAAAAAATTATTAATTAAACATAAAGGTACATTAAACATAGATTAAGTATCAAATAATGAATCTGTATTATATTTAATGAATCTGTAGTTTTAACGTATGTATCTTTTAGTATTTTAAATAATGAACCTTTTGTATTATGTGACGAATCTTTTTAAGCTGCGCGGCTAGCATAATATATAGGTGTGTATAGTAGAATTATTATAATAACTGATTTGTGATATGGCATTGACATGATCATCGGCAAGGTGTTTATTACAACATTCCCAATCATAGTTTCATTTTTTGGAGCTTAGGCTTGCTACATCAACAAAAGTTCAAATTTTTTGAAACTTATATTTCATCAGTTCTTTAACTCATGAAACTTCAATTTGAACCATACAATAACTATATTTATTACAGACCCAACTCATAACACACAACCCCTTTTTTCTGACCATCTAAATAATATTTTATGCAAAAAAGAGGAAAACAAAAAAAATACAAAAGGACAAAATAAAATTGCAATGCGTGGTGGAACATCTCACCATTCTTCCCCGTGAGGCAATTTTTGGGGTAGCAAGTAATGTCATGACACCTGGCAGAGAGGCCCACACAACTGCCACGCGTTCCTTGGATTGGGAATGCTCGTAGCTGAGAGTGTACGGATTAAGGAACGACTTCCTTGTATTCGATCAAGTGCTTCACCATTTTCAATTATTGTTTGGGTTACCTACTATTATGTGTTTTTCTAGGCGAGGTTTATTGTTATTTCGTGATTTAAGTTTATTACTAGAAGTATGTTTATTTCCTGCTATTAGTACGGCCGCATTGCTAGCAGTAAAACTTCAATACCATTATGATGATGACATGGTTTTTCTTTCATTTTTTTCCCCTACCTGGGGGATTTCTTCATAAATTTAGTGGTGCTAGCCTGCTTGGGCTGATTTATTTTATGTTATTTTTAATAATTGATACTGATTTGTTTTGTGTATCTTGACTATACAGAAGGTAGAAGATTGCTTGCTTCCACATGTAGGTAGCATTTGGCAGAGGGGAAAATGGTTTTCCCAAAAAATGGTTTTCCAATTTTCCGTTGTTTGGCATCATAAAATGTAGAAAACTATTTTCCAAAGAAAATAATTTTCATCAAGGAAAATGACTTCCTTTTTGAGAAGATGAGACATTGATTTTCTTCTTTCAATTCTTTAACGATATGATTAGCTGAAATTTATGTACAAAATTCGATTTCAACAGTTTAAATCAAAACTTAACTATCTGATCAGAAAGATTAAAATAAACTCAAATCTAAATTTTGAGCTCAAATTTCTTTCATTTGATCGATATTTATCTCCGACACGATAATTCAATCGACATTTTTGGCCACTAAAGCAATTCAACTGACTCATCACTAAAACAATTTCAACGATTTGAATTGAAACTTGATCATTAGATAGAAAATATCAAAATAGGCTTAAATTCAGATTTTGAACTCGATACTCTTTCATTTGGTCAACAATTTTTTCAACAATGACACTTAAATTGATATTTTTTAACCCTTAAATAGTCCACTCAATATTTTTTACCACTAGAATGATTTCAATAGTTTGGATCAAAATTTGATCATCGGATAGGAAAGATTAAAATAGACTTAAATCCAAATTTTAAGGACGACATTCATTCATTTGATCAATATTTTTCTCGCCACAATTGCTGAAGATATTTTTCGCCACTTAAACAATTTAGTTGATGCTTTCCATCACTAAACAATTTTAACGGTTTAACTCGAAACTTATTATCCAAGAGGGAGTATTGAAAAAAACTCAAATATGAATTTTAAGCTCAAAATTCCTTCAGTTAGTCAACATTTATCTCTGCTACGATTATTCAGCTGATATTCTTCGCCATTTAAACAATTCGGTTGACGTTTTCATTTTTTTCATGGAAAATGATTTCTCTTGTACTAAACAATGGAAATGTGATGTGAAAATCAATTTTCCTTTGGAAAAATATTTTTCATAGAAAATGATTTTCTAAGAAAATCATTTTTCTTCCAACCAAACATTACATAGGAATTTTTAGTAAGGAATGAGAGAGTAGTGAGAGGTAACATGACCCTCGACTTTGCAACCCTATTGGTAAGGATAAGATTAAAGAGGCCCAAAAGAAGAGGCCCAACGGAAAGATCGAGGGACCAAACCAAATACAATGGAAGTGTTTGGGTGAATAGAGATTAAAGTAGTTAATAGAGTTTTTCAATATTATTTTTAGGACTGCTAAGAAGCTTAGACAGTGGAGGTTTAATACAGCCATCCCACTGTATCAGAGCAAAGGTGATATTCAATATTGCAATAATTATAGGGGCTAAAGCTACTTAGTCACACTATGAAGTTATAAGAAAGGGTGGTTGAGAGAATGTAATAGAAAAATATTTTGATATCAGAGAACCGATTTAGTTTTATACTTGGCAGATCAACCTCAAAGACAATTTACCTCCTTAAAAGAAATTGTGCAGGGATGGGAAGGAAGCTTTTCACATGGTGTTTGTAGACCTAAAAAAAGCATATGACAGAGTCTCACATGAAGTGTCATGGAGATGTTTGGAAAAGAAAAGAGTGTCACTTGTATATATTCGAGTTATTAAGGATATGTATGAGGGAGGTAAGACGAGCGTTAGGACACTAGGAAGGGTTACCAATGGCTTTTTTGTTGTCATGGGCCTCCATTAGGGTTCCACTTTAAGCTCATTTCCTTTCACTTTGGTTATGGATCAACTGATAAAAAGGATTCAAGATGAGTTACCATGATGCATGTTATTTGCAGATGACATTGTCCTTATTAATAAGACTAAAGATGGAGTTAACAATAAGTTGAAGCAATAGCTAGAGACATACACATGAGTTTAGAAGTTTTAGATTAAGTAGATCAAAAATCGAATACCTACATTACAATTTCAATGGAAGAAAAGAGGATGTGATGGCAATATTAAAGGTTGTAAGTTTTAAATATCTTAGCTCGATCATTCAAAAGAAAGGGGATATTAACAAGGATATTAACCTTCGCATAAAAGTGGGTTGGTAAAAATGGAAGAATGCTTCAGACATGCTGTGTGACAAAAAGATGCCTGTAGGATTAGAAGATAAAGTTTATCATATGTTAATTAAACTTACTGTGTTGTATGGTTCACAGTGTTGGTCAATTGAAAAGACACAAGTTCAAAAGTTGATGGTAGCATAGATGAGGATGGTTTGATGGATGTGTGGCTATGGATAGAATTAGAAATGAAGTACTTAGAGACATAGTTAAAATGGCTCCCATTAAGGATAAAATGAGGGAGACTAGACTTAGATGGTTTTGTCATGTGAAGAAAAGGAGTGTGGATGCTCTTATGAGGAAATGTGAGAGGATTAACATCCCTGAAGGTAGAAGAGATAGGGAACAACTAAAGAAGAGTTTGAACAAGGTGATTAGATAAGACTTGAAAGTTTTAGGGCTGATGGAGGATATGGCTTAGAATAGGAGAATGTGACAGGATATGATTAAGTTCATGGAGCATAGAGTATAACTTCGTAGCTGCCCTTAGGTTGCTATAGGGTAGGATATGTCGATGTGTGTTACTGCATACTTTTCCTAGTTTTCATTTGTCGTGTTTAAGTGAAAATGTACCTCCATCTGTGTAGAGATAATATGAGTATTTTTCTGTTTATTGAGGTATAGTATTGTCTTCTGCGATGTTGTACCTATATTTCACATAGTTACTGTTACCTGTTTTATTAGTATTTCTTAGTTCATTCACTGCTTCTTATCTTTAGTTTCTTATTGAAATATTTTCACAAAATTGGTTTCTTTTTTGGGTCTCTTGTAATTAATCTCTTTATGGGCAGAGATGTCTGTAGAGATAAAGTTGTTTACATTTGGATCTTTCTAGACCCCACGAAAGTGGGATCCATGTTGGGAAGAGGGATTGGTGTTGTGTTATTGCAAAACTCATGTCATCCCCTCCAAAGAGCACAATTGTCATTGCACCAAGTAACACATCAAACTGATCCACAACCAATAGCAGGTGACCACAGGAGAGTCCATGGTAAGTGTAACCCATATTGTTGTTCGGCGTCCCCAAACCCGCTGTACCTGGTATTTGCAAAAATGGGATGGGAATGGGGGTGCTAGATTTTAGTTTTTAATATCAAAATTTTCTCAGTTAAAAATTATTCTGCGATTCAATCTAGCAAGGACAATATTGCCATTTGAGGCTAAAGAAGGGCACCTTAAAATAGTATCCATTTCACAAAGCATACCTCATTGCAAAATCATGCGACCCTTAAAATAGTTTTCATAAAATAAAGAATACCTCATGACAAATTTTTGCAAATTGTGTTTTGATTTCAAATTTGATTCTCGCTATCCAATACTTGAGCCAAGTTAGGCTTATTGGATTTAATATGTTGAACATGGCGCCTTCTTTTTTCTTCTCCAAAATTTCTCGGTTAACTATTTAATCCCAAAAAGTAACGAAACTTGAAGACCTGAATGTTTAAGGAATCATTTTAAGCAATTTAACTATTTAAATAATGTGCATTGGCTTTATCAAACCGTTAATGGATGTTATATATACTTGAATAGGCAAGATATATTGAATTTATTATTCTCCACGAAAAGGTGCTAATAATTGAAAATCCTAAAAAGTTAATGATAAGACAGGCAAAATACCTTTTGTACTCAAGCAAGCAAGTGGGTGAGGTTACTTTTTGAGCTCCTTACATGTTCAAGAATCTTGGTCCTAACGTCTTGAGCCAATTCATCCAGCACAGGATAGCCAGTTTTCTTAAGCTCAACTACATTGGCCTCCAAATAAGGGCATTCACCTCCAAAACGGTCTCTAGCACTTGAAATTCGAATGGAACTCACGCAACATACCTTCAACAACTTCAAAAGAGGGGGTCTAGTTTGCATCTGCAGGTGGCATGTTGCTCTCTTTAGCATCCAATGGTTATGTTCTATTCACAATAGTCAGATATTTATGCGAAAGTTGTTGATGAAGTTGATCTACAAAAAGAAGTACCTCTTAACAAAGAGGATTGAGCAAAAGTACTTCTTTAGTAGTGACTATCACCTTTTGTTAACTCTAAGTTAACAACCATAGCTTTTTCTCTACCTACTGCAAGTTAGGAGACAATGTTTATTGAACTTGACATCTTTAACTCATAACATACGGGATGCAAACTAATACACAAAGTCCATTAAAAATAGAAACGGGGAAAACATAAGGATAAGGAAAGTCAAAAGTAACTTTTCAGAGAAATTAACTGTATTTGTTTTATCTTTTTTTTTTTCAATTTACCAAAAGGACAAAGGATAACACACTAGATTGTAATCTTTATTTCTTTAACTTTCTGTAGAGTTTGCAAGGTAATCATGAAGTTTAAATGGGCAAAGCAAGTAATAGAGAAAGCATTGAAAACATCTTAAACGAAAGCCGGTGTAAGGGAATTCCCAGCTTGAATTCCAGTTTTTGGAACTTCTGCCACGTTAGCAGGAGTTTTACTTGCATTCTATTCAGTTTCCCAGCTAATTGAACTCATTTAAGGACAATTAAATTAAATATTTGTCATGGAGTCCGCCATGATACATAATTTATTATTTATTCTTTTAATTTTATCTTTGTATTTTAACTTTTGTAACTTGTATGAATATTTTTTATTTTCAGAATTAAGGAATATTTATTTTTGTTGACCATAAAAATGGATTATTATTTTTTAAATTTTCTTATTCTCTTAATTTTGTGTTTATATTTTAAATTTTGTAACGTGTATGAATGTTTTTTATTTTCAAAATTAAAGAATATTTATTTTGTTGACCATAACAATTGATAATTTTATTTTAAATTTCCGTAAAATTGATCACTTATTTTTTATTGGTCAAGCGAGTGAAAGAAGATAGAATAGAAAGTACAATTCAATTAAAAATTAATATAATAAGAATGATCGCTATTGGAAACAAATTACAATACGAAGATTTGACATTTTTAAAAAAATACAACATGAACATTCAAGTATTTAAAAAACAAAACACAAAATATCAGCAAATAACACATAACAACTATGTTTGCAATCTTCGTCGCGCCCTATGCCGACTTCATATTTCTTCAACCAAATCTGATTGGAGACAAGCATGTAACTCTGATTCATGAACTTGTACTACTCTACGAAGGAAGGCCGCATAGTATGAATGATGGTCCTGTCAGACATTAGATTGTGGGGTGTTGTCCTTCACATCATCATAGTGAAAAGTAAGGTCATACGAATCACGCTCATCCTCGGTGATCATGTTATGGAGTATAACACATGCCTTCATTATAATACATAATTTAGCCTTGTCCATGTCTTGAGCAGGGCCACGGATGATGGCGAAGTGAGCTTGTAGAACCCCAAATGCTCCATCCACATCCTTCCTAATAGACTCTTGACGTTCAGCGAATAATTTTGCCTAGGCTCCTTGAGTAAAGGGGATAGTCTTCACAATGGTTTCCCATCTCGGATAAATACCATTAAGATAAAAAGTATCCAATATTATACTTGCTACTGTTGATGACATATTCACATTTTGGATTGACCCTCATACACCTCTTGGAAAACATCAGATCGATGAAGGACGTTTAAATAGTTGAGCCTTCTCGGGCACCCGAAAAATACATGTCATATCCAAAGATCATAGGAAGGGACAGCTTCAAGAATCAAGGTTGGAAACCTGTATATCCCTTTTGCAAACACTCCTTTCCAACCCGATAGACAATTCTTACATTCCCAATGCATAGAGTTGATGCTTCCTAACATACCCGGAAATGCATGAGCTTTTGCTAAATGTAATAAACGATCAACATCAGTTTGTGTTGGTTTTCTTAAATACTCTTCCCCAAACACTTGAATGACCCCAGAGGCAAAATTTTGCACGCACTCCATAGCTATGCTTTTACCAATATTTAAGTATTCATTGATACAATCAACCGATATATCAGAAGCTAACATTTGCATGGCCGCGGTGCACTTGGTGAGTGGCGAAAACCCACGCCTACTTAGACCATCATACCTCAACTGAAAGTACTCAAAACAACTCTCTAAGGTGTCAACTATACAAAGGAACAAGTGCTTTTGCATACGAAATCCACGCCGAAAATGGGTTTCATTGTGGATGGAGCCTTTAGCGAAGTATTCTTTGTGGAGACAATCATGTGCTTCTTGTCGATCTCTCTTTATAAATCTTTTTTTCCTTCTTGGTCTTCGTGATGATGATGAAGCCCTATTTTGTTGTCTAATTTATCTAATCTTCATAGCCAACTCTAATAACTTGGGGCATTTGATGATATTTTCTAATATTGCTGAATCATCACTAGATTCTTTTAGTATGAAGCTCAAACTATCTATTGAGGATGACAAAATAGAGGAGGATGATGAATCAATCATTGTGGAATACCTGTGTGTATAAACATAAAGTTACAAATGTAAGTAAAATATAAATTGTAGTTTAGGAAATTAACCTTTTAACATTTAGAGAAAAAACATAGAAACAAGTAATTGCAAATTTATACATAATGCATCAACTTATAAATTAATATTTCATTGCACAAATAAAAAGGCTTCTAATACAGCTAATGTTTCCTTAAAAATAGAACATTAAACACCATAAACGTAACATACCAACAATATTGGTAAACTACAATAGAGCATTCAATCTAAAAAAATGTCAACATCAGAAGAGGACAATTTTTGACAATAGCGACTCCTAATTTCTTCTTGAATTGGACCACATCGAGTTTGATCTTTAGGACACATCTCTGCAATGTTCATTCTCGAAATTCTGTCCTCGTACTTCATCTCTTTAAGGCTCTGCTCCCTTTCTTTTAAGAATTGCTGCCGATCTCCTAATTCAATGACTTTCAGAGCTGTGTCCAGCTTCTTCTCTTGCGCTAGGACATATTGTTTGAACATGGTGCTATTTTCCACATTTGTTGCCCCTAAAGTCGACATTTCCTTGGTCACTAGATCCAATACCGGGTCTGCGACTTGTTCCTTTGCCTTTCTCTTGGCAGCTTTTCTTCCAATGGAGTGGATAAGCCCACGAACTTCTTTAGTTGGTGTATCTTTACTGGCTGGAGTTGTAGGAGTGCTAGGTATGCTAAGGGTGCCAGGGGGGCTAGGGGTGTTACTCTCAAAGTATGCCTCCAACTCATTTACTCTCAACCATTTGAAAGATGCTTCTGCAGATTGATCGCAGAAGGTCTTCCATTTAGGTTGGTCCTTCAATAACACCCACTAATACATAAGGTCAAAGGGTTTGCCCACCATAGCAGTATAAAGATCTTAGGCCTTTTGTAGAATGTCGTCCTCGTTTGCACCACTTAGGTTCGCCCGATATGCTTGAGCTGCACAAGTGCACCATTTGGACAATAATGGAGCGGCTACGTTCCAACGAGCACCGCAGACCTTTCTCGTTCTCTTTCTTGCTTCATTGGAAGTGTGCTTGTTAAAGGTGTAAGCCACCTTAGCCTAAAAACCAACTAACTTTTGATCCATCCTGGTGATGGATTCGTGCTTACATTAATCCATGACTTAACCAAATGGCGATCCTCTTCTAATGTCCACGTGGGGGGCACTACACCACCTTCCTTATTGGCGGGATTATTACTAGATGGAGACAAGGGGCTGATGAGGTCGTACGAAGAGGTTGGGGGCTAACATGGAGGGGGCGGGTAACATGGAAGGGGCATTGATCTGTAGCTAAAACTTTGTGGTGGAGGATAATGTTATCAATTTGGGGGGTATTGTGGTGGATATTGTTGGGAATAATGTGGAGGGTTATGTGGTAGTGGGTAGTGTTGTCAATTTGGGGGCCGCGGCGGGAAGGTTTCAACTATTCCCGAGTTCACATTGTGACTTATCCTCGGTAAGTAGGTGTATGAATGATTATGTGTCATTTGGGTCTATTTTATGCTCACCTACATATGTAGTAAACAATTTTTCATTCTAACTACTCAATTAAATTTCAACTAATTCAAAATACAAAATTGTCGATGGACATACAAACCAAGTTAAAGAATACCAAGTTAACATTTAAATTATTTAAACTTATGCATGTCATGTAACATTTACATTATTTTAAACTAAGCTTGTGATTTAGCATCTTATCATCATAATGAAGACATACTAAGTTAACATTCATTCAACATGAAATTACAAAAAATATTTATGTAAGATTACAAACATCAAACAAATTGCCTAAGAACATAATATATTCCACCAATTAAAAATTACATAAGCTTTTTGAAAATTCCTAAATATTTACTTTAAGCATGTAACTAAAGACAACCTATTAAATTAAAAACTGAACATATTACATAAGCTTCTTTTTTTAAACTTCTAAATTCTTTTCAACTTAAACATGTGAATGTTTACTTTTTAAGCATGTAATTTCCAACATACAAACCATTAAACTAAAAATTAAACATATTACATGAGCTTCTTTAAAATTTGTAAATGCTTTTTAAGTTAAACATATGAATGTTTACTTTTAAGCATGTAAACAAGACAACCCATTAATTTAAAAATTGGTCATATTACATAAGCTTCTTTTTCAAACTTCTAAATTCTTTTCAACTTAAACATGTGAATGTTTACTTTTTAAGCATGTAATTTCCAACATACAACCCATTAAATTCAAAATTAAACATATTACATGAGCTTCTTTACAATTTCTAAATTCTTTTTAGTTTAAACATGTGAATGTTTACTTTTAAGCATGTAATTACAAAACAACCCATTAAATTAAAATTGAACATGTTACATAAGCTTCTTGTTTAAACTTCTAAATTCTTTTCAACTTCAACATATTACAAAGTACATGAGCTTCTTTAAAATTTATAACTTCTTTTAACCCACAACATTCAAAATTAAACATATTATATAAAAGCTACTTTTAAACTTCTAACGTATTTTACAATTAAACATGTCAAGGTTCAATTTAAATTACACATGAATGACATAAACTTTCAAACATATGACCATACAAAATGAACTTTCAAACACATGAATTCCTATAACATCTCTTTAAATCTAACAATTCATTTTCTTATAATGGTACCAAGTACTAGCTTAAGTCAAATGCACCCAACAATTTATTCCAACATCATAATTTAAAACTTACAAATTAAGCATATTATTTTTTAATAATTAACTTATGCATATTCACTTTCACACAATATAATTTTCATCAAATTAAGGAAAAATCTATTTAAACATATGATTAAGAATAAATGTGTATAAAAAAAATTTCTTACAAATTGCTTCACTTCACTTTTATCTCAATTCGTCAACTTTGAAAACACTTCCCAAATATCTCTAACAATTCAAAAAAGAAATATTATTAGTTCAAATATACAAGTCCAAAAAAATATTTAATTAAAAAAATAAAAAAAGCTAAAAATAATTATTTTGCACTATCCACAATTTTCGTTTCTTCACTTGCAAAGAGCTTGAGCAACTACAATGATAGAATTTCAGATTAAGACATTTGGAGCAAATTTGAGATTTGATTTTTTACAACACTACCTTTTCATATTTATACACAACATATTCTTTCAAAAAAATAAATAAATCTCAATGTAGCTATTGGGTGCAATGGCAATATTTTTGCTTCAGGTCCAACGTGCATAGATGATGTATATGTGGGTGGAAAGTGATCCAAATCAAACTCAAATCAAACGTAAGCAAAATGAAAAGAGAGAAAGATGCGAAAGATGAAGAATATCACCAAACAGGATAGAGATGGATAGTGCAAGACTTTGAGTATGAGATAATCCTTCCGGAGCCACTCACACCTTGGTCTTGGGCTAATTCCCTTCACTCTTCTGAGGAATCACTCCAAAGAAAAGAAGGAGAACCTAGAACACCACTTGAATTAGCCAAATTCAAGATATAGAACTAGGAATTTTTGGGACACAAATGAGAATCACTCTCAAAGGTGCTTGAATTACTCTTGAAAATGCCTTAGAAATCTGATCTACAATGCTCACACGCCCCCCCTTTATATAGGCTCAGCAAAAGACAACAAAAGGACTCAAATAACTCCTAACAATTAAAACTAGTAAAATGAAAAGACTAAGATAAATGGAAAGACACATCATAAAAGGGGTGGGGGAGGTTACAAGGAATATTCTAGGATTTCTTAGCTGATTACACCAATCTAGAAGGCTCCAAAAACGTGCACAATGTCAGCCACACAATCACATGTAACCGAAGACTCTTCATATTCCCAGAATTAATCCTTGCAGCTGCCTCAACTTCAATAGAGCATAACTTCCAGAATACTCAGCCCAATCACGCGTTCTTAGGCTTGATAGAAACCCCTGGAAGTCTAGTTTCCAGAATGGGCTCATTTGCTCAATTTAGATAATCGGTTTAAAAGTTATGGCCCAAACAATGCACCTATCTCAGGCTGGACTGGATCAGCATAACGTATTTTTGAGTGATATTTTGCCCAATCAAAGGATGTCCAAATTAAACAAACTTGGGCTTATTTGAAAGCTGAAATCTTAAACTTCAAAAGCACATGGGCCCTCAAGTTATGGGTCCACGTGAGCTTGTCCAAAAGTGGTCACAAAAATCGGGTTCCGCAGGGATGAATTCAGCACCAAATTTCTAGTAAAGCTTAACCTCGTTTTGACCTCTACATAGTGTCGCGAGTCTTTGAACTCACTTAAGAAGACCAAATAGGCACATTTCCATGCATGATCTTCTTTGACCCTTTTCTTCTTTGAAATTGGACTTGAATAAAAATGATGCATATGGAAATATGCATCATACTCCCCGGGTTGTTTTGAGTTTGTCCTCAAACTCAAAGGGTTGGCAAGCCTCTCAAGAAAGGGGTCGCGCTTACAATATGGGAGCTTTTGGGGAAGGATGTCACAGGGCATCACCTCTAGAGAGATATAGAAGAGGGTGAGGGGAGGATGATAAAACGGGTCATACCTGGTGAGGAGAAGAGGCGGAAGTGGGAAATCTTCTTTGGGGGCAAGGGTTTGGGAAGGATGAATGAGGGTTAAGGCTTGTCGGTCCTTTTGTGGTTTGAGGGGTTGGGAAGGTTGAATGGGGGTTAAGGTGAATTCTTCTTGGGTCAAGAGTTGCTCAACTTCTTCAATAACCCCACATGCCTCTAACTCGGGTGCTTGGAGTTCGGTAGGGCGTACTTCTTGAATCAAGAGTTGTTCAAACTCTTCAGCAACCCTACATGGCTTCATCACTTCAAGGTCTTTAACTACATGCTCTTCAATTCTTGGGGTTATGCTCAAATTCACCTCATTATCTTCTTGGCACCCTTCTTGGGTGAAGGATTGCTCAATTTCTTGCACAATCTCTTCTTGCTTCAACTCGGATCTTTGGGCCTCAAGTTCAAAGGTCTCTTCATCGCCACAGTCACCAAAAACAAGAGGTAGGTCAACTAGGCCCGACCCTTTTCCTCCAAGGATCTCTTCATCTTTGTTGGAGTTAAATTTCTCAAAGGAAACAAATGGATGCTTGTGTAAGTAAGAGGTTGGAGCAAAAGTATCCATTAATTTACCTCTTAACTTATCCCATGTTCTGATCTTACTTTTTCCTCTCTTCTTCCTCTTATACTTGTACTTTTCCCACCATTCAAGCGCATGGCCTCGGAGCTTCTTGATAACCACCTTAAACTTCTCTTGCTCGTCAATATTGTAGCGAGTGAAGACTTGATCCACTTTGGAAATCCAGTAAGGGAAATCTTCTTTTTGGCCACGAAACTTTGGAGTTTCAAGGATGACCATCTCCTTTTCAATCAAAGCAATCTCTTTTCTCAAGTTCCCAAGAGAAATCATGATGGATGAATGCTTAAGGGTTCTTTGTGGGTTATGTGTTTAGGCTAGAAAAAGGCCGTTTTGGAGAAGAGGAGGGAGAGCACGGTCGTGCAAGGGGGCACGGGCAGGCCGTGCTATGCTTCGATTTGAGGAAATGCAGAAAAGTATAGTGGCACGGTCATGCTGGGTGGCACGGGGGCACCGTGCTGCTTCTCTGGTCTTCGAGACTGGGTTTGCCGGTTTGTGCTTTTTTTTTTTTGTTTGTATTTTGGATTTTTGGGATGTACTTGGGTGTGAAGTGGGTCACTTAAGAACCGTGGCTCTGATACCAATTGATGTATATGTGGGTGGAAAGTGATCCAAATCAAACTCAAATCAAACTTAAGCAAAATGAAAAGAGAGAAAGGTGGGAAAGATGAAGAATATCACCAAACAGGATAGAGATGGATAGTGCAAGACTTCGAGTATGAGATAATCCTTCCGGAGCCACTCACACCTTGGTCTTGGGCTAATTCCCTTCACTCTTCTGAGGAATCACTCCAAAGAAAAGAAGGAGAACCTAGAACACCACTTGAATTAGCCAAATTCAAGATATAGAACTAGGAATTTTTGGGACACAAATGAGAATCACTCTCAAAGGTGCTTGAATTACTCTTGAAAATGCCTTAGAAATCTGATCTACAATGCTCACACGCCCCCCCTTTATATAGGGTCAGCAAAAGACAACAAAAGGACTCAAATAACTCCTAACAATTAAAACTAGTAAAATGAAAAGACTAAGATAAATGGAAAGACACATCATAAAAGGGGTGGGGGAGGTTACAAGGAATATTCTAGGATTTCTTAGCTGATTACACCAATCTAGAAGGCTCCAAAAACGTGCACAATGTCAGCCACACAATCACATGTAACCGAAGACTCTTCATATTCCCAGAATTAATCCTTGCAGCTGCCTCAACTTCAACAGAGCATAACTTCCAGAATACTCGGCCAAATCACGCGTTCTTGGGCTTGTAGAAAGCCCTGGAAGTCTAGTTTCCAGAATGGGCTCATTTGCTCAATTTGGATAAGCGGTTTGAAAGTTATGGCCCAAACAATGCACCTATCTCAGACTGGACTGGATCAGCATAACGTATCTTTGAGTGATATTTTGCCCAATCAAAGGATGTCCAAATTAAACAAACTTGGGCTTATTTGAAAGCTGAAATCTTAAGCTTCAAAAGCACATGGGCCCTCAAGTTGTGGGTCCACTTGAGCTTGTCCAAAAGTGGTCACAAAAATCGGGTTCCGCAGGGATGAATTCGGCACCAAATTTCTAGCAAAGCTTAACCTCTTTTTGACCTCTACATAGTGTCGCGAGTCTTTGAACTCACTTAAGAAGACCAAATAGGCACATTTCCATGCATGATCTTCCTTGACCCTTTTCTTCTTTGAAATTGGACTTGAATAAAAATGATGCATATGGAAATATGCATCATACTCCCCGGGTTGTTTTGAGTTTGTCCTCAAACTCAAAGGGTTGGCAAGCCTCTCAAGAAAGGGGTCGCGCTTACAATATGGGAGCTTTTGGGGAAGGATGTCACAGGGCATCACCTCTAGAGAGATATAGAAGAGGGTGAGGGGAGGATGATAAAACGGGTCATACCTGGTGAGGAGAAGAGGCGGAAGTGAGAAATCTTCTTTGGGGGCAAGGGTTTGGGAAGGATGAATGAGGGTTAAGGCTTGTCGGTCCTTTTGTGGTTTGAGGGGTTGGGAAGGTTGAATGGGGGTTAAGGTGAATTCTTCTTGGGTCAAGAGTTGCTCAACTTCTTCAATAACCCCACATGCCTCTAACTCGGGTGCTTGGAGTTCGGTAGGGCGTACTTCTTGAATCAAGAGTTGTTCAAACTCTTCAGCAACCCTACATGGCTTCATCACTTCAAGGTCTTTAACTACATGCTCTTCAATTCTTGGGGTTATGCTCAAATTCACCTCATTATCTTCTTGGCACCCTTCTTGGGTGAAGGATTGCTCAATTTCTTGCACAATCTCTTCTTGCTTCAACTCGGATCTTTGGGCCTCAAGTTCAAAGGTCTCTTCATCGCCACAGTCACCAAAAACAAGAGGTAGGTCAACTAGGCCCGACCCTTTTCCTCCAAGGATCTCTTCATCTTTGTTGGAGTTAAATTTCTCAAAGGAAACAAATGGATGCTTGTGTAAGTAAGAGGTTGGAGCGAAAGTATCCATTAATTTACCTCTTAACTTAACCCATGTTGTGATCTTACTTTTTCCTCTCTTCTTCCTCTTATACTTGTACTTTTCCCACCATTCAAGCGCATGGCCTCGGAGCTTCTTGATAACTACCTTAAACTTCTCTTGCTCGTCAATATTGTAGCGAGTGAAGACTTGATCCACTTTGGAAATCCAGTAAGGGAAATCTTCTTTTTGGCCACGAAACTTTGGAGTTTCAAGGATGACCATCTCCTTTTCAATCAAAGCAATCTCTTTTCTCAAGTTCCCAAGAGAAATCATGATGGATGAATGCTTAAGGGTTCTTTGTGGGTTATGTGTTTAGGCTAGAAAAAGGCCGTTTTGGAGAAGAGGAGGGAGGGCACGGTCGTGCAAGGGGGCACGGGCAGGCCGTGCTATGCTTCGACTTGAGGAAATGCAGAAAAGTATAGTGGCACGGTCGTGCTGGGTGGCACGGGGGCACCGTGCTGCTTCTCTGGTCTTCGAGACTGGGTTTGCCGGTTTGTGCCTTTTTTTTTTTGTTTGTATTTTGGCTTTTTGGGATGTACTTGGGTGTGAAGTGGGTCACTTAAGAACCGTGGCTCTGATACCAATTGATGTATATGTGGGTGGAAAGTGATCCAAATCAAACTCAAATCAAACTTAAGCAAAATGAAAAGAGAGAAAGATGCGAAAGATGAAGAATATCACCAAAGAGGATAGAGATGGATAGTGCAAGACTTTGAGTATGAGATAATCCTTCCGGAGCCACTCACACCTTGGTCTTCGGCTAATTCCCTTCACTCTTATGAGGAATCACTCCAAAGAAAAGAAGGAGAACCTAGAACACCACTTGAATTAGCCAAATTCAAGATATAGAACTAGGAATTTTTGGGACACAAATGAGAATCACTCTCAAAGGTGCTTGAATTACTCTTGAAAATGCCTTAGAAATCTGATCTACAATGCTCACACGCCCCCCCTTTATATAGGCTCAGCAAAAGACAACAAAAGGACTCAAATAACTCCTAACAATTAAAACTAGTAAAATGAAAAGACTAAGATAAATGGAAAGACACATCATAAAAGGGGTGGGGGAGGTTACAAGGAATATTCTAGGATTTCTTAGCTGATTACACCAATCTAGAAGGCTCCAAAACGTGCACAATGTCAGCCACACAATCACATGTAACCGAAGACTCTTCATATTCCCAGAATTAATCCTTGCAACTGCCTCAACTTCAACAGAGCATAACTTCCAGAATACTCGGCCAAATCACGCGTTCTTGGGCTTGATAGAAAGCCCTGGAAGTCTAGTTTCCAGAATGGGCTCATTTTCTCAATTTGGATAAGCGGTTTAAAAGTTATGGCCCAAACAATGCACCTATCTCAGGCTGGACTGGATCAGCATAACGTATCTTTGAGTGATATTTTGCCCAATCAAATGATGTCCAAATTAAACAAACTTGGGCTTATTTGAAAGCTGAAATCTTAAACATCAAAAGCACATGGGCCCTCAAGTTATGGGTCCACGTGAGCTTGTCCAAAAGTGGTCACAAAAATCGGGTTCCGCAGGGATGAATTCGGCACCAAATTTCTAGCAAAGCTTAACCTCTTTTTGACCTCTCCATAGTGTCGTGAGTCTTTGAACTCACTTAAGAAGACCAAATAGGCACATTTCCATGCATGATCTTCTTTGACCCTTTTCTTCTTTGAAATTGGACTTGAATAAAAATGATGCATATGGAAATGTGCATCAATAGAATCCAAGCACAACGACTATATTTGTGAGTTTTTCTTTTTTTTTTTTTTTGCCCAGCCCACAATAAAACGCAGCATCCCTTCGATGGAGAAAAAGACCCAAAAAAAAAGAACATGGGACGGAACTGAGGTGAGTTCCGTCCCCCGTGCCTTGGCACACGTGCCCCTGGCTGGTGGTGACGCGTGTGCCTCACAAGGCCTAGCCTTGGTACGCGGTCCCCTGGCTGGGAATTGCCTAATATAATGGTTGGCTTATTTGAAAGAAAATCCCGTGACATAATGGAGACAAACATCAAAAATATACCAAGAATATGGGAGGACATAGAAAATAGGGCCAAGAGTCCTCAAATTCCTACTAGGAATGCCAACACACTTGGTAATGGTACTCTTGTCCCATCCTATTAGCTCTGACTAGCCAAACTTGTCAAACTTCATTCATAGCCTTGCTCCCCCTATCTTCTTCTTTCCTTTGTTTGATGTCCCAAAGTTGTTCCAGGGGTTTAGAATATTTTCAATTGTTAATACTGGATGCTTCTTAGTGCTTAGTTGCCTACGAAATGAGAATGGATTCTTTCCCATCTTTTCTATTTCTTTCACCTCTCCTTAGAAGATGGATATTGAGTATCTCTAACATAAATGTATTTTCTTTCATTCTACTTGACTGCTTCCCTTTCGATAAATATGTTCTCACCTTCCCAATTGAATGTTTGCCTGCTTCAGAAATAAAAAAATTGTGATTCTCACCAAACATTTTTTATGCCCTTTTATAGAAGTGAGGCTCTACGCAAATTTGCTCCTAATCTATTTAAGGTTCCTTGCCATTTTAAGGATGACCATCTCAATTGCCATGTCTATTTTGGTACTATATTAGTGAAATATCCCTGCATTGCATTAGTTGGTATTAATTCTCAAAATTGTATACTTTCTAAGACCTATATACATATGAATTAATTTTATTTTAAATATGAGTCAATGGATTTAACTCATGAATAACTTCTAACTTGTGTATTCAATAAATTAAATAAGTGCAACATAATTCAAGGTTTCCTAACTTTTAGACCAATGAAATTATACCAAGAAAAAAAAAACAATTCATTTCAATAATATTAAAAAATATCTTTAAGCTTATTGTTATGATCTTAATTAATAATTAAGATTTACAAAGTTTACATATTTTGTGCGTGCGTGTGTGCATGTATGTGTGTGGCGGGAATTTTAAGCTTGAGATTTCAGACTGTTACTACTTAATATGGGTGTTATGTCATGATTACCTCACATTGTCCAACTGTTCATAGAACTTATATTTTAGCCCGATTTGTTTTATTGGTTTTTGATGTTATCAGCTCTGAATGTGATGGAAAATTTGTCATTTGGAACCTAAATTTATAATAAGGGTATACCCAGACATATGGCTTAAAGTCATTCTATAATAGTGATTTGTGCAAATTTTCCCACATTGTCGAAACTGCCTATGATTTCAACTTTTAGCTCTAACTTTTCAACCATTTAAGTAACTTATCTATTTCCAAATATATCATATTAGGTATGTTTGCACAGATAATTGGATCTATTTTTGTGCATATTAAGTTTGAAGTACAAAAAATTATGGAGAGAGAACAATGACATCAAAAAGGAGGGAATATACTAAAATTTCAGCATAGTTATAGTCTAGAACTAATTGAGCATTTGAGGAGCCTCTAAGTGTCCAAATTCAACAATGAAGAAATCTTCAGAGGTTAAGAAAGAAAACCCAAGTGGCAGCACATTATTTGGATAATTGTCTTCTTCTAAGAGCTTTTGCAAGGGTGAGACATCAAGCTATAAAAATTTCAACACACTAGATTTGTACTATTTCATTTGAATTTTGAAATTATCACATGGGATATTCATTGAAATCTCATTGGCTTTCATAGCCCACTATGTATTAACTCTTAGGGAGGATTTTCACAATTTGAACTCCTCACCATCTTATAATAATTAGATTACATTAAGCAAAAATGTTCGCAAGATGCCTATTTTTTCCCCTCAAAATCTCTTTATTCTTTATGTCTTTATGAGCGGTAAATGAAAGCATGTCCCTTAGTCTTTCCAAAGATTGTTTTATAATTGCCATGAACCATGACGGTTCAGTGAAATAAGTGGAATTATATTTTTTAGCTATAATTTAATTTTAGGAAAAATAAATGTGAGAAAAGCAGAAATGGAGTTATACAGGTATAAGATGGTGGTGAAGTTGTTGTGTTTTTGTAATTCCCAGTGTTTGTGATTGGGGAAATATGATCTCCCCACTGGGCATACCTCAACTATCTCACAGGTCAGGCCCATGTCCCTAGAAACGGGCTCCTAGTGGGACCGTTGGGGCTCCTTATAGAGGCGCAATGCCAAACCAGCAGCCCGTTTGAAACAACCAAAGTAAGATTACTGTTTTACCCCTTACTATGGGGACTATAAATAGTCACCTACCCACCTCGGGAATGGGATGGGCAATCTGACACTTCATTGGACTTGCAGTACACTCTCTTACTCTCCCTCTCCAATTACCTTTGACTTAGATTCTTGACTGACTTAACCATCGGAGAGGCGTTCCCCAGTCCACAACCCGGGGGTGCCTATTTTGCAGGTTGTGCCTTGGAGAAGGAGAACGCCAGGTGCAGATCGCGTGCCATCTGGTAAGCCTATTCTTTCATCCCACGTCATCATCTGTGGGGAAAGAGCAGCAACAATGGTCGTAAGTGAAGTACATGAGCCCGAACTCGGAAAGACAAGGCCCCTATGGTCAATCCCTCAGCGCCTCCTGAGGTTTTAGATGCCTCGGAGAGCTCATGCGTAAATATCCGGTCGATTAGTTCACGTCTCCCTGAGAGAGAGGCTTACATTACGGTGGATACCCTGAAGAACTTCAAGTCCAGCATGACAGATACTTTCATGCAACAGGTCTGAAAGCAGGCCCAAAGGGCCATGGAGGCCGTGAACTCGGCGAGGCCACTCCCTCACTTTGATTACGTGCCCACTACATGCTGCGAACCTTACCATTCCCTCATCACACTGAGGGGGATCAGGAGGTCTCACAGTCGAACCAAAATAGTCGACCCCAAATGGGGAACCATGATCAGCTCACTGCAGTCACCATCAGGGCCAGTCGGCCAAGTTCATCACTACTTCAACACCCTACGCAAGTCACTCCAGGTGAACTGCCTGGTTTGAGGAGGAGGAGCAGACCTCCAAACCCCGAAGGGGAACTTCAGGCTGGCAGCAATGTACCTGGGAGAGCCGTTTCCGTTGTGAATGCACCTGGAGCCCTCCCTCATGGGAGGCTTGTAACCTTGGACCGTGAAGAGATGACCGGTTCCCGGCCAGAGCTTGAAGGCCCAAGTTGGCCAGGAGAAGCACTTCTGTCGTCGAGGTTGAGCGATCTCCTGAAACCCCTATTAAGGTTTCAGGAATAGCCGCTCGGCCAGTGGCTTTTCCTATCTCCACACCGTTCAATGCAAAAATCATCAATGCTCCACACTACGGGAAGGTTAAGATGCCCACCATAGACCTATACGATGGAACTACCGATCCCAAAGAGCACCTAGGGGTCTACAAAGTGCAGATATACATCCAAGACATAGATGACGCGACATATTGCCGTTATTTCCCCTCGACCCTGAAGAAGGTAGGGCAGTCACACCAGGAAACATTTCTTGCTTTTAAGATTTGGCTGACAAGTTTGTCAGCCAATTCATCGCAAGTTAGAAGGAGAGGCGAGCCAGCATCCGCCTCCTGAAGATCAAATAGGGGCAGTAGGAATCGCTGGCCGAATTCGTCAAATGCTTTCACTAGGAGGCGATCCTAATCCCAGACTTGGAGGATGGGGTGGCATACACCGCCTTTCTAAATGGCTTGAAGAGCTGGCGCTTTACGTTCTCCTTAGCTGAGTAGAAGGAGGCCACTTTTGTCGACGCCTTGAAGAAAGCCGTGGGTTTCATTCGTGCTACGGAGAGCTATGTTGACAACTCAGATGCCCTGAAAAAGGCTAGGGCCCTTGTGGATAAGAACCCTAGTTGTGTTGACAGGAATCATGGTTCCTGGGACTGGAGGCCACAACTCAAGGTAGTCGACCCTCGATTCACCACTAACCCTAGAAGCATCCTCATAGAGGTTAGGGGACATCCCATGCTTCGAAGACCACCACCAATGGCAGTGCCCCCGAAGCCCTACAATGCACGAAAGTCTTGTTTCCATGAGCAGAATACGACTGAGTGCCATGAGCTGAAAAAATCCCTTCACGAATTGGCAAATAAGGATCAGATTGATCACTTTCTAAATAAGGCCCCACGTTTCCTTCGCAGAGAATGAGAGCCCACATAGCCCCAGCCGTGGGATAAGAGTGTTCTCGAAAGTCGTGGCTACCATCGCCGGGCGTTATGCGGAGGGTATGACCCGGTCAGCTTAGAAGATCCAGCTTATAAGCATGCAGCAAGCACCCATGGCTGAGCAGAGGGCTCACGTGACAGTGCCCACCAGGGCGTTCGACGGAAGGGAAGTCCCTCGCTTTGCTTCCCCGCACAATGACCCCTTGGTGGTAGATATGAAAGTAGCTGGCATAATTGTTGAAAGGATCTTGATTGATACGGGGAGCTCTGTGGACATCATCACCTGGGACTGCTTGAAGAAACTAACATACCTAGGACGAGACATTGTCCCTTTAGTGCACCCCATTTTAGGCTTTAAAGGGTACGAGGTGAATCCCACCGGCGTGATTTGCCTCCCTATACGCTTTGGTGACAAGCTAAAGGCCAGGAACCTGGAAACTGATTTTGGGATGCCCTACCTTCTCCAAGGTGAAGGCCGTCATCACACAGTACCTGCTCCAACTTCAATTTGAAACTGATGATGGAAGCATGGGAGTGATGCAAGGGGATCAACGGACCGCCCGCGAATGCTACTTGGTGAGCATTTGCCCCCTGGTGGAGCAAGCAACTGAGCAAGGACTCAACGGATTGTCTCAGGCAGGCAACAAACCCCGAGCCGGGCCACCCCCCATGGTCCCTGAAACCCTGGTAATCCACGTCATAGCCTCAGCAGAGCCGGAGTGACCTCGTCCTGAGGTCGCGGACAGTGTGGAACAAGTCCCTCTGAAGGAAGGATGCCCTGAGTGCACGGTCCAACTAGGCCACGAGATGGCAGCCGCTGATTAACATTCATTAATCTCACTTCTGCGAGAGTACTGGGATATGTTCGCGTTCGGTCTCGAACAAATGCCCGATATTGCTCCAACCGTTATGGAGCACCCGTTGAATGTAGGCCCCCTCCATAGGTCAGTTGTCTATAAGAAGCACCACATGGGCCTAGAAAGAGCAGCCGCGGACAATGCTAAAGTATAGAAGTTGTTGGAGGCAGGATTCATTTGAGAATGTTAGTGCGCCAAATGGATCTCTAATGTGGTTTTGACGAAGAAGCCCAACGGGATGTGGAGAATGTGTGTGGAGTTTACTGACTTGAATAAGGCTTACCCAAAAGACAGCTATCCATTACCAAAGATTGATAAGCTGGTAGACGCCACAGCCAGGCACGCCTTGTTGAGCTTTATGAATGCCTTCTCCGAGTATCACCAAATACCTCTTTGCCTGGAAGATCAGGAAAAGACCGCATTCATCCTAAACCGAGGCCTACACTACCATAAGATGATGCCTTTAGGGCTGAAAAATGCGAGAGCCACCTATCAGCGTCTTGTCAACAAATTATTCTAGCCCTTTATTAGGAAAACTATGAAGATCTATGTCAATGATATGATAGTAAAAAGCAAGAACGACGTTGACCACAGCCACGATCTAAGATAGATGTTCGATATACTTCGGGCCTTCAGTATGAAGCTCAATCCCAAGAAATACGTGTTCAGAGTATGCTCAGGAAAATTTCTTGGGTTCATAATCAGCAGCCATGGGATTGAGGCTAATCCAGACAAGATCCAGACCATCTTGCATATGAAACCGCCATGGAGCATCAAAGAAGTACAAAGCTTGACCGGGTGCATTGTTGCTCTGGGTCGGTTCATGTCCTGATCCACGGACAAGTGCCAGCCGTTCTTCTGTGTCTTACGGTGACATGCTAACTTTGCCTGGGATCAGCAGGCCGATGAGGCCTTCTAAGCACTAAAAATGTACCTGGATCAGTTGGCCAAAATTGCCAGCCCCCTCACAGTTGAGGTCCTCGTCCATAACCTGGTCGTTTTAGACCACGCTGTCAGTGCAGTCTTTATGGTGGAACGGGCCAAGGAATAAGTCCTAGTGTATTATGTGAGCTACGCCTTGGCAGGGGCTGAAGCTAATTATCCTCTCATAGAGAAATGTGGCTTTGCCCAGGTGATGGCCATCCGAAAGCTATGACCCTACTTTGAAGCCCACAATATTACGGTTCTTACTGATCGGCCCCTGAAGAATGTCCTCCAGAGGTTGGATGCCTCCGGATGGCTCCTAAAATGGGACGTTGCATTGTCGCGCTATGATTTGGTCTTCAAACTATGGCGGGCTATCAAGGCCAGGCACTGGCTGACTTTTTGGGTGAGAACATCACTCCCATCTCAGACAATGAGTCACTCCCTTAGCATTGGAGCCGGTACATCAACAGTTCCTCCACCAAGGATGAGAGTGGGGCCGACCTCATCATCAAAAGCCCTGATGGAGAACGACATGAACATGCTTTGAAATTTATGTTCAAGGCATCCAACAATAAGGTAGAGTATGAGGCCCTCATCGCGGGAGTTGAGCTATGCTACACCACAGGGGCTAACTCGGTCCAGGCATTCTCTGACTCTCAGCTGGTGGTTAGCCAGCTCAATGGAGCATATAAAGCTAAGGACGACACCATGGTGGTGTATATTTGATGGTTACGGGAAGCTACCAAACTGTTAAAGCACTTTGTCATCATGTATATCCCTCGGTCAGAAAATCGGCAAGCTGATGGACTGTCGAAATTGGCAAGTTCATCCGATGATAGGAAGCCTAAAAATATTCAGTGGGAGACCGTGACGGAGAGGAGCATAGATTCGCGTGAAGTGCTATAGTTAGACAGAAGCTCTACATGGATGGACCCTATCCGTGCATACCTTGCTAACAGTACCTTGCCTGTGAATTCAAAAGAGGCTGACCGAGTGAAGCGATGGTCAAATTGGTTCATTTTATACGAAGGGATCCTGTACAAGAGGGTGCCCGACCTCTTTTGCAATGCCCGACCTTAGAGGAGGGGAAAAAGATACTAGAAGAGTTGCATGAGAGCATTTGCAGCGCACATACCGAAGGCTGGACCTTGCTCATGACGACCATACTAACCGGCCACTACTGGCCCAGCTTGCAGGAAGACGCCATGACTCTAGTGCGAACTTATGACAAGTGCTAGAAGTTCGCGCCCATCTAGCGAATGCCCTCCACCCCTATGACACCAATTGTCAGTCCTTTGCCGTTTGCTACTTGGGGCATGGACTTCCTCGAACTTTTCTCTAAAGCAACGAGGTAGTGCAAGTATCTCTTTGTGGTAGCCGACTACTTCACCAAGTCGATAGAGGTCGAACCGTCGCCTCCATAACCGCAGACTAAGTATGGAGGTTCATTGAACATCATCACTCGCTTTGGCATTCCTCGCGCCATCATCTTCGATAACGGCAGGCAGTTCAACACCGTTAACCTCACTGACTATCTGGGCACCTTAGGGTGCCAGGCCCAATTCACCGCTGTTGGCCACCCTCAGAGCAACGGTCAAGCGAAGGCGGCCAACAAATCCATTCTCCACTGCTTACAGGAGAAGTTTGACGATGCCACAGGAAAATGGGCGGACGAGCTGCATCGGGTCCTATGGTCCCTATGAACCATTGAGAAAACGACTACCGGCGGGACTCCTTTCATGTTGGTCCGAAGCTATCCTACCTATAGAGGTCACTCTCTACACTCATTGACTAACAAGCTTCAAGGAGGAACTAAACAACGCAGCGCTCTGAGAAACCATGGACCTCCTCCCCTTTGTCCGTGGGGATGCCCTTCTCTGAGAAACATTATATAAGCTCTGCATTGTGTTCCTTCATGATCATGCAGTGAGGCTGCAGCCTATTCGGATAGGAGATCTTATTGTTCGGTGCATGGAAGCCGTGGCCCACGTAGGGGAACATGGTAAACTCATCGCCAACTGGAAAGGTCCATAGAAGGTTGCCTCCCAAGTCCTACCCAACACATATTGCCTAAAGACCACTAATGGCTCCCCTTTACCGTGGACCTGGCATAGTACAACTTGAGAAAGTACTACTCCTAATTTATACTTTTGTTTACGGTAAACAGTTATGTTTTCTTGGTATATAAGAAATAAAAACAGAGCCTACAGTGGCAAGTTTCGCCCCTATATGGTTTCCTCTATTTCTTTGAGCATGGCCATATGGCCGGTCGCTATATGCTTAGCCCTAGTGAGGGCTAAGGGTCCTTGAGCATGGCCTTACGAGTGGTCGCTATACTCTCAGCCCCAGTGGAGGCTACGGGTCCTTGAGCATGACCTTACGGCCAGTCGCTATACTCGCAGCTCAAACAAGGGCTAAGGGTTCTCGAGCACGGCTTTACGGCCGGTTGCTATACTCTTAGCCCCAGTGGGGGCTAAGGGTCTTTAAGTACGGCCTTACGGTCGGTCGCTATACTCTCAACCCCAGTAGGGGTTACGGGTCCTTGAGCACGGCCTTACGGCCGATCGTTATACTCTCAGCCCCAATAGAGGCTAAGGGTCCTTAAGCACGGCCTTATGGCCGGTCGCTATACTCTTAGTCCCAGTGGAGCTAAGGGTCCTTAAGTACGGCCTTATAGCTGGTCGCTATACTCTTAACCTAGTGGGGGCTAAAGATCTTTGAGCACGACCTTACGACATATCGCTACACACTTAGCCCCAGTGGGGACTAAGGGTACTCGAGCACGACCTTATGGTCGGCCACTATATTCTTATCCCCAGTGGGGCTAAGGGTCTTAGAGCATAGCCTTACGGCTGATCGCTATCCCTTCAGCCTCAGTATGGCTAAGGGTCCCCAAGTTGAATGTTGTACCACTTATTCTTTCGCTTGGAGGTTACCACCCTATGGCCTATGGAAAAAGCGTGAACCAAAGAGGAAGAACAAGTATGCACTAGACGAGTGACCAATATAAAGAACACTGCTGTTAAAAGCTAACACTTTAATTGATAAAAGCGATAAGTACAAACACCAATAGGAGGCCTGGGGCCCAAGGGGTACAAGGAAAGAAACATCAAAAAGTTCACATGTCGAGCTCCCACCATCATCAGGACCCTCATCATCTGGAGTCCCCCCTCGCCTTCCACGGGTGTGGTCCCCTCATCTTTATCCCCGTTACTTGAAGGAGGGACAAACTCCACCTCTTTAAGGTCTCGCCCTTCTACTTCGGCCCATTGGTGCTCCTCCATGTAGCGAATGTAGGCTATAAAGTAGTTGTCCTCTTAGAAATCAGGTGCCAATGTCATCAAGACCTTGTGGAGGACGTCCATGCCCTCCTGGTGGCCCTTCCGGTGGCTTAACTCCTGGGTCTTGGCTGCTTTTTCGACCCCTATTGCGGCTTTAGCTTCGGCCTTTACGAGGGCGGCTTCAGCGTTCAAGAGTGCCTCGCTGAGCAGGCCTTACAAATCCTTCCTCTGAACTTCCCAAGCATCATTCTCTTCGCTTAGCTTCTCCCAGCAGCGTTTGTATTTAGCCGTGGCCTCCTCCAACTTACGCACTCGGACATGGCCTTCATCAGCCGAATGAGAGCCTGCATAACCATTCGCACAAGATTAATAAAGGATGAAGCATGAAAGCAAAGAACAGAAGGAAAGGGAAACAGGGAGAGTACGCTCCACCTACCTCAGCAACCATCACCTCCTCCTCGGTGATCCTAATAGGCTTTGGAGTCCCTGAGATGGCTAAGTCCCATGACTTAGCCAGGTCTGAACTAGCTCGAGCTTGGTGGCAGAGTCAGCTGCCAAGAAGTTCCCAAGCTGCGCTCGGGCACTAGCGAGAGTTTCCTCTACTGTCTGTGAAACCGCTTGGACAATCTCAAGGGTGCCGACAACTCCTTCGTAAGTGGGAGTTTGGCCACTAGGCGACAGGTGGTACCTTACTCTCCTTCCCCTTAGCAGGGGCTGGGGTGAAAGCCGCAGCCTCATCTCGGTGGTCCTTAGTCTACAGACGCTTGTGCCTTCCCGTAACGTGTAGGCTTATTATGGGCTCCTTGTTGTGTGGTACCAAAGGGGGTGCTTGCGATGGGGTGGGAGAGTTAGCTTTATGACACAAAGGATACAACATACGAAGACCCGAAGAATGAAGCTCATACCTTCTTGGCCACCATACTCACTTGGTGAGCCCTTTCCTCCTCGCGGCGATGCTTAGCCTCAGCTTCTATCTGCTTGGGGGTGGCTTCCCCACTCTCGAAGGGGGTCAGCTTCACCCTCACTTACTTTGCACAACATTAAAAAGAATTAGGTCAGAACTAAATGAAGGGGCTGACTAAAGGGGGGAACGTTAAGTACCCTTAGAAATATTTTAAGAATTAGAAGGCCCACGATAGCCAAGAAAAAGTCTTTCTCAAAGAATTTTAACCTAGGCAGCCAATTCTAAGGCTCCCTGTCACTAGACTAGCTCCTCTTCTTCTCAGGCCCCTGTATAAACTCTATCACCTCAGCCATGAACTTAGGAATGGGCCTTGGGCGGTCGTCCTCCCGTGTATAGTAAAGAAAGTATTGAGGTGTTTTTTGCTCCTCATCGGATGGCTTCCTAAAGGGATTGCTGACCGGCTTCTCTTCATTCCAACTAGGCAGGTCCCTGAGCCCAATTCACGGCGGACGAATAGAAAGTCGTACTTCTAATATTTCACCTTTGACTTCTTTCCAATAGCCATCATGTAGCCGAACCTATTGTTAAAATGATGCCACCCGAGGTCTCGAGTCACCTTGGGAGCTCTCTGGATGGTGTGGACTAGGCCGAACGCCCGGGCAGTACACGTAAGGCGCCGCAGCTCATATGTCGCTATGAAGGAACATATGTTGTGTCAGGACATGGGCACGATCTATGTTGGTGCGAGCTCGAATTTTCCTAAAATCTCCATAATCATTAGGTGGAGAGGAAACTGTAAGCCATAGTTAAAGGCTACCTGGTAGATCGCAATACAATTTGGGGGTGGCTCATTAACGGTCGCATCTACTTCTGGGATAACGAAGCAGGCAGGAGGTGCTTCTTTTTAAGGGTCGTTGTTTCTAGGGAAGGCACGACTTTTGGATTCGAAAAGTGTGTGCCCGGCCCATCCTGGGGGTCCAAGCAAGAGGGAGCCTGGGGAATACCAATCCCTCGGCCTCGACTTCAAGGACCGTTCCTATCGGGGTATATCCCCTCTACTTGAGAACGACCCTTCTCGTGGCATTGGGCTCCGGTTGCATTGAAGAGCTAGTCGATGCCTCGCTCGAGGAAGATTTGGAGGACGACCCATCGGAAGAAGAGTCAGTAGATGCCCCATTTCAGGAAGAACTAGGAGATGTCCTCCCAGAAGTGGATCTAGATTTAGCAAACAAGACCTTAGCCCTCGACCTTTGAGGGCTTGAGGCAGAGCAAATATTATCTTCAAGGGTTCCCTCGGCCAGAAGCTCATTTGAGGTCCTAACGCGAGGGGTCAACTTTCGTCTTGGCCATTCGTCATGTCTGGAAATCATTTATAAAGTCAGCTATAGTGATTTCCCATAGGTATGAAACCTCCTCCTCAATACTAAGGATACAAGGGGTGGAAGAATACTCACAACTAGACCACGAGGGGGTGCCTGGCGTCAAAATCGGCATGGCATAGGGAATCTTTTAGGGTTTCCTGAACAGATTTTTTTGGGGGATGTACGCACCACCCGACCATCGATAAAAGCCGGGAGGCTGGAAAACTAAGGGTGCCGGCCCATGCATTGGGGACTAACCGGCATCTCAGGGGAGTCCCCACTTGATGAACAGGATGAATGCATAATCATGCAAAATATAATACAACAGCAATCCTGAAAGGAGGTACAAGGGCGGACCTGCAGAAAATGAAGGAGGATGAAGAGGAGGTTGAGGGCAGGGATGAAGGCATGCACAAGTCCTTTGAAGGTTTAAAGGAAAGGGTTGAAGATGCTATAGTGAGTTTGAGTATAGATTAAGGGGGTGGCAAAGCTTCTCTCTTTGGAACTCCACTTCTCTGTCTAAAAGATTTCTGGTGGCGAAGTAAATGACTCACCCCTAAAGGAGCCCACTTCATTTATATAATCGAAGTAAGGGGGGAGAAGTAGGGGCGCTCCTCCCCAAAAACTTGGAGGGATGATGTCCTGACACGTAGCACCCGAGGTAACACGTGGCGGCTAGGAACCACCCTCGATTGATACACCTCCCATGACCCCAGGAAAGAGGATGGTCCATCCCCTTAGTCTAAGGGCGTGCAGCTCACTTGTAGGACTGGTAATGGTCAAGAATTGAGTAGCTCGATCTGTGGATTCACGAGCACAACCTTATAGCCTACTGCCCCACTCTTAGTGCCACTAAGGGCTACAGGTATGCGAGCGCGACTAAGGGCCAGCCGCCACCCTCTTAGCCCCTATGGGTACTAAGGATCCTTGAGGACGACCTTACGATCGGTCGCTATACTCTTAGCCCTAGTGGGGGGCTAAGGATTCCTAAGCTCAGCTTATGGTCGGTCGCTATGCTCTTAGCACTAATAGGGGTTAAAGGTCTTTAAGCACGGCCATATGCCCGGTCGCTATACTCTTAGCTCTAGCAGCCGCTTAGGGTCCTTGAGCACGGCCTTCTAACCGATCGTTATACTCTTAGCCCCAGTAGGGGCTAGAGTTGGAAAAAGCTGATCCGACACGATTACTGACCCGAAAACGACACGAAATTAAGTCGGTTTGGGTATGAATTTTTGACCTGTTTAATTAAATGGGTTGATACGTTCAACCCGTTTAATTAAATGGATTAGGTTCAGGTCGAGATTCTCGACACGAAAAAGTACCTATTTAACCCGTTTAATTAAATAAGTTAAATAAGCCAACCCATTTTTTCATTTGTTATTTATCCATTTACTTTTTACTAGATAGTTAAGAATATAAAAATTTTTAAAAATTATGAATTATGAGAAATTAGGGCAATTTAAAAGAGTAATTATTTAATATGATATGTAAACTTAATTTTTAACATTATAATTACATATTAGTTAAAAATGTTAAGTGACTGAACTTAACCTGTTTATCTTAACCGAGTTGAGCAGGTCAACCCGTTTAAAAATTAAATGGGTACAGGTTAAGATCTTTCAACCCGTTTAATAAACGGGTTAGGTTTAGGTCGAGGAATTCTCAACCTGTTTTAGTTTGATACGAATATTACCAAGCTCTAGCAGGGGCTAAGGGTCCCTAAGCTCGTCTTTATAGCAGATCGCTATACCTTTAGCCCTGGTAGGGGCTAACGGTCTCTGTGCATGGCTTTACGGCCAGTCAATACACTCTTAGCCCCAATAGGGGCTAGAGGTCTCTCAGCACGGCCTATGGCTGGCTGCTATACTCTTAGCCTTAACAAGGACCAGAGGTCCCTATGCACGACCTTACGTCTGACCATTAGCTAATGCCACGCTTCCAGCCCAGTGAAAGCTAAGAACCCTCGGGCTCAGTCTTAGGGACGACCAATTCCCTTCTAGCCCCAAAAAGGGGGCTAGGTCTCTCTAGCTAGGCCTCAAAGTCGAGAGCTATGTCGCTAATTCGCACATACATAAAAGTACACGACATAAAGAAAGAATCGACTTATAAGAAAGGAATCTTTTATTATAATAGCTAAATCAGTACATGGCAACTACATGAATAAAGAAGAAGGAAAGGAAAGTACAACAGAGTCTACAACCTACTCATCATCATCACTTGAGACGAGAGGGGCACCCCTCAGCCTAGAGGTCTCTTCAGGGCGGACCGACGGCCGAGGATTAGCAAGTATCTTGACAAGGCGGGGAACCTGTGCCTCCCTGAGCCTTTCGTCAATATCCTACAACCAAGCCTCCACGATCTCCCACTTCAGCTCCTACAGGTCCAACATCATGCAGTCCATGGCGGCCCTGCTTGAGAGTCCTAGCTCCGCAGCCTTGTTGAGCACCATGGCATAAAAGATTGCCTGCACCATCTCAGGAATGTGGGCAGCAGGGCAAACTGCTTCACCACGAGGAGATCGAAATTGGGGCAAAGGCCGTAAAAATTCAGAGGGAGCAACTTCGGGCGGAGAGCAGAAGATTCCCTCAAAGATAAGTGGAAGTTATCCCTAACATACTCCGCCGCTTACGTGGTGTTCAAGAGGGTGGGAAAAGAGGTCATTCTTCTTTCTCTCCCTTCAATTACTTTTGTTCTCTCTCTCTCTCTCTCTCTCTCTCTCTCTCTCTCTCTCTCTCTCTCTCTCTCTCTCTACACAAAGATAGGGAAGCTAAGGAAATGACATCTTCCTAAGAGCTCTACCCTCCCTCCTTCTTATAAGAAAATTAGGCAGCCCAAAATATAGCACATCGCCCAAAGTGGTAGCGAGCCGCTCCTTTCTTGCCATGTGGCCCGAGAACCTAGGGCCTGCTTTATCCACTGTGCAACAAGGATAAGTTTGGCCCTTGGAAAAACAAACCCTTCGCATAAAGGGCTGATATTTTATTAAAAGTAGCTCACATTTGTAAACGCCCCTTATCGAGGAATGCTCAAGAAAAAGGCATAATACAAGAAAATATTTGGAAAAATCTAACGCTAGTCCTCGTCACTGGAGGGGGCAAGGGTTCATCTGACCCTGAGCTCCCCTCCTGGCCGTCCACTAGCTTGCTAGCTCCTTCCAGCGGGGTTCGCTGACGAAGTTGCACCTCCATCAAGCCGCGACTGCTAGGACTCAGCCAGGACTCGAAGGACGCCCATCTCAAACCCTCAAGGGTCAACCTCAGATCGATGGCCATGGGGCCGTTCACTATGCCTAGCTCTACGACATCATTCAGCAGCCTGGCGTAGAATGTCGCCTGAACCATCTCGGCTAGTTCAAAATCAAGTGCTGCTCTCTCTGCATCAGATGACGTAAAACGTGGGCATAAATCCCGGTAATCATCCGGAAGTGGACGAGGTGGGCACATGGCACTCCTCTAGTGCCACCTAAAGGACCCCCTCACGAAGTCAGCTATCTCCCTGGTGTCGTGAAGAAGAAGAAACGCAACAATGAAGGGGGCGAGCAAAGCTCCCTCCCCCCCTCTCTCTCTCTCTTTGTCTCATCCTGATAGTCGCTCCCCGAAAGAGTGTGCTTGAGCAGCCTTCCTAGGAGCATTGGTTTGTATTTATAGAAGAAGTATAAGGAGGGGTTGCGTTTCACTAAAATAACCTCGAAACTTAGTAGCTAATCCACTCGTGACACATGGGCATCCTGGTCACCCCCGAAGGAAACAGTGAAAAGGGCTTGCAACCTCAAAAGAGAAGATAAAGGCCACAAAATCAAAAATCTGGGATCGAAGGAATCAGCGATGAGGCCGTGACCCTCTCACACAGCGACGCGGCGCTAGCATACTAGGGCAACTGAGCCATCTGGCTAATGCAAATCAATATGAAAAAGGAAAACAACAAAGCTTAAAAGAAGGGAAGTACAGTCATTTTATTGCTGATAGTAAAAAAAAAAAGAAAAAAAAAAGAAGAGAAAGAAAGAAGATGGTGGGCAGATGCCCGACACGCATCTAGGCCACCTCCTGACCAACTTCACTCCTGCCTGTCGTCGCCTGAAGGGAAGGCGGCCCCTTCTGTATTTGGGCTCTGCTCCTCTTGCTCGGCCTCTTCTTAGAACCGAGCCTTAAGGATCCGATCTCTGTTCTGTCGCACCCACGCCTCAAAGGTGCTTCAACGAAGCTCAGTGAGGACCGACTCCATTATGTAGAGTGTTCACCCGTGCAGTACCCCCAACCTCTCAGCTTCACTAAGAAGCATTGCATAGAAAATGACCTGGGGTAGTTCCGGGAGTTAGAAGCACTGAGCATCATCCTTGGCCACAGCAAGTTCATAACTCGGGCACAAGCCCTGAAAATCATTCGGGAGAGGCAACTGCGGAAGAGAAACCCCACGTCAATCCCATTCGAAATTGTGTATAACATACTGAGCCATCTTGTTGGTGCTCAGAGAATCAGGAAAAGCCATAGTAAGGAATTCCCAATGAGGACAGATACAAGAGATGAAAGGTGGAGCCCCTATCCCTGGCGACCATGTTTTATACCCACTAATGTGGTGATTTCTCAAGCCACTGTCCAAACCTCGAGACTTGTTGCATTGTAGACACCTGGTTGGCTTTGTGGTCAGCGGCCACATGACCATCCACAGCGTTCGAAATGATAAAGCATATATAAACTTTTTCAATGCTACTTAATAGCACAAAAAATTTGATTGCACAAAAAGTTTAACCTCAGAGAATGACCTATAAAATTTTCATTTTGTGGAACAACACTTCAAATTTTATAACTTTAACTTGTCGAGTGACATGGAAACTTATGGGGTGAAACACAAAGTCTCATGAAGTTTAGAATGGTAGGAATAATACATAAACTTTTAGTTTGCTCAATAACATGTAAAATTTGGTTGTGCAAAATTCTAACACTGTGGAATGACATGTAATGTTTTAATTTTGCTGAATAATGCATAAAAGTTTACAAAGCTTTAACTTTGCAGAATAACAAACAAATTTTAGTAGAATATTGGATGATAACATATTGTACTTTGGAGGTATTGGATAATAATACTCCCAACTTTGAACTTGGACGTTCGTACACCTTACTATGGGCCTATTTACTATTTATGTCCTAAGATCGATTTTAAAGGTGTTTTTAGTTGGTGATGTAAATTTATAATCAAAATATGCAATTGTATACACTTATAAATTCTAACATTTCAAACATATACAATTGTATACCTTTGTGAAATTGTTGCACTACATTGATAAAAACATATTCAAACTCTGTCTTTGTATATAAACAATAAATAGGCCAATACTATGATGTATGAACATTCGAATTAAAAGTTGGAAGCATCATTATCTAGTGCCCCCAAAGTGTAGTATATTATTGTCGCCAATCCTAATTTTAATTTTTCGCAAAACTTTTACCTGCAAAGTTTTAATTGTGCGAAATAACACGTAAAGTTTTATAAAAGTTTCAGTTTGTGGAAAGAAACATAAATATATTAGATCATTTAAACTTTTAACTTTACGTATTAACAGACAAAATTTAATATTGTGCAAAATTTGGACCTCCAAAGTTTTAATTTTGAAGAATAACATGTAGAGTTTTTTTAAAGCTTTAATTTTGCGACGTGAAATGCAAAGTTAGCATAACATGTAAGCTTCAACCTTACAGAATAACACATAAAATTTAATTGTGCAAAATTTCAGCCTGCAAAGTTTTAATTTTGCAGAATAAAGTGTGAAGTTTATAAAATTTTATCTCTGCAGAATGAAAGTCAAATTTACAATGTATAACTATTTAACTTTACGTAATAACATGCAAAGGTTAATTGTTCAAAATGTTAAGCTGCAAAGTTTTAATTTTGCTGAGTAATACATAAGGTTGTGTAAAGCTTTGACTTTGTGGAATGAAACACTAAGTCAGGATAACACATGAACTTTTAAATTTGTCGAATAACAAGCACAATTTAATTGTACAAAATTAGAACTTGCAAAGTTTTCAGTTTTTGGAACAACACGTAAAGTTTTGTAAACTTTAACTTTGCAGAATGAAACATAAAATTTTAGTCATTAGTTGACCTTGTAAATATCATCCAAATCAAGGTCTTGTGCCCTAGTCAAGAACTTTACATCACTTGCGTAAGTTTCAAATAATTTTTTCTACAAATTCTTCATTGTGTGGTCACATCAAACTTTTTACATTACCTAAATTTTACTTAATCCATATCTATGACTTTATTGCTTGCTCATCAGTTCATATATACGTGCTTGAGTGAATAAGAGCACTTCCAGCGGCATGAATATTTTGGCTCACCTGCCTTGGGGCGCGAGCCGAGCCGCCCGGCCCCCTTCCAGCAGCACAGGCCTGCGAACAGCTCATAGGCCGGCTCATAGCCGTGAGACTAGCTCGCGGATGCTTTTTCTTAATTTTTTTTTTAAATTTTAATTGGTTTTTTCTTTTTTTTTTTGAATATTAAAAAGAAGGCTGTGTGCTGTAGGATGGGTCTATTAGTATTATTTTATTTTGTGAGCCATAATGATGAGCCTCACATTAAAGAGTGAGAGAATTGTGAGCCAAAAAATTAGCTTATAAGTAGATGTGGCATATGTAGGCCCCCACTGGTGAGCCAAAAAATCGGCTCACCATTAGTTATGCTTTAAAAGATGGATCAAATTTAGTGTAATATTCTAGGGTAATTAAGGAATTGGACAAGTGGTAAAAGGCATGTAAGAACGGAACAACACGCAATGCAATACATCCTCTATATAGGTATCACCATTCTCTAATTTTTAATGTGCCTTTTGTATTTTCCTTTCCTCTTGCCTTTATTTTGCTCAAGCAATTAACTGCGTTTTCTAACTATTTCTCTTACTTTTGATGCATTCATATGATTGATTAGTCTGGGACGGCTAAGTTTATTTGATTTTCTAAGTCAGTATAATTTTGTCCTTCCTTTCCCTTTTCATTTGACTAGCTAGCATGTCTAATAAGGTTTTTCAGATAAGAATGCCTCTAAATATGGGGCCCACTATAAGGTTAAGCGGATGGTGGTGAGAATGATAACGCAAGTTCTTCCGCCTCTGACTCATGTCTATCCTTCTCTTCTAGTTGGCTCAATGTTCCAATGAATAGTGGGCTAATGACCACACTTCCTGACCTACCCTTGGCTTAAGATAGTTGTGGCACAACATTTGGGTTATTGGATGTCCTACCTCTATTTCCTACTAGGACATTACCAGCTCCCCCTCCCAGGTGAAGATAAAACTCCTTACCTTGCACACGATGACCATGTGGCCATCTATACCAAGCATCTGAATTTGGTCTATGGTTTCCCCTACATGATTTCATTGAAGAAATCTTGAAGGAATAGAAAGTTTGCTTAGCCCTGCTCACCCCGAGTTCAATCGAAAATTTCTGGTTTGTATTGACTTTAGAGAGCCTAATATGTGATTAAATTCAAAGTTCCAAAAACTTTCTGTAGGAATAGTTAGGACTAACCTGAACGCGGAAGCGTACTGCCGGTAATAGTCCACAATAATATAGAAAACCAAGCGGCTACTAGAGTTGTTTTAATGTGTCACGTCCTAAGCTCAAGAACTCGATAGATGGTAGTTCGGCCATGAAAGAGAAGTAGGAGAATATGAGAGATATAGTATTCGCGTCATAGCGTCTCACCAGGCTAATCCTCTTAAACCCCTTTATATAGGTTAGGGGGTAGCAAGGGTTGTCGCCCTAGGCGACTTAAGTGGCCATCAGGCCTAATCTCATTAGGCCCGTCCAACAACTCCCACTCGGCTACTTAGGCCGTAAAACACGTATTCTCCATGTATCATAATTCCTAATGCTTCATACCAGGAATAGGACGTGCGACCAAAAATAACAAGTAGTGTTATATTAAGTTACCATCCAACTAACATAACACTTTCATGAAATACGATACCCCAAAACCATCCCAAAACATCACCAGTGGCATCTCTAATCCCTTATGCCTGATATATCATATAATTATGTTCTCAACATAATCGCCCGGGCTGATATGGTGATGGTGGATAGATTTTTGCTTAAATACTCATGAAATCTCATCTTAGCTTAATTGCTTTCCTAACGTGTTCTCGCTGAACTGTATACATCGTGGTTCTTGAGAATCACATTAAAGTAGCATCATTAAGCTTCGACTTAGTATCATAGCTTTAAGTCAAAGGGTTATCGTCTATAGGGTCACACAGTGACAAGTGATAGGAAATTCAATTGTCACCCCACATATGGGTCGTCTTATAAGCACACACAGTATGAGATATGTGTCACGGCATAGCTCCTACTTAGCTGGGTTCGTCACTCTTTATGTCATGCGAATTGTTAGTCCAGATTTTTCACCCAAAAATCTAACCTGAGCCGCTAGATCAATGTACTGAATGTTGATCTTGACACTCAAGATTCGGCTTTTAAGGCTTCAATATGAAAACTTATTTCATACTCGACTCCCTCCAGTCTCATCTTAGTCTCACTAAGGCGACTATATTCATTCT
Source organism: Carnegiea gigantea (assembly GCA_029747015.1). Classification (NCBI taxonomy): domain Eukaryota; kingdom Viridiplantae; phylum Streptophyta; class Magnoliopsida; order Caryophyllales; family Cactaceae; genus Carnegiea; species Carnegiea gigantea. The sequence goes on from JAKOGI010000924.1 coordinate 67,913, forward strand.
ACTCATGCACTTTCAGTGTGAGTAATTAATATTGCACACTTAGTGCCAATATGATCCAGTCTCATCCTGCCCGCTACTCAAGCGTCAGGGAGATTGCCTGTGTGACTAGGCCAATCAGAAGCCTGTGACATTTCAATATGCCTAATATACAACAATGAGCATCTTGCGCATAAAAGAAACATGTCTATTACGTAACAGACCATGTCTAGATACCAAACCTCATGAATTTCAAGACTCAACCAATGAGCTTTGAACGTATTACTAAGAATGGGTTTAGTCAAGGGAACATATCACCTTGTTAGTGTACATATATATACCATATGATAATGCTTTTTTCTCTATAGCATAAGACACACAATCTACTTCCATAGCTGACATTGTTGTGCAGTTTTGCTTCTTTGCTACACCATGACATGGTTCTCCCACTCAGGGTGAAGGCATGTCCTGAGGTTAACTTAGATTCATCCGAGTTACCATCCCAATCAATATTTGAGTATCCTCTCAACTTGAGGCCTCCTCTCTTATAGCAAAATACAGAGTTATCAATACCACAAAGGTAGCACTTGATTCTCTAGGCGACTCGCTAATCAGCAAGGCTTGGGTTACCTTGGTAATGACTTATCAAACTAACTGTAAAGCAATGTCAGGGCCATGTACATAATGTGGCTTACAATAAGCTTACTATGATACTAAGGTTAAGGACATTTGTTCATCATCTCTATTTTGTCATTTGTTTTAGAGCATTGAGCAAGACTTAAGGTTGAACCCTTCTCAATTGGAGTATCTATGGGTTAGGAATTATAAACCCAAAATCGTTCCAAGACACTTTAATACATGTTTCTTGGGACGGTTTTGGATTATTTCCACTCCTAGGACATACATAGTTTCACCCATGTCCTTTGTCTCAAAGACATGGAATGACTACCTTTTAGTAGTTTTAATCATCTCCAAGTTGTTCCTAGTCAACAGTATGTCATTAATATGAGGAACGTAATCCCCATGTTGATCTTTCGACATATACATTGGTCTTCTGAAACCATTTAAGCCAAAATGGCTTTATGGAATCTAAAGTACCAAGAACTAGAAGATTGCTTAAGATCACATATGGACCTTTTAAGACGACACACATTATCCTCTTATCCCTTTGATACAAAATCAATGGGTTAGTCTATATAAATCTCTTTCTCAAGATCACCATTAAGAAAAGCAATTTTTACTCCATTTCGAAGAACTCAAAGTTCGAATGGGAAACCAGGGCTAGGAGTATCCGGCTCCGAACTTATCAATTGAACTATCCATCCGATGTTTTATTTTGAAGACTTACATCGGAGTGGAGTTTCAACGAGTTCTCAAACCTTGTCAGTGAGTCCATCTCATCCCTTATGTCATCCAGTCACTTTTTGTGATTTAGTGAGCCAATCGCCTCCTGATAAGAGGTAGATCTCTAATCTCCCGATGGGGTACATAAGAATATTTCTTTTCTAATTTTTTAAAAAAAATGTCACAGAATTTTTCCACGCTTAGTCCTTGGGATCTTGGGACCTTCATTATTTGTCTGCCTAGGTAAGAAATCCCTCCCCCTTTCTCTAAGAGGTATGGGACCAGGAGTTTCTCCCCCTTTCTCTAAGAGGTATGGAACCTTGATTAAGAAGAGAAGATTACTTCCACTATCTTTTGGAGGTGGGATCCTGAACATGAGGACTAACTGCATATTCAGGAATAACTCTCCTTAACAATTAGAGATTCAGGATTAATCTCATTCTCCTTGATAGACAAATCTTCAGCATTCTTACCAAGTAAGGAATGTATACCATCCTCGGTGACTTAGTGAGAATTCAAATCCTCCCCCTCACCGAGAGGTGGTTGAAGCTCTTATTATAACGTATACAAATTTAGGCCCTTTTCAATTACACCAAATGCTAAGAAACTCAACCTTAAGAAAATCAACATTGCGAGATGTTGTTTCATGAAGAAAATATTCATGATCTCAATTAGTTCGAAGAGTTTTAATATTTCATACCAATTGAGTCCTACTACTGCTATAAAGTATATGAACACATCGAGTACTGAATAATGGTGGGATCGTAGGTACATATACCTATATCATGAATATATGTAACTCCATGATATGCTTTCATATTCATGGACCCGCAGATGTCTAAAGTGAACGAACGCTAAGGGATTTGGTGGACTCGAAATCTTACAAAAAGATTTCCTATTGCTTTACTAGCTAGGCATAACTCACATTTTACACCTTAAGCCTAGTGAGTTGGCCTTACAAGGCCATCTTTAGCTAGTCTATTAACTCCATCTTGACCCTCATGGTCAAGTCGAGCATGCCTAAAAACAGATTCGAAAATAGGACAAGGATGGAAGATGTTCTATTTTGTTCAAAAACATTGAAAACACCTTTCAATGTGACATGACCAAACAGATCACCATGCCATATGATGCCTAAGACATCTAGACGAAAATTAAAGAAAACTAATCTTAGGAACAGAAGACACAAGGAAACACCGCACCCCAGGTGCATAGAGAGCATCGGGAAGAGACAACGTAGTCCCTTCAAGGAGCCTCGAATGATTTGTCCTTAATTCAAGAACATCGTTTTCATCGTCGTCACCTAAAACGACAATTTGTGAACCCATCGTGTAGTGGTGAAAGTTCACAAAAATCAACTCGTTCTCGAACTATGTGCTTGGTTCCTCCCGTATCTGCAATCCACTAAGGATCACAGTTCGCAACAAATGCATGAGAGCACATATATTATTCAGGAGTAACTGTGGAAAGATACCTTAATTGACTTAGGACAATCCTAAGCATAAGATTCCTAATTTTCACGATCATAGCACTCACACGTGCTATATGCTTCTCTTTATTTCCTTAGCCTTTTTCCCTTTTGCAATACCAACCTTAGGTCCAGAACCTTATAAGGGAATGGATTCGGACGAACCTGATGCTAAGCTAATCTCACGCTTAATCAACAGTGGGGTGACTTTTAATTCTCCCATTAGATCGACATTGATGCAATATGATAAAGTATAACATCTTGATCGATCTATTCTCGAACCACTTTTGGTATGCTTTTAAGTTTTCTGGGTACTGTTCACTAGCAGCACCGTCTTTGCCATCTTATGAGACCTAGAAACTAATGACTGTCCTAATATTTTACGTTCATTCAGAAGAAACTGAATCTTCTGACATTATGTATCATAGTCAGCGCTATCAAGTTCTTTTATTGGTAAATAAATTACCAACCTTATTGCCATATCTAAAAGGTGTATATTCTTTAAAGTGGACATTAGGCATATTATCAAATAAATAAATTATCAAAAACTCCATTATCCATGTCGTATGATTGAAAATTTCGCTAATCTCATAATCATCTCATATAAGCATGAATTAGAAGTTTTTATAACTTATTTATCACAATTTTCCATAAAACATAATTTATGGAGAATATTATGGTTAAACAAATTAACATTTCAGATATATTACAAAGATATTCAACTTAATGTAAACCAAATTTACATGAAGTTATCTCATTATATATAACTACTAATATATCATCTAGAACTTTATCAATGACATATCAAACATGAAATTCAGATTATTATATAAAACGCATTTATATAATAAAATGAATCTATAATGCAAAACATATTCGAAATATAACATGTTACAAAGGAAGTTCATAAAAGGGCCCAAATAGCATTATATAAAACACGTTTATATAATTATATATAAAATGAAACTTATTCAAATGTTATTCGCAAATTATAAAACACATTTATAATGTTATGAATTTGAATTTCATGAAACCAATTCATAAAATACCGCTAAATTGCATAATTAGTAGGTAATATGAAACGAATCCACATTTATCAATTTGGACAAGGATAAAAAATGCTAAAACAATAAGCAAATTTACTACAACTCATGTAATTCATATATATATAAAACACATTTATATAATACTAGTAATTGGTGATTGACATGAAATGTATCCATGTAATCGAATGCAGCATACTTTGTGACATGAAATATATCCAAATATTAGTCGTAATTAATCATACATAGAATAGATCTATATGATATTAAAATTTGGATGAAACAAGTTCATAATAAAGCTCGCAAATTATATAAAACGTATTCATATAATTTTGCAAACTTAAATTTCATGAAACAAATTCATAAAATAATTAAATACCCTACATATCCAAATAATAGCATGAAACTTGTTCATGTAAAACTTAATGAATCATTTTGTTAACTACAACAATGAAAGAACAATTAACTGATTTATAATTGCTCATGTTTTGCATAAAATTATTAAATCATGAAGCATATTCATGCGACGGGATATTATATAAAAGATATTTATATAATGTAACTTATGAAACATATTCATTTACCCGATCAAGGGGATCTTCATATCACATAGATATTTATTGAGTTTGAGTAAAATAAATTTACATCATATGGACTAATTTTATATATGAAACAAATTCATATAGCTTTAACCCAATTGATCATTAACCAGTCACTCGGCACGAAAATATCAAGGTTGATGCACATAAAACAAATTTATATGCGACATTAAACATATTAATGTTTCATAACGAATTCACACATAACTAATTCGCAACCTTAATTCAGCGAATGAATTAACTGCATGAAACTTTATCAACTTGAATATCATTATAATTCAATTAAAATCATGCTATGACTAATGATAATAATTAAACAATAAAAACTGAAAAATAATTCGGCTCAAAATAGTCGAAAATAGCCTGACCCATATCATTGAAATGTGGCAAAAAAGTAAATCGGCCTAAAAAATGGTCCAAGAAACAAAAATTTGGGCCAAAAAACGGCCCACTAAACCGGGCATCCCCTTCTCTTTTATTTGATAATACAACCCAAGTTAAAGGGGGTTTAAGGGCCTTAACTCTCTCTATCCTCTCTGCTACCCGAGTCCCCTCTCTCTCCTTGGTCTGCTTCCTGAATCCTCTCTCTTTCCTGACTCTCTTCTCCTCTCGACCCTTTTCGACTCCTCACCATGCTTATGGAGCACCGAGCTCCATCGTTCCTTGGCCATGGAAGCCTCTCTGCCTTTCGAATTTCTCTCTCTTCCTCACGCCCCATGTCGCCACCCCATGAGCGTAGCATTTGGCTGAGGAACCCATATGAGGAAAACCCCCACCCGCCATCGAAAGCCAAGGATAACCCCACCAGCGTGTAGATCGGCCGCAACTGAGCCGGAAAATACTAGCCGAGCATCGAACGCGCCTCACGCGGTAGCGCGTGACCCACACGCGCTGCCAATTCTGGTGGTTTCGTGGATCCTTTGCTGGATTTGAGTAGATCGATGGGAAAGGGTGCGGCTGGAGGAAGAAGAATGGCCATTTAAGCATTCGTTGGCAGCGCGTGCGCCACACGCGCCACCCTTCCCTGTCGGTTCCTGATGGGTATGCTTCTTCCCCCCCCCCTTTTTTTGCTTGCTTTTTCTTGTTTTGGTAATTTGGTAGCTTTTGCTGAAGGCTACGAAAGCCTTGTCTGAGCCCCGACCACCGCAAAAAGCCTTCTCTCCCTTAACTGGATGTTGGGTACTTGACGGTTTCGGTGAGGGCCATTCGCCGCTACCGTCACCACAAAGGTGCCGGTGATGGGGACAGTAGGCAAACCACTAAGGTCTCACTACTGCCATGGTTAGGGTTACGGTTAGGGTTAGGGTTTCGGGTTTACCCTTCCCCCCGCTATTTTTTTTAATTTGTTTTACCGTGTTTTCCCCATTCATGGGTTCGTCGCAACTGATTATGCCACTAATTTGTAGTTTGAACATGATATCATAATTAAACTGAATGCAGATTAATTAAAACAACATTTAATTTAATCCATCATGCTTTCAAAATTAGGCTGCTTGAATAAATATGCTTTTATGCTTTAGTCAATATTGCAGTAGATTTAATCAATTTGAATCACTGGTTCAAAAAAATATTTCAATCTTGCGGCACACTGATTGCACAAAGCATATACATCCATGAATTTGGATTAAAAATGCAAACTTTTGTTGATTCTAGGCATGCAAATTCTGTTAAACAGCACATTCATGGGGAATCTCGACTAAAGGTTCCATCTTTAAGTTGGGCCTGAATGTTATAATTGTATAAGCATGCGTCTGAATACAGAGGTTGCATAATTACGAAAATTAAGCAAATAATTGAATAAATAAGCATGCTTTTCAACAAATTGTGTTTAGCAGATTATTAACCTTTCAATCGAGACTAATCCGAACAGTTTAGGCTCGGAACCACTGTAGAAATAGTTAGAACTAACCTGAATACGGAAGCGTACTGTCGGTAATAGTCCACGATAATATAGAAAACTAAGCGGCTACTAGAGTCGCTTTAATGTGTCACGTCCTAAACCCAAGAACTCGATAGATGGTGGTTCGACCATGAGAGAGAAGTAAGAGAATATGGGAGATATAATATTCGTGTCATAGCGTCTCACCAGGCTAAGCCGCTTAAACCCCTTTATGTAGGTTAGTGGGTAGCAAGGGTTGTCGCCCTAGGCGACTTAAGTGGCCGTCGGGCCTAATCTCATTAGGCCCATCCAACACTTTCATTGAAAGAGCATAATGTCAGGCAATAGTTTAAGGTCGCCAGGGTAGGTGGTGGCCTGAGACAAGCTCTCATTCTTTCCGTATGCTTGCTTCACTTGAATTACATCTCAGGTGACTGACAACTTTTGCTATCCTACCTTAGTTATGTGATGCTAGTGGGTAAGGCTTCGTCTGTGGGCCATGGACATTACTTGTATCTCTCTCTCTCTCTCTCTGAATCATGTATTGTTAATGACTTGGTACCCTTCCATACATGTCTAAGACATAATCAATTTGATTAGATCTGATCAGGACTAAGTGATGACAATACTGCTCTTTTGCCTATTCCTTCGACCCATACATGAGCAATTCTTCCAAATAAGTGAAGACGTTCACCCTGCAGTCAAGGATGTCTAAGGTGGTTGAGGTGTGTTCGTACGAAAATGTCATGCTTTTATATACCCTTTATCATCAAATTTTAGCTCTTAAAACAATATAATTTTAGGATCCTTACTTATTTTATTTGATTTTGTAGGAAATGAATAAAACTGGTTAGGCCCCGAGATCTTAGCTTGGAAGACAAAAAAAGAGAGGAGACGAACTTCTGAAGTGTAAGCCTTGTCAACCGTCAGCCTTCTGCTAGCCTAAGATGAACTACATGCCTGCCTCTTGTAGCATCCATGACAAAGTTACCTACAGAGACCTTGCCTATGTCATGATATATTCACTACTCCAATGAACTCTCTGGTCTAATGTGACTTGTGTACCTTCCAAAGAAGTTCCACAGCATTCAAGACCCTTACATAAGTGTTCAAGCATGTTGTTTCACTACTGCCTATTTCCTTCTCGGTGACTATTACAAAAGATATGCCCAGACCATGAAATGGTCCGGTAATGTCAGTGACACAGTCAGACCGTGTCATGGGCTTCTTAGGCGTGTCATTAATTTTGTACTTGTAGTGCTTGCATTCTTGCCTCAATCATTTTGAGCTTGATATGATCCATCCATGTCATTTGACTTGCGCAGCATCAAGCCTCATTTGTGCGTCTACTTAAGCAATCTCATATTCATTTTTAGTTAGATCTTTTAGGGCTTGGTTCTAGGATTCCAACTCTAAAACCCATTAGGGGAAAGCAGAGTAGATTACAATTAATTAGGTTAGTTTGATGGTTAAAGCTTGTGAGTTTGTTAGCAATTCAAGATGTAAGAGCATAAGTCTTCTCTCTCTCTCCCCCCTCTCTCTCTATATATATATATATGTATGTATCATGCTTGTGTTTCTTTTTGTTCGTTAGTTTAATGTTTGTGTTTGATTGTAATTAGTTAAATTATATTATTTAATTTGATTGTGATTAGCGTCTTCCATTACTAATTGATCTTGTTTGGGAGTTTGTGTTTGATTGTATCTTGTTTCATTGTATATATATATGTACGTATGTACCATGCTTGAATTAGGGAGTTTGATTGATGTTGCGCTATTGGCCCTTGAGAGGAGACCCCAGCTTAGGTGCACCCAACAACTAACTAGGTATACGCATTGCATCATTCTCTTCCTTTCTTTTCTTTTTATTTTGCTTAGTTGCAGATATTTAGGGTTATGATATGATAGGTGACGAATTTGGGGATGAATTCTGGCATGTTGTGGAGCCATGATGGCTAGATCACCATTTGGTTGTTTTGTGTATATATTTCATGTTTGCTTGTTGGTTCCATTTTGGTTTTTATATATTTATAAGTGTGGTGTTAGCTTTGTGTATGTATGTGTCATGTTGAGGTTGTGAGTCATCCTTTTTACTTCTTTATTTTTGGTTTGCAGATATCTTAGTCTTCTTTTCGTTTGTCTCTCAGTTTTATACATATGTGATTTTGAGATTTCTTGTGAAAATGTGTATTTGTACAGTTGGTTTGACTTGTTAACTTCGAATGAGGATATTATGAGATTTAAGTGTAGGGGTGAAGTAGTCATATATGAAAATTTTTCAATTTTTTGTATAGTTTTTGCTTTGCTTTGCTTTGGGGAATTCTATGCATTTTGATTAATTTTTTGTTCATAGAGCCTTGATGTGAGCTTGTGTATAACTAGAATGTGCATGATTGAACACTTTATCTATGATGTTGTTTCCAAGTTCCTATAATAACTCCATCTCATATGCTCGATATTGTACATACTATGTAAAATTGATCATTGGCTTTTAGTGTGTGTTAGTTGAAATTGGGATTTTGGATGCTCTACTTGGTTAGTTGACTTTTGACCTTTCTTATGAAAAGTAAAATGCAAAATGAAGAAAAAAGAACCAAAGTGTGTGAGAACTTCGGACTCCAGTACCTCTATTTGGGATTGAATAGGTGCCTTGGACATCCACATAAAACTTATAATTAGGAAAAAGAACACTAAATATGTGTTAAATTTCTTCATTAGGAGATCAAGGCCTAACATAAACCAAGAGTTAGGGCTAAAGAGCATAAGAAGGCAAGCGAAAAGAAAATGAGAGGAAAAAAAGCGAAAACAAAAGAGAGGTGAGGTTGATCATCCAATATAGAGAAGCCAAATGGTCAAATAGCGGTGATCATGGGGCTCAGTTTTAGCCTAACATTAAGACTCAATACACCTTGCGTGGAGCTTCAAGTTGTACATATCATGTCATGGTGCTGTCTGGGAAAAACCTAAGAGTTGAGGTGCATCTATAATTGAAGTGTCTCTCAAGCGTGTTTTGTGCTTGTGTATAACTCAGTAGTTAGGTCATTAGGGTGATATACTGATTGACATGTAATGGAACCATGTTTCTTACAACCATAAGTTAGGTTCTTATGTTCGTATTCATTTCTTTTGCTCAAAGCATAAGCAAAAGTTAATACACAGGGGTACTCATTAGCATGGAAATGTCACACATTTATATGCTATTTATATCTAATTTTAGCCTATTGGATTTGTATTTGTTTTATTTGATTTTTTAGAAAATAAATAAAATCATGTAAGCCCCCAAATTTTAGCTAGGAAGACAGAAAATGAAGGAAATGAGTATTGAAATTGCAAGCCTTGTCAAGAGCTACCTTCTTCTAATCAAAGATGAACCACACATTGGCCTCTTAAGGGTACTCAGTAGCTTCAAAATGTTGCACATTTATATTCTGTCATTTGTCATCTAATTTTTGCTCATGAGATTTTTACTTGTTTTATTTGATTATGTATAAAATAAATAAAATCAACTGAGCCCCTAAATTTTAGCTCGAAAGACTAAAAAGTGATGGACACGAGCTTCAGAAGTGCAAGCTTTGTCAACTGTCGACCTTTTGCTAATGCAAGATGAACTATACGCTAGTGTCTTGGGGCATCCATGACAAGCTACAACAATTTTGCCTATTCCATTTCCTCAATGAACCTTTATGGGATGCCCGTTTTGCGACTGTCCATGTCCTTATTGATGATGTTGTATGAAGACATGCCTATACCACGAATGTAGGACTTATTAGTGACACGATAGGTCATGTCAATGACACAATTAGACCGTGTCATAGCCTTCTTGGCCATGTCACGAATTTTCTAGCTATGCTAGTTGCCTTTTTGCCTTGACCATCTAGATCTTAACACAATTTCCTACTATTAAAAAGTGGTTTTTATGAATAGGACTTATTTGTTCGTATAAGTGCCTTTTTTGTTCGTAAAATTTAATACCAACAAATATTTTTCTGTCACTAAATTATTGGTAAAAAACTTGATGGTAAATGCTTTACCTATGGATATGATCATCTATTGCAATAGGTCGCCAATACCAACATATACGATTTTGCAAGTATTGTTAGCATCTTTTGCTAACAAAACCTTATCTGCTACTAATGTCTTATTTACTAACAAAAAGATTGTCAGCTTTTTTGTTATTTTCCCACACTATAAACATTATCAACAAAATTTATCTGTTGGTGATTGTTTTCCCACCTTACTTGGTTGATGTCATCCAACAAAATAATTTGTTGCTAATGTGATTTCCCCGTCAAAAGTTAGCATATCTGTTGGTAATAATCAATTTGTCTTTGTTGGTAATTGTCTCGTCACGTATACTAAATATTGTTTCTTTTTGCAACAAATATATTAAAATTTTGAAAATTAAACCTACATGTAAAATAATTTCTATGATACAGCTGCAACAATAAAACAAGTAAATTTCACTTAGTAATCAATAAAATTTTATATTTATCAGATGTTAATTAATTGAAAAGATACATGACACTTAAAGAAGTTCGTTTCGCTTAATGATCAAAGCACCAATGGAAAAACTTGTATCGTGTTATTGGCCCAATATTTGCTAAAACTCACAAACCAATAAAGAAGACCTCAATTTATATTTCATACATAATGTACTTCACCACATTTATTATGCTCAACGGCCTCCTCTTTATAATCATGATTGTTTGCATTTGGATTCTTGCCATCAATATCATTGGCATCGTCGTCATTCTTTCATGAAGTTTGAAAATCATCCAATATTCCTTGAAAAATTGATGCAAATTCCGAATTGAAGCAAGAAATCACGAAACCTAACACTCGTATCTAAGAAAATTGTAACAAGACAACAAAGGTGATATGCTTAAAGGGAGCAATAACTAATTCCATAAAAATAGTTAGAATCCAATCAAATGTACTGCATGAAATCTTCATGAGTCCTACCAATCCTATTGAAAACTCAATGAAGACCATTTCACCAATATCAAATAAAGCGACTTAGAAGAAAATTTGGGCATTACATAGCAATAATCATCCAAAAGAGCATTTTTTAGCTATAAAACTCATACGGATATGTATTGCTTACTCAAGCCTAGCTGAAATGTAAGTTTCACCACAATATTATCCATGCTAAATGAGAGGTAAGAGGTGTACAAGGGCAAAGATAACTCCTGGTCTGTATTACCAATAATAGAAATATACACATGAAGATTTAAAGAAATATAACCTCCGAAATCACGGAGATTTCATATGATCAATGCATTCCACATAAATAGCTATATAACATACAAACCTACTAAATCTCAAGATAAATATTATAGAGCAACATGAGAAATTGGTCCTTCCTGTTCGGACACTATTACATTTGACCCCTTGTCCTGGAATCAAGATTAGACTGTCAAATTTCAATTGGGGAGGCGGTGTTAGACCCATATAACCTTTGTATGTTTAAGATGTATGTTGGACTCACGAACAAGGAAACAACTAAAACTTATTTCTATAAACTGGTTGCAGAAGGAGACATGGTGTTTTCGGAGTCTCTTATCAGAGTTGGATTTTCTTACACAAATACAGGTAACAATTTTGAGAAATTGAAGATCAATTAACTGATGATCTCTCTACCTTCCTTAGTCACTTAAGCCTCTCAGTTGCTTTAGTACATCACTACCCCCTATACCAAAGACTCTTTGTTCTTCTATCGAATTGTTTCACATCATTAACTTGTGCTACTATTGGCTGGCAATGTTGTTGGTTGGTTAGAAATTCTAACCGTAACTAGATGGTACAATATTACTGCTTGGTTGTGGTAGAACACTCAAATAGATTGTTAATTAAAGCACTACTAGCTAGCTACAATAGTCTATATGATATGCCAAGAGAGGAATTGTAGAAATTTTCAACGAAAAAGTAAGAACCTGGTAGATGATATGAAGTTGAAGAACCTATGCCTAACAGTTCAGAGCTGCAGGGAAACATCAAACTAGGAGCTAGTGCCAACAAAACCATTACACTATGAATCCTACACAATATCAAAGGTTAGTTTTAAAAAAAAAAACCAATAACAAAATTTACTAAAGCTTAGCTAGAAAGCAAGGCAGAGGTTTCTTGGACAACATCAATCCCTCTTGAACAATAAAAAGCATTGACAAATAAGATTGGTCAAGGATCAAACCTAAAATATAAGAGCTCACAATTCCAGAGTAATGACAAGATAAACAGCTCATGTAAACCCTAGAATTTAGATCATAAATGCTGTATTGGGCAATTGTACTGGAGAGTAATGGAACAAAGAGGCTACCTAGCTATACAAATAAGCATTTTGATCTATTTCCTTCCTTATCGGTGTTAAAAGGGACATAAGAGATAGAGAGACATTGAGATACATATAGAAACTTAACTACCAAAATGCTTTTAAGTCGAATGAAGCTAATTAAGTAAATATAAAAAGCTTGAAAGCAAAATGTTACATTCATGGAGCAAATTTCATGTAAAGTCTTCAAAGCCCATACAAGAAGAGCCAATAACAAGTTAATGAAGCACGACACCCCCAACCCCATCAACCCCCCATTCCCCAAAAAAATGCTCTAAATAACCTTAAACAAGTCTAGAATTGAATCAAAAATAAAAACATCAAGTAGAATTTTGCCCCAAAATTACAGGACAAGGTAAGCAACATGCATATTTTAAGTGGCCAATAAAAGTAGCTAAGTAGCACCATATTACAATCTTCATGCTTACAATCGTAAAGAAGGAACTAACAAGCAAAAAGATCAATAAGCTTAAGTAACTTAAGATTCTCAAGAAATTTACCTATTTGTACTCTTCACTTGGAAACCATAACGAAACCACTAATATTGATTACCTCAAAGATTGGAAAAGCAACTATTGGACGGGAGGCAATTTCACCAAAGGCAGAAGCACCTATTAATAAATTAAGTTAGAAGATACGAACAACAAATAGCAGAAGGCCAGCAACCCAAATCCAAAATACAGTGAATGCCTTAAACAATCTAGGATGGATAAACTATTCAATATAGTCAGATATGAACCTATGACTAATCTGGACAATGAAAGGCATACTTAATTTCATTATATCAAAAGTATAACTTCGTTCCCAGAGAGAATAAAGTGTCATAATTTAAGCATAGTTTATTCCAAGAATTAGTAATTTAACAAAATACAATCAGCTGAGAACAGCAAAGTCCTGCACAAAGCAAACAAAATTTTGTTTCACATGCTCCAAACCTATGACTTTGAAAGTCGTTAACTAAATAATAACGCTACCTTTAGAACATCAACAGTATGGACATAGAACAATATCACTAGCTGAAACAATAAATAAAAAAGGAATGGAAGAATAGATAGTTTTGCATTTGAGAAGTATAACTGAAAAGATATCAAATTAAAATTAACCCACAAATGAATGCATCCAAAAATAATAACATCAATGATGAATCTCAATTCAAAGAAAACACCTAACAGGGATTTGAGTTAGTTGTATTACTTGTAAATACCCCCTAGAAAGAGGTCCATCTCATTTTGACTTGATGTTCTAACGAACCCAGTTCAGCAAACATAGCCTAAATCACAAGCCTACTAGTTAAAGAATACATATATTGGATGATCAACATTGTTGAAGGAACTGAACTGAAACATGCAAAAAATATACGACAAACTTGCCAAAAACTAAGGTTGAATTGAATAATTGCCCACAGAGCTGATGGCGAATACTTAAAACCAAGAATAAAGCAAAACTCAAATTGGTAGCAACTAAATTATGTGTAAAATTGAACAAATTTGGGAATTCATAACAAAGAACATCCAATTCATGGATACTGTCAAATATGTGCCCAGTAACTGTAGGCACTAAAAATTTATTCGTGCTGTACCAAAATTAAATTTAATTAATTAATTGGGCCAACCCGTTTAATTAATTTAATTAAGCCCAAAGACTTACAAGTTAAGCCCAAAGGAATCACAAGTCAAGCCCAAAGATGAAACCCAGATGACTCCCAAGTCCAAACTCAGTCAAAGTCACGACCTAAACCCGAACGAAGTCACAGTGCGGTCAAGGTCAAAGTCAAAGTCAAAAGTCAAGACCTACATCGACTCACAAGTCGAACATCAAGAACGACTCTCAAGTCAACGTTCGGTCAAAAGTTTGAGGCAACTTCTAAGTCAATACTCGGCTCAAGCCCGGGAGACTCCCAAGTCAAAGTCAAAGTCAGCACAAATAAAAGTCAAAGTAGTCTAGGATAAAGCCTGATTTAAAGGCCCAAAACTTAGGTCAAAGCCCGAAACCTAAGTCAAGGCCTGTGTTGACTTTCAAGGAGGAGGCTTCCCTATAAATAGGCCCCAGCCCCCTATGATTCAAGGGTTGGAAAATCCATCCTTGAAAGGGAAAGAATCAGAGGATTGTATTCAAAGAGATTGTACCCAATTCAAATCAATTGGATCTATTAAAAATTCAATCTTTGTAATTTGTGATTACAAATTTGGCACGCCCGGTGGGACGTCTCTGCCTCTCATCTCTTTCTCCTAAAAATCAAGACTTTTAAGTCACAAGCACATCATCTTCGACGGAGATATAGCTAAAAAGAATATCGCCGCGCAAACTTCAAAGAAGAAGAACATGAGATCTTTCTTTATTAGATCCTGTAAAGCGAGCGACACTTCTAGCAAGCGCGCTCATCCAATGAAGACTAGGAGCATGGCAAAAGCTGCTCCATCCACCACTGCTAGGCAGACTGTATTGCCCATATCCAAATTCCAAGACTCAAAAACGCAACACAAGGCGTCGTCCTGGATGGATGAAATTCAAAAACTTAGCCTTCAATCTCCAGTCTGCGAGGTTGAAGGCTATTATAGTAGTGCCTCATCTTCACCTTCACCAAAAGGGGCGCGTATGTCAGAGATTGAAGTTGAATCTTCTGACACTGTCATCATGCCAGTCATGATAAAGGAGCTGCTAACCTTGAAGAGTAGCTGGCAAGTATGAAGGCTACCTTGGATAGGCTCTCTAAAGAGAGCGCAGAGAAGGACGCCCAAATCAAGCGCCAGAATGACCAAATTGCTGAATTGACAAAGAGGCTGGAAAAGAAGTTCTTTGAAGCTTCTAACAAGGGTTTGAGTGCTGAAGACTCTGACAAAGAGTCACATCGCAGCGAGAAATCTGACAATGACTGCAAAGCTAAGAAGGACTGCTCCTTAGGCTCAATATCGGTTGAGCAGATTCAGAGCCTGATAGCGAACGCAATCAAGGTTCAACTAGGAGGAGGGTCTCACAAGGCCCACTTATACACAAAGCCTTATACAAAAAGGATTGACACGCTGCGCATGCCCCATGGCTATCAGCCTCCCAAGTTCAACCAGTTTGATGGCAAGGGAAACCCTAAACAGCATGCAGCGCACTTCATTAAGACGTGCAGTAATGCTGGCACAGAGGGAGACCGACTGGTGAAGCAGTTTGTCTGTACTCTAAAAGGGATTGCGTTCGACTGGTATACCAACTTGGAACCCGAGCCCATTGATAACTGGGAACAAATGGAGCAAGAGTTCCTCAATAGGTTCTACAGCACTCAGCGCGTTGTCAGCATGATTAAGCTGACAAACACAAGACAGTGGAAGGGTAAACCAGTTTTTGACTACATCAATCGCTAGCGCGCACTAAGCCTCGAGTTCAAGGATCCATTGTCTGAAGCCTCCGCCATCGAAATGTGTACCCAAGGCATGCACTGGGACTTGTTGTACGTCCTACAAATGAGCAAACCTAGGACCTTTCAAGAATTGGCGACTAAGGCGCATGACATGGAGGTGACGATAACTAGTCGTCATACCAACTCCTTCTATTCTATTGAATCAAAGAGGAACAAAGTTGAGTTCGAGAAGAATGTTAACTTTTCTAAGGGCACGACTAAAGAAGCGATGTCCACCTCTACAAGTCAGCCAATTCGCATTATGGAAAAGCCAAAACTAGGGGGCAAGAAGAGCTCGTTGTTCAAAGTTGTGACAAATAAGCGTCCCACACTAAAAGAACTTCAGGAGAAGAAGTATCCATTTCCTGACTCAGATTTATCAGGCATGCTAGATGACTTACCCGAAAAAGGTGTCATTGAATTGCCCGAGCCAAAGCGCCCAGAAGAAGTTGGGAGGACCGCCAACCCTAAATACTGTCGATACCATAGAATCATTAGTCACCCTCTTGAAAAGTGCATTACACTTAAGGAATACATCATGCGACTGGCGGAGGAAGGAAGAATCATTTTAGATTTGGATAAAACAGCAGAAGTTGGCCACGTCACAATGCAAGAGGCTGATGAGTCAGATTCTGAAATGGATCATGCTGAAGTACTAGAGGCCTCAAGAGAATGCTTCATAAAAAGTTTCGTTGATAGTGTGGCTATCTACCCAACCTCATGTTTCGAAATTGACGATGATGAAACAAATAAAGAGCTGAATGTCCCTCCTGAAGAAAGTGGCGATGGTAACATTCAGCCACAACAACGGAAAGAAAAGAATGAGAGGACAATTTCATTCTCATCCGTTAAGCAAGCAAATGTCGTGGCAAATTTAGCGCCACCAATCCTTAAATGCACAAATCCTAAAAGTTCAACCGAGGTTGAATGCAAGGTCAATGAAGCAAGCTGGTGCATTCTTTCTCCCTGGTTTTGTTGCCTCTTCTAAGGGCTCGCTTCAAGAAGAAAATGAGATGTCAAATATGCGCATCAGCGATGGGTGTGATCCTAATGCGCACAAGTTAATGAAGAGGTCCATTCATGACTTCAGTCAGCCAACTTCTTTAGGGCATGTGATCGAAGCTAAGCTCTGCAGACTTGACAGTATGCAAAGGGTCATACAAAGGCAAGGGGGCAACGCTGCAACACCTAAAGTTGGTCTTAGCTACGTACCGCCTCAGCCTGTGAGGATTTCGGGACGATGTAAGGAAAAGCAAGCCCTTGCGCAATATATCACAGTTGAAGAGGTTGATGATAATGAGGGTGAAAATGTCAAGACCAACCCCAAAACAACAGTGTTCGACAGGTTGGGCAGCCGTCAATGTCGCGTCAATGTCCTTCTGTGTTTAAAAGGATTGGAATGATAAAATCCCGAAACCTTCTATCTTCCATAGGTTGAAGAAGGATGAGCAACCTAAACCCTCGGTCTTCACCAGAATCAAGATTTGCAAGACGTCATCAAGCGCACCGCCCTCACAAAAAAGAGATTCGGCGTTCAGCCGCCTCTGCAAAACAAATGAAGTCCAAAGTTCAATTCCTTCACGCATGAAGTGTGTTTCCACTTTAGATGTGAAGGTGAATGACTCGCTGAAGGTAAATAGGCACGTTCTAATTCTCACTCGCCAAGGGGCTAAAGCTAGTTCAAAAGAAAGAACTAAGGAGCAAAGTTTTTCCAACCGCGACACGAGCCAAGAGATCGACGCCCTCCATTGAGGAAATGCTGGATTAGCTCATGGGCAAGAGTTTAAACTGTTCACCAAAAAAAAAAAAACCCAAAGTTCACATACATTCAAAAAAGAAGACTCCCGAACAAGAGGCTAAACTATTCATATATTCAAAAAAGAAGACTCCCGAACAAGAGGCTAAACTGTTCGCACATTAAAAAAAAAGACTCCCGAACAAGAAGCTAAACTGTTCACACATTCAAAAAAGAAGACTTCTGAATAAGAGGCTAAACTGTTCGTACATTCAAAAAAGAAGACTCCCGAACAAGAGGCTAAACTGTTCACACATTCAAAAAAGAAGACTCCCAAACAAGAGGCTAAACTGTTCGCACATTCAAAAAGAAGACTCCCGAACAAGAGGCTAAACTATTCACACCTTCAAAAAAGAAGACTCCTGAACAAGAGTCTAAACTGTTCACGCATATCAAGAAAATGCTAACTCCTGAGTAAGAGTATAAACTGTTCACTCAAGCCACAAAAAAAAAAGAAATTTTGTACTACTCCTGACCCGCAAGAGTATAAACTGTGAACGGCAAAACAAATGAAAAAAAGATGCTTAGTTGAACTACATAAAAACTTGATCTTATTGGGAATTGCAAGTACTCATAAATACGTAGGCAGTTTCAGCAAATCATCAAGTGCAGTCAAACACATCACACACAAAGAAAGGGGGGCATGAAAGAGAAGAGATCAAAGACATCACCTTTCTGCCGCCAAGCTTCTCCTCGCGGCTTCCACTATTATGAATCACCTGAAAATAGAAGAAAACATAAAGTTAAATTCTTTTTTTAAAGAAAGAAATCAGTAAGCAAGGCGTCGTCTAAACAAAATAGATGTTAAAGGAGAGTGAAGCGGAGAGCAAAATCAATCAAAATGTTCGTTGATTGCTGCGCTAGCTGCTCTACACTGCTCATACCACTTCTGTGCGTAGCAGTTTCGTTCAAGGCTCAGGGCCAAGCGGCGAACTGTATCACAAGTGCGGCTCTTCAAGTCTTCACACCACTTCCGTGCGTATCAGTTTCGTTCAAGGCCCAGGGCCAAGCGGCGAACTGTATCGCAAGTGTGGCTCTTCAAGTCTTCACACCACTTCCGTGCGTATCAGTTCCGTTCAAGGCTCATAAGCCAAGCAGCGAACTGTATCGCAAGTGTGGCTCTTCAAGTCTTCACACCACTTTCGTCCATATCAGTTCCGTTTAAGGCTCATAAGGCAAGCAGCGAACTGTATTGCAAGTGTGGCTCTTTAAGTCTTCACACCACTTTCGTGCGTATCAGTTCCGTTCAAGGCCCATAAGTCAAGCAGCGAACTGTATCACAAGTGTGACTCTTCAAGTCTTCACACCACTTCCGTGCGTATCAGTTTCGTTCAAGGCCCAGGGCCGAGCAGCGAACTGTATCGCAAGTGTGGTTTTTCAAGTCTTCATATCACTTTTGTACGTATTAGCTCCGTTCAAGGCCCTTGGCCAAGCAGCGAACTGTGTCACAAGTGGTTCTTTGAATGGCTTCTCAACCCGCACAAGCAATAGTACAAAAAAAAAAGAAAAAAAAGCAAAAAAAAAAAAGAAAAGGGGTCTCGGCATTTTTTAAAAAAATGCGATCTACCAGTAAGTAAGCATAAGTGACCAAAAAAAAAGTCATCGTTCAGCAAGTGAGCATAATGTTGCAGTATGCGAAAAATGCGATATTAAATGAATGCAATGTTACAACGACTTAGATAGACGTGAGAAGACTCGTCAGTCTAATAAAAGGGCATCCTATGGATTCATTTCAGCCAGAGTGGTAACTTTTATTGCTCATGGTCAAAAATGGCAAGCTCATGAAGGCACAACATTGCAAACGTCAAAAATAGATTAAGTTGCAAACTACCTATGGTTCAATGAGTAAAAAAAAGGGGGGGTTGATCATTCAAAGCTCAAGTTTCGATCATGGGGGCATGCATCAATATAAGATCATGTCACTTTTTGACAGCTACTATTTACTACGTGATGCTATGAGAGCTTCATCAACATCAAGTTTAGCATCAATATAAGACCAAGTTATCAATAAACCAAATTCCAATCCCAAAAAAAACAAAAAAAAAAAAAGAAGCATGAAGCAGCGGAGCACCATGAAGGGACCAGGAACACAAGAGGAAGCCAACACTTTGGTGAAATTTGGCATTAATTGCTCCATTTTCACGCAGAAAGTTCGAACAGAGAGGAATAAAAAACCAGAGGCCCAAATTTTCGTCTTTCCCGCACTCTCTCTCTCCATTGTTAGGCAAGCTTTGTTCTTTAAGCTGTGATCTTTTCACTCCTCTCCTTCCTCACACACATGCCCAGATTATAGTAATAGCTTCAGCACCCCCTTCCTCGTTCATTTGCGTGAATTTCATCATATCAAAGTTAACAAAAAAAAAAAAACAAAAACAAACAAACCAACCCAAGCCCCAAAATATGCTTTGAGAACAATCCTGGGCTTGCAAAAAAAAAAAAAAAACAGAGGAAACTTTACCTTTTAAAGCAGTGCCAAAAATCAAACCGGAAATGAATGGGTAATCCTGGGTTTGCACAAGAGTAAAACAGGGGATGTGGGCAGAGACTCGATGATCTCCTTTAATGACCACGATGGCACCTTTGAATGAGCAAAAGAAATGGTGTAAAAGGTGGTGCCTTTGAACGAAAGAAATAGTGTAAATCAATGAGCAAAAGAAGAAATCTTGGGAATGAGATACCTTTGACGACCACGATGATGAGAAACCGTGTAAAGCTCACTAGTAGCACTGGCAGCGTGAATAGCGGCACGAAGACTACAATGACCGTGAATAGTGGCGGTGTGCAGCAGCGGTGTTATGGGTTCTGGGTGCCGAGGAAAGGGAAGAAGAAGGGTTGTGTGCTCGAGTTGCTGCAAATAGCAAAGAGGGCAACAGTATTTGGTGGCTGGTAGAAGAAAAGAGAAGAAGAGAGTGGAATAATGGATGGCATTCGGTTTAGGGCGTTGCCGGCTGTCGAAAGCTGGGGAAGAAGAAAGGAGAACCGTGCCCTTGTCACGTGCCTCGCGTGTGTCATTCAAATGAAGTAAAGGGGTTGGGCTTTGGGCTCAGGGAGAGTGAAACAAAGGAAATGGGCAAGCCTGCCTGGGAAGAAATGGATCAAGGAGTCAGGCCAGCTCACGTGCCCCCCCCAAAAAAAAAGGAAGACGGTTTGGGCTTTGCGAAAGGGTCCGGCCCACGCAAAGCAAGGCAAAAGGAAAAATAGGCCCAGCCCGGGCTTGAAGACCGAACAACAAAGAGAAGAAAAGAAAAGGCCTAGACCCATGCATGGGAACCCATTCATCACGTAGGCCGTCAGTTCACCGTGCTAAGTCTACAGAAGACGGGGCTAAAGAAAAACATATTCGAGGCGTTCTAACATTGGGCTTGTTGGCTGGGTTATGTTCACCATGCCCATGGTCCAATCATCCTTCCCCTCAATTCTTTGACCCCAAAAAAAAAAAAATCTTCATTTGCTCAAAAAAAAAAACAAAAAAAGGAAGAGAGCAAGTAAAAGCATGTTCAAGGCATTTTCATGAACAAATGCTATGTTATAAAAGAATATCGAGACATCGGCCACGCTCAAACGACAAGTCTCGTGCATGACCTTATCTCGAAGGGGCAATTTGTAGGCACTAAAAATTTATTCGTGCCGTACCAAAATTAAATTTAATTAATTAATTGGGCCAACCCTTTTAATTAATTTAATTAAGCCCAAAAACTTACAAGTCAAGCCCAAAGGAATCACAAGTCAAGCCCAAAGATGAAACCCAGATGACTCCAAAGTCCAAACTCAGTCAAAGTCACGACCTAGACTCGAACGAAGTCACGGTGCGGTCAAGATCAAAGTCAAAGTCAAAGGTCAAGACCTACATCGACTCACAAGTCAAACATCAAGAACGACTCTCAACTCAACGTTCGGTCAAAAGTTTGAGGCGACTTCCAAGTCAATACTCGGCTCAAGCCTGGGAGACTCCCAAGTGAAAGTCAAAGTCAAAATTAAAGTCAAAGTCAACACAAATAAAAGTCAAAGTAGTCTAGGATAAAGCCTGATTGAAAGGCCCAAAACCTAGGTCAAAGTCCAAAACCCACGTCAAGGCCTGTCTTGACTTTCAAGGGGGAGGCTTCCCTATAAATAAGCCCCTACCTCCCATGATTCAAGGGTTAGAAAATCCATCCTTGAAAGAGAAAGAATCAGAGGATTGTATTCATAGAGATTGTACCCAATTCAAATCAATTGAATCTATTAAAAATTCAATCTTTGTAATTTGTGATGACAGTAATAATTCCACAAGCAAAGATTAATATAGGACTAGGGCAGTGAACAAATCATTATACCTCTGGGTTATAAACTCAGGGCAAGAACTTCATTTCTGATCTTTCGCGCTTGGGCATCTCATTTTCGACTCCAAAACCCATCCTCCCATCAAACGGTGTCAAAAGTAGGGGTTGCAACGGCAACAAAACACGAGTCAGGGGTAGCAAATGTCACAGAGATGAATCAGATTGAAAGATTGAAAGGCACTGACTTGTGTAATTATAGAAGCAAAGGATAAAGACGATTGCAACTGAGAGAATACAGAGGAGTTAGGGTAGTAAATGTCACAGAGCAAAACTAAGAGAAGAGAAATAATGCTTAAGATGAGAAAAGGAGGGTTTAGACCAGATGTATTTCTAAGTGATGCAAAAACTTTGAATTTTATAAAGAAAAAAATTATTGGTAATGTAACTACAATACCAATATATTATTGGGTTGTTGGTATTATAATAACTTACACCAACAAATTTATTTATATACATTGGAAATAGCAGAACTCCTCATTGCCTCGTGGACTCAAGATTTTCATTCCAACAGGATGCCTTATGTGTTGCAGATACTTACTTTTACCAAAAGAAGAAAAAAATTGTTGCTAGATGTCTGTCCGTAAAAGTCATTGTTTTTTTGGCAGTGTCCTTATGTCATTTGTCATATGTTGTGTCAAGCCTCATTTGGTAGTCTATTTAAGCATGCTTACATGCATTTTGATGGTAGCTTTTAGGAGGTTTTTTAGGGCATGGTTCTAGGGTTCTTGTAGCCATTTTAAATCCCATTAGTAAGGAGTCAGTTGGGATTAATTAGGTTAGTTTGATGGTTTGGATTTAAGAATTTGGGAACTATTTAAATTGTAAGAATGCAAGTTTTCTTCTTATCTCTCTCTATTTATTTCATGTTCTGTATTTGTTTGCTTTTGATAGTTTAATATCTATGTTGATCGTAATTAGTTAAATTGTGTTGTTTTTGTTATGATTGGCCTCTTGAATAGCTAATTGATTTTGGTTAGGCCCAACGAATTTGGGATTTTCTCTCATATTTCACATATTTGATGAAATGCTTGAAAGAGTTTTCATCAATCCTCTGGACATTGGCTTATGCCAAAAGATAAGATTAATTAACTAGTGTGGGTGAGAGAATAATTGGGATTTTGAGGTGTAAATAGTTAGAATTTTTAGCAGGTCCATAGGTTGCTACTCATGTAGTCTAAGGGGGCTAATTTAATGAAAATAGGTGGTTAGAACAATTAGACTCATCTTCAACGCTTGAAAGAGGGCATATGTGGTCTTTGATGGGGTAATATTCGATCATTCCTAAATGCCAAAATAGGCCTGATCAGGTCTGGGCTTGTCCAGATTGGTTGTTTTATTAAATGGGGAAATGACAACCACGCATCCTTTTTATTGCTTTCTTAGTGGCCTATACTTCCTGATTGCTAGCTATAACAACAACATAAACTTGCATTTGGAAGTCAAAGGTGGTCGATGTTGCTCAAATGTCATGTCGATTCCTTGTTGGGCGTCTAAGAGGTTGGGGAGGTAGGGGCACCCCTAAGACTGAGTGAGATATCATAGTTAGTAAGCGCGTACACACACCCTTTTGCATTTGTCATGGTTCCATTGTCCATGTTCCTCGTGCATGAAGGCTGAATTCCATCAAAATCATATCAATTTTTCATCTACTCCATTCCAGCTAATTTTTTCATTCCCCTCTCTCCTAAAAAAGAAAACCATTAGTTGCTTATTTTTTCTTTCTCACTCGATTTTCTCAATTTGGGGAAAGATCTTTCAAAATTAATTCATAGCTAAAGGAAAAAAAGGATTAACTTAAGGAAGTGATTAGCAAGATTAGACGACAATTTGGAGTTCCCTTCAAAATTAAAGTATGGCCAAAGACGAGAACTTTCATGGAGTGATAGAAAATCTTCCTAATTTATTGAGATATCTTCTTTGGGTAAGAATTCGCAGTTTGTTCTTTTTTTCCTTAACATCTGAATTTTATTATCTAATTGGCTGCCATGAATCTTGGCGAGGGTGTAAGAACTTTTTTTTATTTATAAAGTTTAAAGGGAAAATTAGGGCAAGTTTTGTACTTATTTTTGTTTCTTTTTGTTTTACATTTCACCAGAAATAATTTTAGCCCTTGAATTTGTAGGTGGTGATTTGTCAACATCTGGAAGAATGGACTTCAAAGTTATAGTCAATATGCTCAAGACAATGGAGCAATTCTATCATTGCCTTCTCTATCCTCAAGGCTCATAATTAGGATCTCTTAATACCATCATTATTGCAATTACAAGTGGAAAAAAGAAAATAGTTGGGAATTTACAGTCATTAGGTCGTACTTACCCAATATGACCCCCTTATAAAGAACAAATTAAAGTTCTGTAAAGTCACTGAAAATATCATGGAATCCATTAACATCAAAACATTGGACCCCTCTGCATAAATTGAAAAAAACTAATTTGCAATGTCTTTTTTTTTTTTTAAAACCCACATAAGCTTTTGGAGGCTTATTTTACATACATAGCATCAATTTCTTCTTGGCCTTGAAGTAACTGTAGCACCAGAAGGTCCAAATGTTCTATTAAACATCAAGGTTTACATCCTGAACACGGAACATCTCAAGCCCAGCTAAAAGAAATACCTTACCTTATAGCCTACACGCTTATCAGAACTGAATTTTCCAATGCCAGAGCTAGCTGCTTTTGGAGCCAAAAAGAACAAGAGCTCTTGGACACAAAAAAGAAGTCTCAAAAAGCTTTAGTACTGAACCCAGACAATGCACATTAGTTCTAGTAGAGTTTTTTTTTTTTTTTTCCACATTTTGTGGAGCAAAGGTTTGACGTTTCGATGTTTATGAATTCCATCCTATGTCCTGCCACTCTCATTTTGAGTTCTGGCAATTATGGCTAGTCTACTTATTGTTTATACTAATCTTATTTTCACTCACTTTTGTGCTGTCTTAATTCCTCTTGTTGGAGTAACCTTTGATCAACGGGATCTGTTAACTTAGAAATGCATTTGCTAACAAGATTTACAGTTGATTAATGATGAGGGTCATATCGACAATGAGATCATGAGAATATGTATGCACTTGATTTTGTCGTCCTTTTAGAATATCCTTCTGATAATACACCTAGAATGATAGAGTCAATCTTAGTCTTTACTTAGCATCAAAATCATATTGCCTTAGCTTAGCTTGTGTAAGAATATTGCCTTTGATTGATGATGGACTAATTATCATGGTCATGATATATCAGCAAATTTTGAAAGGAGAAAGATAATAATGTTGAAAATGAATGAGTTCGTGCTTCAGCTAATTTGTTCAGCTTTTGGCTTTTAGGGGGAGGGGAGGCATTCTTACTATGAAGTCATGTCAGTTCTAAATTTCTTCTTGTGGCTAGTTATGAAATGCCATAAATGCAGGATTTATCATTACATTTCCATTTATCATTTAAGAAATTGACACTTATATAATTGATCTTCATATGATATCCACTTTTCAAGATTAGTGTGAAGATTTTAATTCAAATAGTATTACCCTTATGTGATGTTTGGTTGATGTAATGCAATGACAATGTAATGCAATCAACTTTGTAATGTAATTATCATTACTTAGTTTTGTAGTAATTATAATTACAAGATAGTTCTTTTATTCCAATACCCTCATACAACCAAACAAGGTAATAAAAACATAATTACAAACTTGTTTGCATTACAAAGTTGATTACATCTAACCAAATATTGCATTATTGTCTTTGTTTTGTTAAATTGAGGGGTTTTTTCCCCCCGGGGATCAATTGGTATGTTTTCACTAGTATCTTTTCTGTGATTGTAAGTATCACGGTGGTCTTAACTATCATTTGTTTGTAGAATAGCAAAAAAAACTCCTAGAGGGCATGTTACTGGCATACTGATAACTCAAAGAATTTTACTGTTACATCAAATTTGGAATTACTAGCTAACAGCTTATCTGAGTTTGATAGAGAGCTTCTTTTAGTATCCTTCAACTATTAGCCATATTATTTTGAGCTTTAGATTCTCTTGGTTAAGATGCAAATGATTGAAATTAGACCTGATAACGGGTTAGGGCTCCGCCTGACCAGGCCCTAAAAAAATGAGGTTTAGCGTTGGCTTTTTTTGCCTCTGATCCGCCCCTACCTTCAAATTGAGGGTACCCAACTATAATGCGGGTCAAACTAAGTAGAGGTTTTAACCACTTGACCCGACCTACTGACCCTCATTTTTTAAAAAAGTTAAAATTTCAAATCAAAACAAAAGACATTCAGTTTCATTTATTCAAAGTATTTTGGATTTGTATTTTCTCATCTCTTCTTAGCCCCTCTCTCACTCAACCTCTCCAGATCTCACTCCCTTTTAATCGTCCTATGCTCCCTCCCTGATGTTGCTTAACTAATTGTTATGTACATTAGAATATTTGTGATTATGATGCTTTTCATTAAAATGTTCTATTATCAGTCAGCCTCTCATTTAAAAGGATGCTTAATGTTGAAATCTATGACAAAACTAAAACTTAATAAAAAAATATCATTTTGTATATAAAGAAGGCTTGAGGGTTGGGTCTAAATTGAGGACCCGAGAGTACCCACAAAGTGAGGGTCAGGGTTAGAGTACCCACAAGGTGAGGGTCAGGGTTAGGGTTAAGGTCAAGAGTTTGTTGACCCACATAAGGGTTGGGTAGGGTTAGAGTTAAGAAAATCTTAGCTTATGACCCTCATAACTCGACACTTGACTCACCTCAACCCTCAAATTGATCAAGTTTACTTGAAATATTGTTAGAACTTTAACTTCTCTCGCACTTGAGATTTCTCCTATGGTTCAGCCTCACCCTACTTTTCTTTGCCATTGTAGCTCTCAATGTGCTTGGATGGAATGGAAAAGTGAGGAGTATCCCATTCATTAGTATATTAAATGCATATACTTTGTCATTAATCTACTGTGAATAGGTGGTTGTCTCCAAGATTTATAACAACTCAGCAAAAGGTTTTTGCACAATGGTAATTTCTTCATTTATTTTAGAAAATGTTCTTGCCTATGGTACTATTATTTCACAAATGTCATTTGATTGTAAATCATCATCATCTTTTCTGAAATTCTCATTGGCACCTTGAATGATCGCTTGTGGATTCATCACACCAAAAGTAAATCCCAAGCAGAAAAAGAAAATAGAGATTGAAAGCTGTCATGTTGGACTTCTTGAGCCTTTTCTTACTGGATTTGCAACAATGCAATGATATTTGAGCAAAAGCTTCACCTTTCAGAGACACTGCATAGATAACATGCAGGTGCTCTTATAAGTAGATTTTTTTTTTTTTTTTGGTTGAAATTGATTGACTCTATGATTTGCATATGTCTTTATTTTAAGTACTAAAGCACAATGTGTTCAATGATATGCTAGTTCGCACTTACCACTCAGTTTCTTAGAATTAACTTACTCTATGTCATCTAGAGATTCTTTGCTTTTGAACTTTGTGGACTATTCATTATCTTGTATATCTAAAATAAAAAAATAGAAAATAAAATTTGTGATATCTAATCTATGTTGTCTCTTCTCTTCTTTAGTTATTCAATGCGTTGCTTCTCTCTTCTTTCAAACTTGTCTATAATTTATTAGGGAATAACATACTATGTGTAATGTTTATTAAGCTTTTATTGGTAGCGCTTAAATGATTCCACAGGCTTGTTCGGCTCTAGATGGATACATTTATGTTATCACGAACAAATTGCTGATAGCCTTAGAGATAATGAGTTCTATCTTTCCTGTTCTTATAGTTTTAGTCCGTAGCTTTGAAAAGTTTTATACTCCTAGAATGACAACAACTGTGCACCATTCATTATGGTGTGCATGCATAACTGAAATTAACTCTCTTAGTTAAAAGCAATTGGAGAAATGAGAGGTGCTATTCTAGAAACAATTGCCTCAAATGCACATAGACAAACACACAAGCAAAAAAAAGAAGGGGGGGTAGGAGGGAAAACCTCCCCAAAAAATTGATTTGTCTTTTAGATTTTACCTTCTTCTTTTTCTATGGGTTGTTTGTTCTTAAGCACTCACTAAGAACTTAGAATGAAAGTGGATCAAAGCCAACATAATATGGCTGCTAATATAAAATTTAAGCTTTATCTGTGAGTATTTGACTGTGACTTGCACATTGTAAACTTTTATCTTAGTCATTGCCATATGTTTTGTATAGCTTTCTAGGCTTGTAAGGCGTTTGCATTGCCTGACTTTCATGCATGGTCATATTGCTTACAAGAAATCCAGCCCTATTGGCATAAGACCCTATCTCACTCAACAGCAGCATCACTATTTGTAAGAACTAAGCTGATGCTGTAATCTGTTTTCTTTTGCTAAATCATTCAAATTCTAGGTGAATTATCCTTATCAAATAGAAAGCCTAACCATGTGAACAAATAAGCCTTTTTCTTCCATATGACATTAGGATTTAAAAAGAATGGTATCCTTAATTTAATGGTGTGGAAAGAAACATTTGAAGTTGTCTCAGATTATGAAAGCATGCTTGATCTTTTTGTACACCGTCCGAACCCTAGTGAAATATGCGTATTGCACAGAACCTACACAAAGAGGTTTATGATCTAGAGTGGAGAAGATGCTATGAAATAATTTTATGGATTTGCTCATCTGGTTGGATAGAGGGCATCTTTTCAAACTTTGCAGATGAAAGGATGGTTTTTAAAGGTCCTGAATGGGGAGGTTGAAATAGGGAAATCAAAGCATATACCAATATGAAGGATATAACTCAATGGGAATTAGCTACCAAGATAATGCCATATGATAAAACAAATGATGGTCTTATACTAGCCATTGTTATAGATCACATTAGTGTCCATCTTGGTTTTATAAGAAGAAAAGGCAACCCTATCAATGTGACATGAGATAGTTTGGTCAAAGAATTCACATCTTTGGGTGCGGATGGTTGTAAGCACCAGATTTGTACCATTGGAATTTTCGATTGACTGCATACTTGTACGTCCTATGCGTTGTCGCTTGGTGATGACAATTGTCTAACCCATCATTGGTGAAGAAACACTACAGTTGAATTCCTAACAGATAGTTCATCCATGACAAATGTTTTTCTTTATGGTAAAAATTTTTAAAGAGTTTTAGAAAACATTTGAACATCCAAATATTCCAAACAAATATTAAAAATGGGAAAACCTGATTGAGAGCAATTTGGAAGCATTAGAGCTTAAACCCATTACCTAAGGCATAGCATGGTAGGACTAGAGATATAGCGGTGGTGCACTGCCTCACACTAATCTACTTCAACGTAATTCATTCCCATTAAATGCCAAAACATAGGCATGATCCAAAGTCCAAGGTGGAGCCATGATCCCAATTGTCGTCGAAGTCCAACGTCAAGTTTTAAAGCTCAAGTGACTGTTGTTGGCTTATAATCTTACCGATAGTGTCTTCTCGGGACTTACACCTTATTTTTAGTTCCAAATTGGGGTCAAAGCATTCTTAAGTCTACTTAAATTGATTCTTCATCAAAAAAACTTTCTAGCAATATATTATAAGCTCAATTCCAACAAGCAATGAGGTTAGATGGTGAGATGTGAGAGGAAATTGAGACCTCTTCAGTGTTTGGACCATAACTCTTCTCACATTCATGCAAAAGCCTTAAAGCCTAATCTTTTAGAAATTATACTCAACAAGCTTTCTAGGAAAAAAAGAATCACATTGAACAAACAACATATGAGAAATTTGTAGGCCGAACAAGTTAACCCATCATAGTTACCAGCCTAGCAGCATAGTTTAGGTCTTGGTGTCTGCCAATAGCCCCAGTGGCTACTGTTGGTCTTAATGACTGCCACTAGGCCTAACAGTTGCCATTGGGCAAGCCTTGGCTTGTACTGCATTAATTAATACACGTTTTGTATGGAATGATCAATCAAATGCCTAAGGTAACTCTAAATGGGATAAAATTAATTTTAAACCCTAAACCCCAAACCCTAAACCCTGGGTTTAAAAATTAATTTTTTTTTTTGGTTTAAGGTCTAGGCTTTAGGGTTTAGGGTTTAGCGTTCACGATTTAGGTTTTAGGATTTAGGGTTTAGGGTTTAGGATGATGTAAATAATTCTTGATTGATCTTATTTCATTTGAAAATTTCTTAATGGGGTCATTTTCTAGCCAAGGGCACTTCATCTACTAAAAAAGGGAGGTTTTTGCTCTCATTCATCATCGTTCCTAAAGTAAACTCTACACTTTTCTCTCCACATTATTTTTATCTAGAGAAAACTCGACACATTTCTCTTTAGACATCACACCTAGGAATAATTGTACTTCTCTAGACTCTCCCCCTTTCTTCACAAAAACACACTTTTAAGGAACAAAACTCTTCCCACAAATTCTTTTGAATGCTACCATAACACTTTCACGAGGAAGGAACCAACTGCATATTTGCTTCACCAAATGCTCAGATCGAGGTAGGTCATGTGGGCCATTAATAAAGAAAATAAAATTTTTGAAGCTTTCTTTGTTTCTTGCATTCATAATCATGTTCTTTTTTGATTCTACAGGAGTATATGCTTAATGTTCATTTTTTTACTTAAAAAAATAACATTAAGTTAGTAAAAGAGTGACACCAATACAGGTTAATTCAAGTAGTTTAACACTTGTTCCCCTTAAGCAAGGTCTAGGATTTGAGTCTTGTAATTGGAGAAAATCTATAATGGGAGAGCTTTTCTCCTTATTGGTCCAATAGTAGCTCACCAAAAAAATTAAAAGTAAAAAAGTGACAACTAAGTTTGGCGCTTTTTGTATTCATTTTCATTATAAAAATGACTTGCTTATAAGTGGTTGCCAAAAACACTTCATGTTGCTTGTCTCACTAAATAAGACAAAAATCATGAAAGTAACTTTTGTATGGAATAAGAAAATAAAAGCTTTAATGCATTCATTTCTAGCAGATGCTACTTTTGAAGCGGGTAGATAAATGGTGGTTTTCATCATTCATTGGATCGTAACTTTTACCCCAGAGCCATTCTCATGGTTCTTAGTGATGGAATCATTTCACTAATCCTCATTCAGGATATCTACAATTATAATTTATAGAAAATATCCTTTCCCTTATTGAAAAAGCTAGTCTGATGTCCAATGGTTGTCCCTTTGGTTTAAGGACTTAGTTGAAAGAAGGAATTGGGTATATTATATAGAGTTATAGGTTTGTACATTTTGTTTAAAATTTGGTATCAGTTCTAAAAACTAAAGCTCCAATCAATTCTACAACATAACTTTCCCGAACCACCACTTTGAGAAAGTTAATTCAAAGTAACCCATCGAAAGATGGCGGTCAAGGGAAAAGTCAGTTAACCCTCGGGAACCCTGGGGTGAACCCTATTGGATAGTAGCCATCAGGTAGGGCATTTTTAGTGGTGGTCCCTGATAAGTGCTCAATGTGTGTATCATTTTAGGTCAATTTTGTGTTATTTTTAGGAGAATATTGCGCTTATTATCATTATTTATTCTCCGATTCTTGGTATAGTTGTTTAATGTATTTGGCAGAATTTTTAGTTTTTTTACCTAGCATTTTCCCTTTAATGATTGTATTTTTTGACCTCCCCCACAGTCATCAATGTTATGCCATGACTGTAGAGCAAAGAATTACAAAAACCCGATTCTAGCCTAGACCACAGTCGAACCGTGGTGCACCCCATGGACCGTGGGTGAGCCTATAACTGTTGTCTCTTCGTTTTCCTTCGGCTATGTGGCTGAGATTGGCCAAGCTTTTCTATATGAGGTGACGTTCTGCAGCATGTAGAGACCATCCCAGAATAAAAGATCATTTTAAGCAAACTAAACTGTAGAGTAGCGTAGATTAGTGCTTTAGTTTCTCAAATTTTGTAGTTTTTAGTTTGGTTTTTGTATTGGTGTTAGTCTTGAGTGTCAGAGATTGTCATTGAGGCAGTTCTGAAGCCCTTGGTTGAAGGCAATCTCAGTCAATCCCCTTTTTCTCTCAGATTTCATCAATCATTGGTTAGTTTATTAATCTTTTATCATGTCTGAGTAGTTTTCTTTAGTCTAGGGATTTAGTAGTTTGTGGAATTATTATTGGATCATGTTTTAATTTATACAATTGTACTTATATTCATGATTGGTCTGATTTCATTTTGTCAAGTGTTATTCATGTTGTGAGTTAATTTTTGGCCGAAATTTGCTTACGCACTTGAAACAAATGAATGAAAAACTGAAAGGTGACATTTGTTTGTTGGACAGCGTGATAAGGCCTAACGTAACTTTGTTTTGAAAGGTAGATTTATATGTTAAGCGGGCTACTAAGTAACCGAATATATTTAACTAGAATTAAGGCAAGTTACTTTGAAAGAACAACTTCTGCTTGGTTTAGCCAAATTTAGTTAATTTCGAAAGAATAGACTGAATTTTTGAAGAGATTACAATTCCCCGAATTTGACCAATTAGAAGAAAGCACATATTCATTATTTTTGATCCAATTTTCATTCACAACTACGAGAATTCCTAGACATTTTTCTCTTATAGATTTAGAAAAGTTTATTTGCTATTGTTAAATTGAATCCACTTAAACTACAATTTTACTTAGCACGTTCTGAGAGGCAACACTCAGTAAGTGACGATTAGTTCCTGTGGAACGATATCTTTTATCTATACTACAACCACCGTGTGCTTATGGTAGTCAACACATTAAGTTTTTGGTGCTATTATAGGGGACTAAAACTGTTAACTATTGAGTTAGTCTTGCGAAAGTGACTAAGTATTTTCTTTGTTTTTATTGTTACTTTTGTTTTTGTTTCTTTGCTTGTTTAATCTGCGCTGGTAGTGTTGGTGAAAGTGCTTGCAGGAATTTTTCCTAGTTTATGCGAAGTCCAATTTTGTACGAACCCAATCTATAGATTAAGAGGACTTTTCGTCGAAGGAGGAAAAAGAAAAGGATCAAAGAGCAAAGGCACGAGGCAAGAAGGAATTCAAGCATGGCAAAAGGTGACCAACAAAAGACTCTTTGTGATTTTGTTACCCCAGGAGTCCAGGGGATTGCCTCAACCATCGCTCGCCCCATTGTAGATGCCAACAACTTCAAACTCAAAGCAGCACTCATTTCCATAGCGCAACAATCATAGATTGACAGAACTCCCTTAGAAGACCCAAATCTACACCTCTTAGTCTTTTTAGAGGTGTGTGATACACTGAAATTAAATGAGGTCTCTAGCGATGTGATTTGGCTGCGCTTACTCCCTTTCTTATTGGGGGATAAAGCGAAGGCTTGGTTGTGCTCTTTGCCATCTGGTTGCATAACTACCTGGGATGAGTTGACAAGAGCATTCCTTGCTAAGTTGTTCCCTTCAAGTAAAATGGCGAGCCTAAGAAATCAAATCATCAACTTTCTACAAAGAGATGACAAGGCGTTCTATGAAACCTGGGAGCGTCTTAAAGAATTGCTACGTTTGTGTCCCCATCATGGTCTTCAGTGTTGGATGATAATCTAAGCCTTCTGTAACGGTGTGACACAATCTGTGAGGTCCACTATTGATGTGGAAGTAGGAGGAACTTTGATGAGCAAGACTGATGATGAAGCCTATAACCGAATTGAGGAGATAGCGCTTAATAACTTCCAATGGTCCACTGAACGAACCCAACCCAAGCGGGTCGGAGGTCAGCTTAAAGTTGACGCAATTACTTTACTTTCTGCTAAAGTAGATGCCATGACTAAAAGACTGGACTAAATGAATGTTAATGCTGTGAACTCAAGTGCCCCTTCCCCTTATAAAATTTGTGGTTCAATTGAACATATATCTCTGAATTGCCAAGTTGGGAGTCCTTTTTCCTGAAACCCCGATGAAGTTAATTATGTTCAAAGCTGAGGCTGACCAATGGCCCTTACTCTAATAACTATAATCTGAGTTAGAAAAATCATCTTTCTTATAGGTCGAATCCAAACACTGTGAACATGCCCCCTATGAATGTTAGAGTACCCCTTAGTTTTCAAAGACACCCAATCCCTTCTTAGATGCTCCAAAAGTCTAATTTGGAAGTATGATGGAAAACATGGTTATAGTGCAACAAAAACAGGATGAGTATATTAAGCAATTAGCCTCAAATATTGATATGCTTACAACTCATAATAGGATATTAGAAGCTCAAATTGCCCAAAAAACCACTTTTTCATCTACGGCCCCAGATAGACTACCTAGTAAACTTCAACCTAACCCTCGAGAGCACTAAAAGTGTATTACCATGAAGGAAGAAGAGGAGGATTTAACTGAATCTGAGGAAGTACCAATGGAAGAGGGTAGGGAGATAACTATGGTTGGTAGTAAGGAGAGAAACAATGGTGGCAAGACTGCCACTTTCAAATAGAATGACACTATTAAAATCCCAACCATTTTTCTCCCTAGGCTCCCTGACGCATGTAGTTTTTCTATCCCCTACATTGTACGAAAGGTAGAAATTAAGAGATGCCTTTGTGATCTGGGCACAAGTGTCAGTATAAAGCCCTATTCTTTGTTTCATAAGCTGCACCTAGGACCAGTATTGGACACACCCTTTTCCTTACAGTTGGCTGATGGTTCTGTGACGTAGCCTATAGGCAAGTTGGACAATGTGCCAATCAATATAGGAGACATTTGGGTGTTGGAGGATTTCGTTATAGTTGATATGCCTGAAACTGACGTTGATTATCCTAAGTCGGCCCATTTTGGCGATAGCTGGTTGCCACATTTATGTAAGAAAAGGTCAGGTATCTTTTAAGGTGGAAGGATGATTTGCTAAGTTTAGTCATAGGAAGGGGGACATGGTTTCTCATCATTCTTCTTTATTGGATGCATTACCC
The DNA here is from genome assembly GCA_029747015.1 of Carnegiea gigantea. Taxonomy (NCBI): domain Eukaryota; kingdom Viridiplantae; phylum Streptophyta; class Magnoliopsida; order Caryophyllales; family Cactaceae; genus Carnegiea; species Carnegiea gigantea. The sequence continues at coordinate 102,868 of JAKOGI010000924.1, forward strand.
CTTTCCCCTGAGATTGATATGAAGGATGTCCGAAATTGTGAAGATCCTCCTGGTTCATATTGGATTTCTTATGAGGACCTCAACCAAGGGTATGTTAAGGTGGAGCTTGCTGCTCCTATGCCACCTAACAAGCCCGAGGTTGAGGCTCTTGCTTCTAATAAATCTTCACTGAGTGATTACTGCAGGTTTGCACAAACCATTCTCTCTATGCCCCTTATAGAAGGCTTTGATGCAGATTTTGATGTGGGAGTTAAACGAATTGATAATAGCCCGTCTGATGAGCCAAAGGAGCGATTTGTTTTGTATGCAGACAGTGTGTTATGGCACCAAGTTATGAAGACAAAGGACCTGCAGCTTGAACTTTTGCGATGGCACCTTCAATTGAATAAGTTTATTTTTGGGGTCAGGGACAAAGGCCCTGTTTGGCAATCAGCTGTTAGCTGTTAGCTGTTAGCTGATTGCATTAGCTGTTAGCTATTAACTGATTATATTAGCTGTTTGACTTAACTGATTGCAGTAGCTGTTTGTGAAAAAAGTATTTGGTAAAGTTAGCCGTTTCTAACAAAGCTATTTGATAAAATTTCACTTATGCCCATGAGTTAATTTCATTATTTTTCTAACAAAACAATTTTTCATTGGATAATTATTTTTTTTTATATGAATTATGAATTAAGACTTATGTGATATATAAAATTATATTTACACTTTTTCTTAATTTTAGTACTTGTTATCAAAATATATTTTTAATGTTAAATGTTTTCTTTTCTAATAGCAATTGAAATTATGTGATATAAAAAATATTTATATACATGTAAGACTAACTAACATAAATTATTTGTTAAATTAAGAAAGCATTAAAATTAAAACCATTATCTTCAACATCATGACCATCCGCAACTCTTGTTCCAAAAAAGAAAAAAAATAAATTGAAAAATTTAAAGCATAAGCATCCAACATTTGAGAATATCATTTGTGAATGACATGTAATGTAAATTTGTCCAAATTATAAGGTTAGTATGATCATTATAATAGTAAACATCAAAAAGCTATTTGAAAAAGCTATCCTAAAGAGCTTTTTATAAAAGAGCTTTTTGGGTATAAAAAGCTAATCTAAAAAGCTAATCAACTAAACATCCCGAAGAGCTTTTTGACCAGAGTCAAACAGCTAATACCCCCAAAAAGCTCTTTTTGCATCCAAAAAGCTCTTAACCAAATATGGCCAAAGCCAATGTCTATACACCATCTGATTCGGACCAAGTCTAGAACAAGGGTCAAGCTCTTGACCTTAAAATAGCGCTTCTTAGAAGGCAACCCAAGCTTTTTTTTCCCCCCCTTTTGCTTGTAGTTTTGATTTTCATTACTTTTTTTGTAGTTATATTTGCAGAAAAAAATAGAAAATGTATATATATTTGGTTGGCACCATGCTCAGCACCCTAGAAATACAGCTGTGGGGTGCCAACCCTGAAAAACTAGCAAAAATGAGTGCCAACAGACAGCACGGATGGACTGTGGTGAGCCCCACAGTCCATGGCGGTCTGCTATGGGCTGCGATCTATGTTTTTGACTGTGGCAACTCTTTCCTTTCCCCCTATCTTCTTCAACCTCTCGATATACACTCTCTCTATAACCTTATTTTCTCTCTCTAAATTCCATAACCAAGTCTCTCTAGTCTCCCCACATTCTTCACCATTTCCACTCATTTTCACACCAAATTCTTTCTTTTCACTTAATCTTTCATCTTTTTCCTTAAAATCCATCTCTTTCTTCTTCTTTAACTTCAAATTCATCACACCTTCATTCATCCACCATACCCATTGTTTTCTCTCTCTTATTTTTCATATTTTTTCTTAATTTCTTCAATTTTCTAGGTTTTAGTTCTTATTTTTGGTTTTGGTTTTGTTTTTGCTTCAAGTTTGCACCAATGGCACCCAACGAGAGAAAAAAGAGCACCAAGGAGGTTAGTTCTTGAAGTCAAGCACCATCCGGACCTCAATGGGCATCTCGAGCATCAACCAATGCACGTGCTAGAGGTACATTCCTCACCCCCTCGGTTTAACACATCCTGATCATGTTGCTAGGTAAAATTTGCTTGAATGAACGTATAGTAGTGGCAACTAGATATTATGATAAGGATTTGTTAGCCCGATTGGGAATTTTAGGTGATATTCATTGGTTGTTTGCCAGAAGTTGTATGGGGCACTTTTTAGAAATCAAAGAACATACATATAGGGACCTGATCCTAGAATTTCTTAGTACACTCCATGCCGAGGTCACTAGAGGACCTCAATGTCCAGCCGAATATATACCATTTTATTTGCAGGGATAATTGTATGAATTGAACTTAGGTATCTTCAATAGTATTTTTGGTATTCCCCCTAGCATGGACTAATTGCAACATCAAGTCGCGAATTTAACCCGAACATGTTTTGGGTTGAACTTTTAGGGGGTGTTAGGTACAGTTCCAGTTCGTCAAAATGTACACATATTAGGAATCCCTGTATTAGAGTAGCTTAGCGTATCTTGGCTTGTTCTTTACTTGCTTGGGATGATAGTCTGAATGTTTCGAGACTTTCTAGGTTGTGCTTTCTGTCATGTATACTCGGTGGAGACCAACTTGACTCAGGTTCATTCTTAGCTTGGCAATTATATAGTGCTGCTGTTAACACTAAGGTCAGATAATCATTGGTGGGATAATGACTACTATTGCTAGATTCTTAGGTGTTGAGCTCAATCCTAAGGATAGAGTTTTCGGGGCCAAAACGCTTGATCAAGCTACTTTTGAGATTATGAACTTCTATAAAGTTGAGGCTGGCTGTTTATGTTGGATTTACCCCGGGGACTTGCTTTTGCTGCTTCCCAATGTTGATCGCTACACCCTTCTTCATCGAGGCAACCTTTATTGGCTATCTTGTGATGAGGAGGTTGTTCGACCTACACTCTATCATCTAGCCCCTCGATCTAGTCAAGCAGGACCTAGTTCTTCCTCTGATCCACCTCCACCTAACTATTATGACCTTCAAGACACCTTTAGGTCCATTCAAGAGGGGCATGTTTCCCTCTGAGAGCCTGTTGCTTTAGAGAGCGTCGATCTTCCGGACTTTATCCAAGTGCACCATGATGAGCTTCGTACGTTGCTTGCTTCCTAGACCCAATATTTCCAAGACTATAGGGCATGCTTAGAGACCTGGCAAGATTGGCATATCTCCTATGGACAGCCACCCCATCCTCCTCCACCTCCTCCTCTATGATCTTGTTGTATGCTACTTCCCTTCCCTTTTTTATTATGTGCCCACATTGAGAGCAATGTGTGATTCAAGCATGGGGGAGTCAATAATTTTATTTCACGTTTGATGCCTATTTTTATTTGGTGTGTTTGTTTTTGCATTGTGTATATTGTTAGTGGTAGTTTTTGTATTTATTGTTTTAGTTTTATTTAGTAGTGCATTTAATTTTCTTCAAGGTTACATTTTAGTTTCTTTCTTTTGTTGCTTTCTTTTGCGTTTTAGTTTGCATTATTTGTAGGAGCATGCATGAAAACAAAAATTTAAAAAATCCTCCAATGATGATCTCTATAGGCTCAGTAGCTTTCTTTGGTTTAGTTTGATCCTTTTATTTGCCCGAATTGTGCATAAAATATTTGCGAATGAGTTTTCGAAATGAATTCCATGTTTTGACCACATGTTGGATGCGAATTGATTTTCCTCATGAGTCTTTACAAGATTTTGTCATATGCTTACTAGTGAGCTAGCTTTGTTTTTGATAGATGTCCCATGAGACTTTGAGCCTTTAGAGACTATTTATCATTATTAGTCTGATATTTCTTTCATGTGTGACTCTTCCTTGACGTCATTTCTCTAGAACTTGCTTTTATTCTCATTCAAGATCAAATTTTGCATATGCATTTAGGCAATATGATTGATGCATTTTTCTTCCTTTGATTTGTTTAACACCATGGCTAAATAGCCACCCTAGTTGTGTATTCTATCCCATGTAAGCCCCTTTGAGCATGTATCTGTTTTTCTTGATTTGAACCTCCTATTATATCCTATGGCCAAATATTTGTCTTACCTTTAAACCAAGGCTAGAGGAGCATTCTATTCTTTTGCATCAAGTTTGACAAGGTGTTAGTAAGATGGAATGATATCTTATGGTGTAATTTGGTTGTTTGGTGTAAGGTTGTGAGATATTTATTAATCCCTGGTTTTATTGTACAAAATTTAGAGAAGAGTTGGTATTTAAAGTTCGTTATGGATTTCTCCCTTGGCTATCCCTTCTGAAAAAAAAAAAAAGTGTTTGGGGAAAAAAAAGGAGCAAAAGAGAAAATTTTTGAGAAAAAAAGCAAAGAGAACCTTAAAAAAAGGGAAGAAAGTGGTTAGCTTTGTTGGGAGTGTAAGTTACTTGTGATTTTCGGTTCTTTCTCCCTTCCTTTGGGGATTTATTCTGAATTGATAAGGCTTAAGAAGGATGTTGTTTAATGTGTTGGAATTATTTAGCTTTTAGTCTTTGGCTTTTAGCTCCTCATTTCTAAAAATATTTGTTCCACTCTTACCTTTAACCCTAGCCCCATTATGGCCCTATTAAAGTTCTTATGATTGTATAATGTGTTTGCATTTTTAGTGATGGTGAATTTTGAGAATCTTGTCAAGCTTATGGTAGATTCGCGTCTAAGGATGAGATTTGAGAGAACCTTCATATATACATTTCAAACACATGAGTGCTGAGTGCCACATAACTATAGTGAGGTTCTACTGGCCTTACTAGTTTCGATTGTTTCATATGTTGAATGACTGTATTTGACAATTTGGAGGAGATTGCTTTCAAGATTTGACATTGTGGTCTATCAAAAGTTTTTGAAAATTTCATTCCCTACCTGTTTATTAGAGTTTGTTTTGTACCTTCTTGGGCTACCTTTGGATCAGCTTTGCCATTTGAATGTTACTTAAATCTATCCTAAGGAAGCTGTATATATTTTTAATCATTGCATTGCTTAAGGACAAGTAATAGTTTAAGCATAGGGGAGTTTGATAAGTGCTCAATATGTATGTTATTTTAGGGCTATTTTGTGTTATTTTTAGGAGAATATTGCGCTTATTATTGTTATTTACTATCCTATTCTCGATTTACACTTAGGTATAGTTGTTTGATGTGTTTTACAAGATTTTTAGTCTTTTTACCTAGCATTTGCCCTTCAATGGCTGTATTTTAACCTCACCCATGGGCATCTATGTTATACCACGATCGTAGAGCAAAGAATGAGCAAAAACCTAGTTCTAGCCTAGACTATGGTCGTACTGTGTTGCACCCCACTGATCGTGTTGAGCCTGTAACTGTTGTCTTTTCGTTTTCCCTCGACTGTGTGGCTAAGATTGGCCGAGCTTTTCTATATAAGGCAACATTCTACAGCATGTAGAGACCATCCTAGAGTGAAAGATCATTTCAAGCAAAGTAAAGTGTAGAGTAGCGTAGATTAGTGCTTGAGTTTCTCAAATTTTCTAGTTTTTAGTTTGGTTTTTGTATTGGCATGAGTCTTGAGTGTGATAGTTTGTCATTGACGCAGTTCCGAAGCCCTTGGTTGAAGACCATCTCAGGCAATCCCCTTTTTTGCTTAAATTTCATCAATCATTGGTTAGTTTGCTAATCATTTATCACGTATGAGTAATTTTCTTTAGTCTAAGGATTTAGTAGTTTGTGGAATTGTCATTGGATCATGTTTTATTCTATATAATTGTGCTTATCTTCATGATTGGTTTGATTTTGTTTTGTCAAGTGTTATTCATGTTGTGAGTTGATTTTTGGCTGAAATTTGCTTGCGCACTTGAAACAAACGAATGAAAAACTGAATGGTGACATATGGTTGTTCAACTGCTTGGTAAGGCCTAATGTAACTTCATCTCGAAAGAGAGATTTATATGTTAGGAGGGCTAGTAAGTGAGAGAATATATTTAACTTGAATTAAGGCAAATTAGTTTGAAAGAATGACTTTTACTTAGTTTATGCAGATTTAGTTGATTTCGAAAGAGTAGACTGAATTTTTGAAGAGATTACAATTTCTCGAATTTGACCAATTAGAAGAAAGTACATGTTCATTATTTTTGATCGAGTTTCCTTTCACAAATGCGAGAACTCCTAGATGTTTTTTCCCTTATAGATTTGGAAAAGTTTATTTGCTATCATTAAATTGAATCCACTTAAACCAGAATTTTACTTAGCACATTCTGATAGGCAAGACTGAGTAAGTTACGATTTGTCCATGCGGAACGATATCTTTTATCTATACTACAACCACCGTGCGCTTGCGATAGTCCACACATTAGTCCCATCGGGGACTATATATGTAAGTGGGGACTATGTATGTAAGTGGGTGAAACTTAGATAAATGAGTGCATCAAGTATTGTAGTTTGCAGTTCAAAAGTTGTATCATAAAGGTGTCTATGCATCATGTGGTCGAGCGTGGTAACGTGAAAGTTTATCGAGTGTTCCCTAGTAAGTCATACTATAGGATAATCCTTTTACCTAAAATTCATATGGAACGTCTCACTATAGCTTACCCTTCTCACTAGGTTACAATACTGTCTCCAAGAAAAACCAACGTGCGTGTCTTCAAAGCACACCACGTCGAAGGTAAAAAGAGGCTAGTCTATCCCACCTGGGCATTATGAGCACAAACTCTTCAGGCCCTTTGGACATAGATTTAGGATTAATCCTCATATGAATGTTTACTTAAAATGAATGCTAAATGTCCTCTTCTATGCCTTTTATATGTGCTTCTTTATGGATTAAGGGTCATTCTAGAAATAGAGTCCTAATCTTGAGTGTTTTAACTTGACCCTCTAGCCCCATCAAAAAACGCAAGGCACTACGATGAGCTGCCTAGAGGGAGAGCATGTTTTTAGCTGATTTCATACTGGCTGGGCTAGATTTCTGTCCCAGTGGAAGTGAGAAAAGGCCACTATGGCCTAGCGGCAACGTCCAACATGCCACTGGTTAGTCTTTCTAGGCCTCTTAAAAAGTTGACTTTCTCATGTCATCTATCTTAAGGTTTAGGTTAAGGGTCTATTTTGCTTACATATGTACATCTAGAGCTATATCCTTTACATCTTCCATGATCATTATCATCCATGCATTGACAGTAGATATCTAGGACTCCTTGCATGTAAATTCTTGCATCCATAGCCCGTTTGGCATGGCGCACGCACTCATATACTTATCAGAGAGTCCATCGCTATATACTATCGAAGATAGCCCATCATCATAGCCCATTTAAAAGTACACGCTTCTCATACCCTAGTCTATGATCCTCATGCACCTAGGAAGCATATACGTTGCCCCATCTTATATTCATGTTTTTGTAGCCCCTTATACTCTTGACCCGTGATTCTCATGCATGCATACTAGCCCATGCACATCCATAATGTGTCTTACATCATCCTCCTAACACTTTTGGTCTAGAGTAGCCTACCATGCATATGCCATAGTTAAATTACATTGAGTTTTCTTGTTCATATCTTGATCTAACTTACATAAGCCTATTTGCACACATAGTAACTTGAGCTAGGACAATGCATTAAAACTCTTTAATACCAGCTAACTTAGCACAATTGTTTTTGCATGTAGCCTAACCTTTAGGATTCATCATCATGCATATCCCATAGCCCAAATAAGATTACTACCATTATGCATAGCCTAACCTAGAATTAGCCCATGATACTTGTTTCGTAACCTACAATCAGATTCATCTTATACTAAGCCAAACACAGTTTTGCACCTCTTTTACCCTAGATCTTGACTTAGGACCCCATAATACCCTAGGTCCTTAGCCCAGGCTTCACCTCATCCAAATTACATTCTTGAAATAGGACTCTAGATTTGACTTTTGAGCCCTAACCTAGTTACTAAGACCACCTAGTCCTTACTTGAAGACCAAACTTGTGGTAGTTGTCATCATCTAACCCTTGGCTTTCACCCAAGTCTCTACCCTTAGATGGGTTTTCATGACCCAACCTTGGTCTTTAATCCCTAGTCATCACCTCAATCATCCCTTTCTTGTTCCAAACCTGGGTCCTTATCCTTGCTTGAGAACACTATCCTAAGCCTCCTCTACTACCCTATCTACCTTGAATCCATACTCTCTACCTTATTTTCTAATCTTGGGTCCCATTCTATAGCATACCTAGGATTATTTCCAATCTTAAGTATGCAACATTAAGCCAATCTCCCATCTCTTTGCTAGCTTCATTGCCTATATCAAGCACCAGGAAAAAAGAGATACAAAGCCTTAGAGAATAGCTTATAACCATGATGATAGATGCTAAAGAAGCAAAACCCTACACACTAATAGTTAGGAAAACTCTAGCTTGGCTCTATACACCTTAGGGCATGGAGTTGGAAAAAGCTATTAGACTACCATACTAAAGATTCCTTACTAAGCCCATTGGGCTTACACCAAGCTCACTAACAAGAAAAGATCAAAGAAATGAGATAAGAATGCTTATTGCATCTATCACTAAGGCACACATCTCTTTGTTAATAGATTTTTAAAGTTAGAATACTTCTTTTAATGTGCCATTAATAATGGGATCATTGTCATTCCAATATCTTAAGAGCTCAACACTTATCCTAGTGAGCCAATCTTCATATTAGATGAGTCAAAATAGAGTGACATTAATCTCACTCCTTCACTATAAGGCAAAAGCAACATCAATAATATTAGAATGGCTTAAATTCTCTAGAGTACTTCCATATTCAAGTCAGAATGTCCTCTAGCCTTATCCTTGTCTTTTTTTTAGTTTAAATCTTACATCTCTTATTCATATCTAAAAAAGTTGGCTCCCTTTTCCATCCATATATTTGTACACACATTCTCTATCCCTCATCCCCTACTGAGCATTTATATCCTGTGGAGAAACTGAGTTGTAAAATAAAAAGTGTAAAAATAAGAAAATACAAATAAAATTATTGAGAATCTCAATGTGAACAAAATGTGTGACTACCAGGACTTATCTAGGACAATGGGCCTTCTTAGGTAACCTACAATTTCGCTTTCAACCTTCATTGGCATATTTGCACCATTCAACCAAAACTTCTATAAGACCAAGTTGACCTATATAGGGATGAGAATTAAACTGTATTGTGCATGATGCCAAAGTTAAAGATAAGCAGTCAAAAAAGGCAAATACTCTAAGTACCAATGTTTGTACATAGAACTGGAGCTGTGACTCCATTAATCCAATTGGCTCATTCCCTTAAAAGAAACAAACACAAAAGGAAATCAAGGTAAACTGGTAGAACATGAAGAAAATTTATGTCACAACTTACCCTGCACCAATAGTTAGAAATAACTACAAGGCACTTATGTCATAATGTCTTGCAAAGTAAACGGGTACAATATGAAGAGAATTTGAACTCTTTGTTCCAAGTATTGTAAGTTGTCATTGACTAAAAAAAGGAAGATTACAACACCCATTCAAAAATGGATCTTCTTAAAGAAATATATTGTTCATTAAAAAAAAACCTCTTATTTTGTCGAATAATTCAAATAATGAAATTATTATGAATAGTTCGTGATGCTGCTAAATAGAAGATTAAAAGCCTAAATTCATTAAAGTGGTAAGATCTTTACGATAGTTAAAATGAGAAATAAACAAAGAAAAAGCAACAAGCGAGAATAACAACAAGTACCGACTTTCATGAAATACATGTTGGTAGTGCATACATTTATTAAGACGGCTTAAGTTATGCCCAATTACGTAAGTGCACATTACACATGCTACCTCAATAGGGACAAAAATATATGGATTGTCTCCTTAGGTGACCAAAGGCCCAGGAAAATAAGAGAACAAATAAATATTGCTTTGAATTCAAATACATAATAAGATGGCATTTCCCTCTCTTCGCATACACTTAGGTTTATATATGGGAAAATTTTAAGCCTTTGCACTAATTCTCCATACATTTAATTACCTATATCTTTTCATTGCCACAAAAAGCTTCGTAGAGGCAAAATCCTTCAAGCCACATATTGTTTTAGAACTACAATTGGCCTGGTTACTATTCGAATAAGTACGCAACCTTTCTTTAGTTCAATAATAAAAGCTATCCCATATGAAGGTTAATCAAGATTATCACTGATAAAAATATAAGTAGTGCCTTTCTTCTTACCACTAATAAAATAGTACAAATTATGCGAACAAGTGGGAATTAACCCTATTGCTAGATCAAACACGCATCAATAGGGACACATTACATAGGCTACCTCAATAGGGGCAAAAATATCTGGATTGTCTCCTTAGGTGACCAAAGGCCCAGGAAAATAAGAGAGCAAATAAATATTTCTTTGAATTCAAATGCATAACAAGATGGCATTTCCCTCTCTTCACTTATACTTGGGTTTACATGTGGGATAATTTTAAGCCTTTGCACCAATTCTCCCTCGATTTGATTACCTATATCTTTTGCATTGCCACAAGAAGCTTCCTAGAGAAAAAATCCTTCAAGTTATATATATTTTTAGAACTACAATTGGCCCGGTTACTATTCAGATAAGTACACAACCTTTCTTTGGTTCAATAATAAAAGCTATCCCACATGAAGGTTAATCAAGATTCTTGCTGATAAAAATATAAAAAATTAAAATAAGTAGTGTCTTCCTTCTTACCACTAACAAAATAGTGCAAATTATGTGAACAAGTGGGAATTAACCCAGCCGCTGGACCAAGCACGCATCCATGCCTAATTCCCATAAGAAAAAATAAATAAGGAGCAATTTGATTTTCAAATGATTCATACGATGTTACTTCACCCTCCTTTTGTAAAATTGAAAAATATCACCTTACCATTATCTCTAATCGTCGTCTGCCCCTCACCCATATCCTCCTAGCACCATAAGCGCGTTCTAACCCTTCGTCCTACCTTTGTTTCCTCTCTTACACCACAAAAGTACCTTAGATAGACACCCCTAACTTTGAACATGGTATTAGACTTAGAATTTGAGCCTCTAGAAATAAGCAACATACATATTTGAGTAAGAAGACCAATTGAATTGGTAATAACTAAGCTTCCTCGACCAAGAGATGATCTCTTATAAGGGAAAAGCTTTCCTTAACTTGGATCGCCCATCCTTCTTGATCACTGTTCAACCTCCAACTAGACCAATCTTTATCACCATTCCCTTGGCCTAATCTAGGCTCAGTCCATGCACCCTAACTTTCATAGCTCCTACAAACCTGGCCATTCAAGCTGACCTAACTTGTCTTTGGACCGTACCTTAGCCATTAATGCTAGACCATATCTAGCTTATTTGAGTCTTGTATAGCACCATAATCTCATTGCATCACACTTTACATACATACATACATATATACATCCGTGTATGTTAATTCATGCATTCTTCCATTACATTGATTAGTGTGTGTCCATGTGTTAACTTGTGAACACAATAAAACATGTTCACCAAAGGGCTTAGCCTCTTTTTGTATCCTCTTGTGTGTAGATTTTGTCATAGGCTTTGCATACATGGTTCTACTACACCCGCGCATACATTTTTAGTCGCACGTAGGCCTGACAAAAGTAACTTGAAGCGGATGACCCGAATCAAACGACCCCAAACCCTGCCCTAACTACTGCTTGAAATAGCTGAGCTAAAGTTGACTCAAAATCGAGAATTATCCCAATTGAACGAAACTTTATGCAAAGATTTTCCACCAAAGGTTTTTTTTTGGGCAGGAAAAGTTTATTTTTCACCAAAAATAAATGAACTGAAATAAACTCGAATTGAAAATGATACGAACTAAAACCAAACCCGAGCAGAATCTTGTTGACTTGAACATGACCAGACTCGAACCTTACCCGATTAGAATTCGAACTAGATGACCCATTTACCAGGTCTAGCCATACATCAGCATAAATCTAGGTGTTTGTAATGAGAGATTGATGGCATTTGCTCTTCTTAGTTTACACCACCGCTTGTCAAGACTTGAAAACAAAATTAAAAAGAATAAGCGATGGCCGGTCCCCAAGAAATGAAGCACTTCCTTCATAATGGAACTTTGGTGGCCCTTCGCTACCATCATCTACTTAGTTGACTCAACATAATCAACCTTTGGGGAGCAACGAAAGAGATGAGGAATACCAACTAGGTACTCTATACTAGTCGAAAACACGTATCCAACAACAAAAAAAATTGGTCGTTAAATGCATTATTTTTCGTTGTTAAAAGAATTAATGACCAAAAAAATGTTGGTCGTTCTCCATTGTTATTGGTGTCATCATTAGTAGTTTTAACGACAAAATGAAACTTTTCACTGTTATTCTAACAACAATGAAAAGAGACATTGTTATTATTAGTTAACTAATTAACTATGGACAAAATAATAGTAATGATCAAATCGTTTATCTTTTATTTATAAAATTAGAAATAAAAAAAATTGCTATTATTCACAGCAAATTTGGTTCTTCGTTATTATTTTGGATAATGTTTAATGACCAATTATTTTTCTTGTTACTAATTTTGTGGAGCTAATGTCAATCGTGTAATCAATATTAGGGTATAATAGATTCAATAACTCAAGCAAATACTACTAATACTGAATTTACATATATATATATATATATATATATATAATATATATATATATTATATATATATTTATATATATCTGCATATCCATTGGATTGAAAATTGTTAGTTAGCAAATATACGCTTCAAAGTAATATAATACCAAAATCATCCTAACTTTAGAGAACAATTATGTAAACTAGAACCTAAGGTTGTTCTTAAGTTTGAGTTGAAGTACATAAAATGTTGGCTAAAAATATAGGAGGAAACTAAATGATCTTGCATCTTCAAACCAAATAGTGAAAAAGCGCTAGAACTTGGAATGAGAATCTAGCATCTTCAAGTACCTATCAAACAGGAAAAAGTATTAAGCATAGATTCATAGAGAGAGAGATCACAAGAAAAGATACACACCAAAAGTTTTAGCTACCATGGTTAACTTCATCTCCTAAGTACAATATTTCTAACGAAATCTTATTCAATTTCCACACTACTTTGAAACAAAAATGGTAAGGTGTACTTGACTAAAAAATCACGTGTTCAAGTCATAAACAATATATAAATATTAGACATCCATAGTGATACTTAGGCCATGTTCTTTTTGTGGGTTAATTCTAAAATACCAACCTCAACCCACTTCAATCCACTTCAAGCTACTTCAACCCACTTCAACCCGCTTCAATCTACTTTAACCCACTTCAACCCACTTCCATTATTTTAATCAAGTTCAATTTATCACATAAAAAAATTCAACCTACTTTAACCTACTTTAACCCACTTCAACCTATTTCAACGCACCTTAACCTATTTCAACCTACCTTAAACTGCTTCACCCTTTTCCCCAGCCCAATTTACATACGAAAAGAACAGGCCCTTAATTTGTGGGTTGTGCAGCCCCACTTGAAGATGGTGATATCCTATAGAGAACCACCATCGACGACACCCTACAACCTGCAGTAATGGAATCATTTCTGCAGTATCAGGGGCAACATCCTAAGCATTAGTGTAGCATCAGTTATGCAACAGTACCATACAACCAACATTGAGTAGCCTAAAACCACCAATAGCAGCTTGCAGTGCTGGCAAGCATAGCACAATACCATACCAACCAACAACAACATAACCAGAATAGTAATCAACAATAACACAACCATAATACTAAACAACAATAATGCTACCACAATACCAACAATAACAGCATATCATAGATAAAAGCAAAGGCGCTCAAATCCTTAGATGTATTCTGCGCCTGCTACTTTAGTTTTCGTTGGCTTTAACATGTTAATATTGAGATTTTCCTTTTCTATTTGTTCATTTTCTTTTGCTTTTAAATGTTTAATTCACAATTATTTAGTCTTGAAAGTCCAGATGCTTTCTTTTTTATGAATTAGTGAAAAATTATGCTTTCTAAATTGAAGTCTTGTAACCTCCAAGACAATAATAGGCTTTTTGCAAACATTGGATATTTGTTAGCAGCTTGGACTTAAAAAGCCTGAGGCACAAAAAAGCGCAATGGGTGGCCCAGGGCGCAGGCTTTGCAGATGCAGGGTGCACTTTTGCTTAACCACATTACCGAATTGATCCTCCATCCAAACCAACAATCAACAAAAGAACACAAGACTTGAATTTATTACATTTATCACCAAAAAAATAAAACAACTAAATTAAACCAATAGAGTCAAGCAGCAGCTTGCAAAGGCATGAAGCAAAAGACCAAAAAAAAAAAAAGTCAAATAGACAAGGACCCAAACACAGGCAACAGCAGCAACTTAAAATAGGAAAAATAAAAAAGGGTTTCGAAAGCAAGAAGAATCAAACACAGAAGGAGCAAAAAATAGAAAGGAAAAGAACCCATTCTAGGGTTCGAAAACCATAAAAGGAGGACAAAAACGAAGAAGAGGCAGAAGTAGAAGAAGAAAGAAGAAAAATAGAAGAAGAAGTCAGAAAGGCGAAAAAAGAAGGAAAAAAGGGGAAAAAAAACCCTCCACTGGGTTCAAAAAACAGAGGAGCAAAGGAGAAGGTAAGTGGGCATCGACTAATTCGCCATGTGTGTTAAGTAATTGGATCATATGAGTAGTTGTGCTTGTTTAATTGGACTGTGCATTGGGAAAAAGACTGTATGACTTTTGGCACTTCCAAATATCTCTCATTCACCACAACACAACTAACATAATTAGCACTCGCATATGTATCTCCCATTCATCACAACACAACACTGCTCATCAAGATGTATGTCTCACTTCACCACAACACAATAGAACCTTGCACGATCCAAACATCTTCCAACGTTTAACTCAAACCAATTTTCAAATAACAATATAAAAATTGAAATTAAGTTCTAGCCTAGAGGTTCATATCCATTGCATGTAGTAGATGAGGGACGAGTGTTGAACTGCTGGAATGTAAGATCCTTGATCTTCATCGGTTCAGTTTCAACCGACTTCAAATGATTTTGAAGTTTTTTGTTTTTCGCTTTGGCTGTGACTAAACGATCAGTAAGAAATTTATTCTTTCTTCTTATAGCATTCAGTTCAACTTCAAGCTTAGCTCTAGTAGAGTACAGTCCCCTTGTATCTTGTGGCTTTACTCCTCCTCCAAGGCCAAGGACCTAACTTTGGGATTTTGACTTGAAAACCTTTCTAGCAATCTGCCAGTTGGAAAAAAAATTATGCGTAATCAATTAAGAAGAGAGGACTTGTTTATGATCTAAGTATGTTGCATGTGTTTTTTTTTTTTTTTTTAAAAAAAGATGAGTAAGCTTTGATTGCTCCCCCAAACTAGGCAATGCATAGCAAAGGACGTATACATCTCTAATCATTTTTCCTTTCAGTAGCACCCATGTACTACCTGGCACCAAGAACTCATAGTGGAGCAATCTCTCTTACAAAATGCACATCTAAAACAGAGATGCTCATGAGATTCATCCTCAAACAACGTAACACATAAACAAAAGAGATGGTCAAAAGATTCATTCTCAAATAGTACAACACATAAACACAATCTTGTACAACACATAAACACAATCTTGCAATCTGCCGCATCTTCTTAAGAGCCACACTTTCTTAGAGGATGCACAACTAAAAAAGGAATGCTCGTGAGATTAAATCTCAAAGCTACACAACACATAAACATAATCCTGTAATCTATTAAATCTTTCATGAATTACCAGATTCTCTCAGAGAATCCACAACAAAAATACAAAAGCTCATAACATTCATTCTCAAAGCTTGCACATTATACAAATACAATTGCAATATGGCGAATCTTTTCAAGAACAACACCCACCTCAATTTGTGAAAGTGAAGGATCTTTTTTCATAACATCTTGGACTTCATCCTAAAACAAAAACCCAATCACATTAACATTTTGTACTTTCCAAAGAAAGTTGTCAGGCATCAATACACTACTCGTACATCTTTTTTAGCTGTCACTGGAGTAGAAAACTTAGACCCTTTTTGCGAGTTTCATGAAGCATTTGAAGAAAAGATGGCTTATTTTCAGTCATTATACCCTTTTCCAATACTAAATTAGCAGTCAAATATAACAATCACATGCATAAAATTGCAAAAATACTTAAGTTTCATAATTATATTACCAACTCCCAAGCAACTTGTTGATAAGGCTTACTTCCTATTCTGTGGAGTTTGTCTTTCTTTGCTCTATTTGTGAAATTTGAAGCACTTGCTTTCTAAATTTTAGAAATGTCAACGAAGTAAGATGAAATTTGTTCACAATTAAAAATAATTATTAGTTATAAAACAAGAAAGCAATAAGAAAGGAAAAGAAACCATGTTACTATGAAACCTTTTCAGGTTCTTTGAATAGATCTCTTTCATAAGACACTCCCATTTGTGCTTATTGAGTACATTAGGTACATGACCTAAAGCTTGTCGTATGCTCCTAGGCTTTGTGATATTACACCTCTTTAACTCAACCCTCCAATTAGTCCACAAGGCATGCATATGTTCAAAAATGTGCCCACAATACAATTCCATATCATCAGTCGAGAAAACATTCTACAATAAAAGAAAAATAAATAGCATTAGCATTAACATCAACATCAATCATCATTAAGATATATTCACTTAGATATATCTGACTTTTAAGGAATTACTCATATCGTTACCACCTGCCACATGTGTTTCAATTATCTATCATCAATATCTATACATCTATGCACTCTCAAGGAGCACATGTTAGTATCACGAACTATAATTTCTAAGTGCCTCATAAAAACATCATAATTCTCTCCTACAGTACGATTATGGTAGAATTCTATTAGAGGGTTCTCTCTAGGTTTGAGCTTTGCAATCTCTCTACATTTGTCTCTACCCTATGTTTTTCCAGTTCTCTTGCTTGTCTTTTTCTTTTTAGAAACTCCTACTGTATGTGATCAACTTTATAGCATAAATCATTACACAAATAAAGTTTAATGAAAAAAGAAAACCTAACCATCATTTATTTCTTCCTCATTTTGAAGTATCATGCTCTTCTTGAGCTTTCTCAGTAGTAGGTTCAGGTTCTCGTAATGCACCATTGAAATTATAAACACATTGAGGATTATGCAAATCCTCATCCTCTAAGGATGATATAACATCATTCTCTGAGAATGATACATCATTATTCTCATCATTGTTAGCATCAATCGCATCATTCTTAGCATCACCCTCGTGTACGGTGAAGGAGGAGGAAAACCATGATTCCTAGAACGAGGGAAATGTCTCATTAGATTGAAGGGATCTCCAACGCCAGAGTTCGCGCTGATTGAAGAGTGTCTCATCAATGAACTATTAGTTGATTTGCTGATAGTAATAGAAGTCTCAAGATGAACTTTTATGTTAGCACCCCTCTTCACAAAATAAGTATCATGGCTTTTGGAGGCATATAGTTTATGCGATTTCTATCTACAACCTCTAACTAACGTACTACGTGCTACGAACATATGTTTATCAGACCTTGGCATAGAAGACTTATTTCCTAATCCATTCCCTAATTCACTAGAAGTCATCTTCCTACAATAGGACAAAAGCAAGGTAAAAGTAGTCATTTTTTATGAGAAACATATCAATACAAGCTAAAGAAATAATGGACACATTGAGGTTTGCCTCTTAAGCTAGTAGTTACCACCTCCCTGTAGCCTTTCTTACACTTGTTGTAAGTGTCAAGTGGTTGCCCTTATCGGTGTTATGGTGGTAGCATTAACTGCTATATAGCAATGTTGAACCATTTGAAGAAAACAGAAAACAAAGAAGTATAAATCTTTATTTTGCCACAAGAAAGGGCGAATAAAGCCACCTAACTTTGGAGCAAGTTGAATAGAATTAAAGTAAGTACTGTACAAAGTTTCTAAAGTATATTACCTTTGCAGCATATGTAGCCATTCCCTATGTGTACTTTAAGTATTATACCAAGTTAGAAATTAAGGATGATAAACCCACATTTCATAAAATACCCTTGATGTTGGACAGCAGTCAAACTCCATAGCTTTAAAAAAATGATAAGACTATCCATATCACAATACTACACACAAACAACAGATAAATTTTAGAAGTAATATAATCTTCTACAATCCACCTTCTGGAATTTTAGAGGCTATTTACTTTCGAAAGTAGTAAGATCATCCATAACGAACCACAAATTTGGGGCAAAAACATCAAGATAGATAGCAGCTATAACTTTAAATGTCACATAGTACCTTATCTCAAACCAGAAGTTCAAAATTCAAAAATATGCACCTATACCCAAAGGTGATACATTGATATACTAATAATGAAACAAACATTAATAACAAAGAAAACCAAAAATTTGAGACCAAAAATCAATTAAAGGCATTCTAAAACAAGAAAAAAGAAATGTTTACTTCGCTTAAGTCAAGAGAACATCAATAATATAATCATCAAAGAAAGTACAACTATGTATCTCCCTTCCCCCTCTTTCTAGATCTATGTTCACTGTCTTGATATGCTTCACTTTGATAACAAACACCATTTGGATCATCTGATGATGATATTTCATAAGA
Source organism: Carnegiea gigantea (assembly GCA_029747015.1). Classification (NCBI taxonomy): domain Eukaryota; kingdom Viridiplantae; phylum Streptophyta; class Magnoliopsida; order Caryophyllales; family Cactaceae; genus Carnegiea; species Carnegiea gigantea. The sequence continues at coordinate 121,441 of JAKOGI010000924.1, forward strand.
GGAATATGGCTATGACTTGAGAACTATATGCTATCCTTTCTTCGGATTGTGAGTTGCATAGAAAGCCTGATTTGCTTGGCTAGCCAGGATAAATGGCTCATTAGTTTGTAATTATCATTTGGCAATTAATGCTAACAAAGCCATGTTCATCCATTTTAATTCGTCAAATATTGTCATATACATCAAACCACTTACAATGAAATAGCACCACTTGTTTTGTCCTGAGGTATTGTAGCTCAACCACGTCAATCAAGACCCCATAATAATCTATGTTTTCATCTCGGTCTATATTTCTAATTACAACCACACCGCTATTTGAGTGTGTATTCTTACTTCATACTTGAGCCATTTTCTAAAGTTTTTACACCATTCTGCCTTAGAAAGTGTAGCGTTAGATGGTTAGCATATAATATTGTCTGAAGAACACAAAAATGTTACTTCAGTTCACAAATTAATTTGAAAAGCAATGAGTTTAAAAAGAAATAAAAAAAACTTTCAAGGGAAGGCTTACTCTAGAAAAGGTTATACCTCATCACAATTCTTCAAAATATAGATATGAGCTTCGTCTAACTGGTGCTTCTCAACATTTGTAGAAACACTTTTGGACCCTAATCTATGGCTAGGATGACTAAAGATAGATAAGTCTCCATCACTCTCAACTTGATTTTTATAATTTTGATGAGGATGATTAAGCTTGGTCTCCATGTTAGGTAGATACCTTGAACAAAGGATCATACATTCATAAGCTGAATAGCCCTCTGTAATTGATGCCTCTAGCCTAGTCCTAATGTGGAGGTAGGGCTTAAATATAAATATATATATATATATATATATATATATATATATATATATATATATATATATATATATATATATATATATCATGTTCAATAGGATACATCCATCTAAATTGGACTGGACCCCTAATTTTGACTTCATGAACCAAGTGGATAGACAAATGCAACATAACATCAAAAAATGTTGGAGGGAAAGCCTTTTCTACCTTATATAAAGTAATATGGATTTGAGCTTCAATTTGCTCCAAGACATCCATCTTTAATTCTTTAGCACCCAATATATCAAAGAACATTAATAGCTCAATGAGCACCTCTCATACAGGTGTTACAAGAAGACCATGCAACGGTAGTGGTAAGAGATGTTTGAGTATAACATGGCAATCATGGCTCTTGAAACCAGATATTTTGGTTTCCTTCATGTTCACATAATAAGATATGTTCGAAGAAAATTCGTCAGGAACTTTTAACTCTTTTAAGAATTAGCAAAACATGCCCTTTTCAGAAAGAGATAAAGTGTATGAAGTAGGAGGCATCTTTAACTTGTCCCCATCTTTCAACAAGTGCAAATCAGATATCAAACCCATTTTCTCTAAACCAAGATGCATCTTAATAGTATCCTTAGTTTTTCCTTTGATGTTTATTGCTGTTCCAAGAATATTATAGCATATGTTCTTGCTAATATGCTCCACACTTAGATTGTGGCATAATAAAAGGTCCCTCAATTATGTAAGTTCAAAGAATATACTTTTCTTGTTCCAATTATCCTCCCTCTTATCATGAGATATCTTGACCTTTATATGTGGAGCCTTAGTCAATACAAGGTTCGTAAGATCTTCCACTTGATGAAGAATTTCATTGATTGAACTAGGCTTTAGAGGTATGCCACATTCAATGGTTCCATCAAATAGATCGTTTTGCTTTTGAAATTTATAGTTCATAAGTAAATAGCGTCGACAGCCCATATAGCATTGTTTACCATCGTGGGACAACCTCATTGAATAAGTGTCCTTCATGCAAATGGGGCATGCTAACTTCCCCTTAATACTCCATCTAGACAATATGCCATATGTAGGAAAATCATTCATTGCCTAGAGTAAACCTGCATGGGGTTGAAAATGAAAGCTAGAGGATGCATTGATGTCTTAACACCCACTTCTCATAACTCCTTCAACTCCTCAATTAAGGGTTGTAAATATATATATATCAATTGCATCACTAGGACTATCAGGGCTAGGAATAAGCGTTTAAAGAATTATATCAGATTGTCTCATGCAGAACTCATGAGGCAAGTTATATGGAATCAAAATAACGAGCCAAATGCTATATGGAGTTTTAGAATTTGGGAAAGGTTGGAAACTATCACTAGCAAGGCCAAGTTTGATATTACAAGCGTTAAAAGCAAACCCTTTATGCAACTCATCAAATGATTTCCTTGTGAGAGAATCAGCCGAATGCCTCATTATTCCATCTTTCTTTCTTTTATCATGATGCCATCTCATTAAGGAAGCTGTCTTAGAGGACACATATAACCTTTGTAACCTTGGCTTCAATGAAAAGTAACATAAAGTCTTTTGTAGTATTCTTTTGCCATTTAACCTATATTTGCCTTCACCATTGCGCTTATCAGTCTTCCATCTTGATGCACCATATACCTTACATATATCTAACTTATCATCCTCCCAATATAACATACAATCATTCACACATGAATCGATTTTATCATAAGAAAGTCCAAGATCTTCGATAATCTTTTTTGCCTCATAATAGGAGTTTGGTAAGTTTGATCCATTTGATAACAACTGTTCTTTCATGAACTTTAACAACATTGTAAATACTCATTACTCCATCACCCTAGAGTTTTAATGTGAAGGAGTTTTACTAAAGTAGACATTTTTGAAGACTTACAACCATGATAAATAGGATCCTGTGAATCCTTCGATAGCCTAAAAAAAACCTCTCTGCCTCATTATTTGGCTCCGTTTCTTGTTTGTCATGGCCAAATGAACCTATCATTAAAATCATGACACAAATCCCTGAGAATACCCTATATTTCATCTTCATCTATGTCATCATCTTCATCATCATTCATCTTAACAGCAGGCTCATTAAATGTCTCCCCGTGATGATATAAAAATGTACGCCTTTTGACCATTCCATAAGCTAAGAGATGCCCATGAACTAGCTCATCACACCCAAAGTCTATGTTTAAACATTTCATGCATGGACAGCGAATAAACTCGATCTCTAGTTTGGTAAATGCATAATCCAAGAAGCTTTCCACTCCTTTTTCATAGTCTTCACTAAGGTAGCCTCCAAGATTCATCCAATCCTTGTTAGGTGCCATTACCTCAAAGTAGTAGTTGACTTGACAAAAAAAAAAGTACCTAGTATTTGTAAAAACGAGGAAAATCCATGTTAACCTAACTTATGTCTCATAAATTGTAGGTTTCTAAAAGTAAAATTAGATTTAGACACATTTGATTTTGTTAAGCATATTTTTTCACTCTCCTAATCATTAGTGTTGAGTATTATAGGGTATCTATTACTTCTCACAACTTTTTCAATTCATTTTATTGTCTAATAATCATATCATTCATATATATATATATATATATATATATATATATATATATATGTGTGGTGTGTGTGTGTGTGTTGGTGTGTGTGTGTGTGTGTGTGTGTGTGTGTGTGTGTGTGTTATATATATATATATATATATAATATATATATCTATATATATATATATATATATATATATATATAAAGTTGGATGGAATTAACATATAAGTGCCATGTTTCATATCACATAGGATGTCGTGTGTAGTGCTGCATAAAATTAATTAGCTACATAAATGTCCATCTATACTTAAAATAATGCACTGCTATATTTATTTTGAAAAACAACTTTTTGCATATCTTGTATATTTGTTAATATAACATAATGAAATATTCATTGCACTAATAAATTAAAAAGGTGGTCAATAAAGCTTACCCATAAAAACAGATGTTATGTATATTAGAGAATTTTGACAAGAAAATAGTAAATAAATAATTATGTTTTGAAAACAAAAGGAATTTTTGGTTATTTAAAAGGGAAAAAAAAAGAAAAGAAATAATAATAGCTGAAAAAAATAATAATCACGTTGTTCTAGAATTATTACCACTCTTAAGGTTGATATATTTTTATTGGTTATTTATATTTAATGGACATGAAACAACAATTGGCTAAAATTATTAGATGTAATTTTCACGTATTTTATGTAGTCATTGGCAAGACGATAATATGTTAAATGAACTGAGACATCAATTTATTTTTACTACTTGAAACGAAACTACCTATTATGTTGGTAATATATGTAAAAAAACGTTTGAATTATGTCATTGCATCACAAGGATAAAACCCTAGTTAATTATAAAAGGCAACAAACTAGCTGTTCGACCCCTATTTCTCATCCCCAAGCAAAAAAGACAGAAAATATAACAAAATAGTTCAGTTCGATATCGGGTTTATGTTTCTTCATATCGGATTCAATTTATGTTTATCATGTAGGGTTAGACTTTTTGAAATCTAATTTTGATTAGTTTAGAGAAAAAAAAAATTTATATAAATTTAGCCCTAAAAAAGTTAAACTTCTTTATCTTATGATTAAAGCATCTTATTGGTATTCTTAGATCGTTCCTTTCCCATTTATACCTCCCTAAACATTTCTCAAAATATTCTATCGCTAAAACAGGATACAAATGGGTCCAAATCTATGGTGAGCTTGTATTTACCAACTTGAAATAATGGAAAATGCTTGCATGGTTCAGGATGGCCGAGTGGTCTAAGGCGCGAGACTCAAGTTTTGGTCCTCTAACGAGGGCGTGGGTTCAAATCCCACTTCTGACAATTTTTTTCAATAATTACACATTTTATCAGGCCCATGCTTGCCCATCCTTCTTTCCTGAAACCACGATTTCTTTTCTTTCTTTTTGTCATTCTTACTTGTGCACCCTTGGGAGGATAGTAGGAGACGGAGTCGAGATACAACAGACTACTAGTTGACCTCTATTTTCCAGTGGCAAGCATTCTATGGGATTGTCCAAATCTACATTTACTTTACTTATGATAAATTCCAGTATTTATAAGTGCCACTATTGTTTGTAAATGTATGAGCTTCACAACCACCAAAACGTGTAAACATCCTCTACATCAGGAACATAATAAATGGATCTCTTTTAAAGCTTGGATATAATACTTCAAATGATAAACATTCAAAAATCCAAAAATTAGACAAATGCAGTAGCTAAAAGAAGCAGAAAATATTATCTAATTCATTTTATAAATTGAATATGCAATACTTGATAACAAATTTTGTGGTTTTCTTTTTTTTTTTTTAACATCTTTATGTAATAAACAATTTATAGACCAATTGTCTCCAAATTAATTGATGATTTACATCCAAAACCCAATAGCAACATAGATAGAATCAAATGACATTACAACTGAGCATATAAAAACACAGACATAATAGAAACCTCTTTTCTCATATGAACAATATGTACAACATTATAAATAATGGCAGAATCATTAAAACAATAAAGTCAAAGTAGAAATCTGAAAATAAAAAATTTGCTACCTTTTGTATAAGCACAATAATGAAAGAGAACTGTCTTCCCTCTTTTTATAACTGATGATAAAAAATAATACAACAAAAAAGGAGCAAAAGTTATTAATTATCTATATTAAAAATGAGCAATGTCTCTTTTACTTCCATTATTATTCATCAACATTGGGGAATAACTAGGAAGTGAGGGACATTCACGGGAGGACAAATAGGAGATCCTGACCTGTGCAAGCACAAGCTATAACAGTAAAGTCAAACTAATTAGTGATTGAATTTGAGATAGGCAAGGTAAAACCCTCCTATCTTTCATTTTAAGCATAAGATTGGTGCTCACTATTGAAAATTTACCCCCTTCACCTTATATAGAGAAAATTTTAGGCCCAAAATGTACAACAATCCTTTTTGGGTTTGACTAAAATTAATGCTTATTGAAGCCCTATCTTTGCTTTTGGGGCGGTAATAAAGGCGAGGATTTTGGGCTTGGCTTATATTTTCTTCCTTGTTATTTATAGGATAAAGATGGAGGAGAAGCATGATGTTGAAAAGGTTGATGATGTTATGCTTTTTGGGTTCAGATTTCATCCTACACAAGTAAAGAGACTATTTCATTTAACCCTAGTGTAGAAAACTATATACTAGCATACCATTTTCTAACACATAAGAGGTAGACTCTCCTAATAGGGGTCTTCAATTCAGTTCATTACTTAGTGTCCCAAAACTCCACTAAATCACAGTTTGCACTCTAAGTCAATGTCACGTAGTAGTATTTTCAAGTGCATAATCATCATAATAAATTTATAGAACCCAAGTGAAATATGCACTCCAACAGCTAAAAAGCTCGATCTCCATAAAATTCAATCAAAGCACTTCTCCTAAGGGGCACCACATCAACCAACATAGAGTTAATTACCTCATAAAATCTTGTGTGGGTGCTCCATTTTCTTCATTAACTCAGTTTGATCACCCCCAAAAACCCCTCTAATTGATAATTTCTGATCCAGGTATACCCCAAAACAACAATTTACAAATGTACAATGCCCATGTATAGTACACCATTAAAGAAGCAAACAGAGTAATCAATCTCCTAAATGCATTAGCAAAATATAAATAAGCAGAACAAACATATTTGTCCTTTATTAAAGACAGACAACTATTTATGAGTCATCAATTTCATATGTAGATGCTAGGTTACAGACATGATGATAACAAGAAATGCTCTAGTTGCATGAAAGAAGAGATTGAGTGATTTTTAAAGTCATAAAATCAGAACAATATGCTGCCATGTACACCAAAGAATTTGAAAGAAATAAAGTTATGTAGCATCAGAATTGAAGCAATCAAATTGGGCATCCATTAAATATGAACTGCTTTCTGATTAAATACAAGTGCAATCCTGACACCTCTTGAACCCAACTTTGACATGTCATTTAAATTTATCTCATAACCACTAGTTTCTAAATGAAACTTTTCCATTCACTACCGCAACTTCTTCAATTTGAACAAATCACATGCTAAAAACAAGAGAAAAAGAGAGGCAAAGATAGAGATTGGAGAATTACCCAGTTGTATTATCACTGAATGAGGTGGCCAAACCAACCGAAGGAATTAGACAGTGGACACCAAGGTGAAATTACTGTGAATTGCGATAAAAAGGAAAGAAATCGATTAACCATGGCATTGAAGCATACGATCCTTCATGAGTTACTAAATTTCAATGCAAATTACTCAACATTATCAGCACAAATTGCAAATTAAGGGTAAGAAGAAGGCAATCTAAAAGGCACCTGATGTAATGGAGAAGAAATTGGTGAAAAGAAATTCAAAATTTGGGAGACAGTTTGCATGCTAGGGTTTCGGTGTGAAGCGAATTAAAGCAAGGCCTAATTGAGTTGGTTTTTTCTCTTGAAGAAGCTACTTATGCATTCTTGTTTCAGGCTGCTTTTGGAGACCATAAAATGCATGCTCAAATTAACTTTAGTGACTTTGATTTTTTTTAAGCAAGATTTTGATTTTATATTAATATATAAACCAAAATTTTCCCTCTAATAGTCTTAACTTAGGAGGGAAATTGTAGTTAGTTTTCCAATTTTTATTTTTATTTTTCCTCAGTTATGTACATTTCCTCCTATTATAAATAACAATGAACATTGTAAAAGAATAACAATATACTTTTTGGTTCGTTGTCTAATGATGATTATTTGATGAAACAACAAAAAATCACTTTTGTCGCTATTAATAACATTTAACGATAAATTTATGTTTGGTCGTTAAAGGTGGTCATTAAAAATGCAGTTTCTAGTAGTGCTAATAGCTTCTCGATGATATCCAAACCGAACAATTAAGATATTCTTGCTTGATCTTCTATACAAACATGCTAATAGCAGTTTCTAGTAGTGCTAGTAGCTTCTTACTTGATCTTTGATGATATCTAAACCGAACAAGTATCTCTCCATAATATATTCTATGCATTAACCTTAGCCTTTTGGGCTTCCTACCTTACTTGGATGACTTAGGGGCTCAAACATTCAAAATCACACACATCACAACATTGCGTATCACACCCTTTCTTTTAATCATACGAGGATAGCTCATTTCTCGCTCTAATTGTTAGCGATTAGAGTCCTTTTTCTTAGTTGTAGATTGTCAGACATCTTCTTATACTAGTTATAGGTGGCTATACTTCCTTTTGTGTAGTCAGAGGTGGATGGAAATTGACTTTGCCTAGTCGTACATGGCTAAAACCCTCTTTTCATAGTCTTAGAAGGTTAGAACTCACTTTTTCCAAGAGGCTAGATTCTTTCATCCCTAGGTGGCTAGAATCACCTGATCTTCACTGTAAGAGGATAGATCGTCCTTTATCTTAGTTGTAAGCAGCTAAAACCATCTTTTCCTAGTCGTAGGTGGCTAAAATCATTAGACCTTTTTACCTATTTGGCAGTGGCTAGAATATCTTTTTTACTTACTTGTAGGTGGCTAGACACCTTCTCATCTTAGTCATCAGAGGCTAGATTTCTCTATCCCAAGTCATAGGTGGTTAGAATCCTCTATTCTAGTCATAGATAACTAGTTTTTTGTTTTCATTTGAGTTGTATAACGCTAGAATTCTTTCTTCCTAGTCATAGGGGGTTAGACCTTTCTCATCATAATAGTCATAAATGCCCCATCAATAAGTCCTATGAGGCTAAATCCATTTCTCCTTAGCTATAGCTAGTAAGAGCCTCTATTCTAGCAGTAAGAGGTTGGTCTTATAGGAGAGACCCTCGGTGGACATTTCACCTTTTGTCCTTGCCATAGATGTTGGTTTCATAAGAGAGACTCTACATGGGCCCTTCCCTTTATCTTAGCCATATGAGGTTAGTGTGGGAGAGAACCTAAGTAGCCATCCCTTTTGTCCTAGCCATAGTATGTTGGTCTTGTAAGGAAGACCCTCGGTGAACCATTTGTCCTACCCATAGGATGTTGGTCTTATAGAAGAGACCCTAAGTACAATGTAAGTGGACATCTGCTCTATCATAGTCATAAGAGGTTGGTCTTATAGGAGAGAACCTAGGTAGACATTTTTTTTATCCTAACCGTAAGAGGTTAGACTTAAAGGAGAGACCTTGGTGGACGCTTCCCTTTATCCTAGTTGTAGGAGGTTGGTTGAGTAGGAGAGACCCTTAGCAGACATCCTTCCTCGCCATAGGAGGTCAGTCATGTATGAAAACCCTCAATAGACACTTTCCTTATTGTCCTAGTTGTTGGAGGTTAGACTTGTAGGAAAGACCCTAGGTTGACCCTTTGTCCTAGCAGTAGGAGGTTGGCCTTGTAGGACTAACCTTAGGTGAAGATCCTTTTTGGCTTAATTGTAGGAGGCTGGCCTAGCTAGAGTGACCCTAGGTTGGCTCCCATTTCACTGTAGACATAGGTGGTGGTCCCATACGTGAGACCTTTAGTAAGAATACACGTACATTAAGAGCTTGGTCACCCAGGTGCTGGAAGAACTCAAAGAAACCCCTATTTATATATGTCTTTCCTTGCTCCAAAAACTATTTTCTTATTAGCGACTCGATTACATTTATTCTTACATCTGAATACATCCTGCATGACATTGCATACTTTATAATTTGTCTTGGTAGCCTTAGGCAAAGTGGGGCTCCTATAAGCACCAAGTTGGGCCCTAGGGCTTTTAGATTGATTGCAAACTTGCATGTCCTATGTTTTGTTGCCTAGTGTTGATAATTACCTAACCCATCGAGGGTTAAGCAACATTATATTTCAATTCCTAACAAATGTTTATACAAAAAATATTTTCCCCGCATAAAAATTCTTGAAAATTTTCAAAAGCATTTAATAACCCAAATATTTTAAGTAAGCTTTAAAGATGAAAAGCACAATTTTAGAAAAATTCATAGGCATGAAGGCTTGAAACGATGACCTAGAACATAGCATAGTAGGAGCCAGACTAGTCAGGTGGTGCATTGCCTCATAGTAATCTACTCTAAAGCCACCTATTTAATCATTAAATTTCAAAGCATAGGCCAAAGTGCAAGTGGCAACATAATCTCAAATGCCACTCGACCCATAACTATGCCAGTGCCTTGTCATAATTTTCACCTTATTTTTAGTCTCAAATTAGAGCTAAATCATACTAAAGTCTGTAAAAATTGATTCCTCATTGAAATTTCTTTCAAATGATATATTATAATCTTAATTCTGATAAGCAATAGAAAAGCCTTGACTTGGATAGCTAAACATGCATATAAAGTAACATCTATTCACTATTTTATGGATAACTCTTTCTATAATCATGTAAAATTCATTAAACCTAATCAATGAGTAACTAGAATGAACAAGCTTTTTAAAAACAAGAAAGAATTGAATTTATTGGACATCAGATGAGAAAGTTATGGCCTAAACAAGTTAACCCTAGCGTGCTAGCCAAACAACTAGTGTAATGTACACCTTAGTGGCTACCATTAGGTCTATTCGTCTGCTGCTAGCTTGTCTTTGGCTTTACTAGATGGATTGATGCACATTATCCATAAAATGCTTATTCAAACACCTAAATCATCTCTAAATTTGGACATAATTGATTGTGGTTGATGGAAATAATTTTTGTGATTTTATTCCATTTAATTGTCATTTGATTTAATCTTTTTTTTAGTAGGGTCATTTCTTAGCCAAATGCACTTCCTCCATGATACAAAGAGAGTCTTTCCGTCTCATCCATCACCGTGTTTTATCTAAAGGAAACTTTGGACTTGTCTCTCCACACCATCTTTATCTACAGGAAACTCTACTCATTACTCTCTGGACACCACATCTGCAAGCAACTCTACTTCTGTAGACTCTTTTTCTCTCTCAAAACAAAAAAAAAACACTTTGAAAAGAATAAAACTTCTCCAATGAACTCTTCTGAAATCAGACTAGTGTTCTCCATACCCTAACACACTTCGGAGGAATGAATCAAGTGCACATTTCCTTCACTAACTACTCGGATTGGGGTAGTCCTGAGGGCCATTAATAAAGAAAGATAATTTTTTTTAAAGCTTTCTTTATTTCTTTCATTCACAATCATTCTCCTGTTTAATCGTCTATGACTACATGCTTAAGGTTCATTCTTTCATACACAAAATAACACTATGTTCATGTAAAGTGACCACTGAGTGCTCTTGGTACATTCTTTTTCATTATAAATATGGTTTGCATATAAGTGGTCACCAAAACACTTCACATTGCTTGTCTCATAAAATAAGCCTAAAATCATGAAAATACCTTGTCTATGAAACCATTAATTACATATTTTAATACATTAACTTCTAGCACAGGTTATATTTTAAGTGGGATGTCTAATGGTGGTTTTCACCATTCATTAAATCGTTGATTCACCCCGGGAACTATTCTCATAGTTTGAATCCATGGAATCATTTCTGTAATTCCCATTTGGGATATCTAGAATTATAACTTGTAGAAAAAAATCATCTCCTTTCTTTAAAATCAAATTCGATGTCCTATAGTGATCCCTTTGGTTTAAGGACTTAGTTAAATAAAGGAATTGGGTGTTTTCTTAAAAATTATAGGCTTTTACATTTGATTTAAAATGTATTGATGACTTTAAAAGCTTAAGATCTAATCCATTCTATCATATAAATATCCAGAACCACTATTTTGAGAAAATGAGCTAACGCACTCCTCGAAAGAGGATAGGTCATGGGGAAAAGCTGGTTGAGCCACGGGGAGTCCCAGGTCGACCTTCACAGACTGTTTCCATTAAGCAAGCCAAGTTCAATGGTATACCAAATGGCTTTCCAAAATTTAGCCGATTACATGTCTAACCTGGGAGCACAAATGGTTGATTCAAATGTTGTTTCCTTGGAATCTCATACTAATTGACCTTCAGGATTTGGTGTAGTAGAAGAGCTGGCAAAAGCTAAAGAAGACTTTAAGGAGTCACTTTAAGAAATTGTTCATTGTGATAGTGAGAGTAGTGATGAAAAACAGAGTAACCCAAAAACCAAGAAAAATCAAATATGGCTACAAGATAAACCCATTACTTCTACTATTGCAGATGTCAATAAAATCGAAGAAGCTATAAGGCACTTTAGTTTGGCTCCACCTACAAAAGGCAAGAGAAGTTCACAAAGTGAACTTCCAAACTTTTGGCTCATATCACAACCACACCCATAGATTTGCTTGCCAGTGTAGGATTAACATAGTTGTTGACTTCCCACTCATCTATACGAGTTAGAGGAGTTGTTAGTCCTATTCTTGAGGGCATTTTTTAGAACACTATTTCATCACTTCAATTCACAGGTTCTCTTGCTCCTTATAGAGCTGTAATTTCTAAATTATAATAGAAATTTATATGGTTGGAAGCAACCTAGTTGCCACTAATCATTCTAGCTTATCATGTAATGATGTCAATATTTTAAGTGTTGGTATTCCTTTTTAAGGAATTGAATAGGCTATAGTTTCAGTTGATCACATTAGGATTCCTAGTGGAATGTTTCCATTCCAGGTGAAATCATTATCTACTCATAATCCCAATTTCAACAGTCACAGCCTTAGCCTCTGTCTCACTCTCACGTTTAGGAACTAGGCCAACAATAAGGCCGACACCCTCAGGTTTAGGCCATCAATCAAGCACAATATTAGGTTCAGTTCACCCTTCCTGACTATAATTAGCAACCTAATGTTACTATACATATGCAACAGATTTAGGAAAGCCTTCTTCGCAATCTACATCTCCAAAAGTTATACATCATAGACAGGTGTGCCCCTTTTTCATTCAAGTATTTCTTAACAACTAAGTTAACACAAAGCTTAATAGAATATTAAAGATTGTATGTTCTCAATACATCAGAGTGATGCCCACAATGGCCCCATGTAATAAGTGTGTGGGGATCCTAATGAATCCATAAGTCATTTCTAATCATCTAATGAACAACAATACCTCAATTGTAATTGCCTTCCCACTTTTATAGTATCATCTAATGCTTATAGTTTATTGGATGCGAAAATCTCCCACCTGATAAACTCCTTGTATCCCTAACATTACTCTACCTAGTATTTTGTATATTAACATTTTGGTTCTATTTTAGCAACATTCCCTGTGGAATAGTTGCTTCAGTATGCTTTAAGATTGCATTATTGCACCTAGAGTGGAATCTTCTACTTCATATATTATGCTGTCTAAATGAAGCTTTTCTAGTATTAGCTAAAGAGTTGTCAAGTGTTTTCAAAGTCATGTCCTGAGCCACTTTCTATGCACAATGCAAGAATATCATTACTTGTCTCTAGGTTCGCTTCTGTAGTTCTCACCTTTCTTTAGCTAGTAATCTTATGAGCACATTGAGGATCTATTGGACATAGAAAAATAGTTTAGAAATAAAATAAAATATTATAAATTAAAAATTTCCCTTGTTTGGAGTGGGGAAAAAGGAGAGGCAAAAAGGTAAGGGGAAATTTTGAAGGAAATTTAAAAAATATAACTCAAAATATTCTCCTCACACAATTGTAAGGAAAAAGGGTGGAAGGTTTGGAAGCATGGCATAATAAGCCTCCCCTCTTCTCACTTCGGCTCTCTCCCCTACATACACACCTGCTCACTCTCGCTCCCTCTCGTCATAGACCCCCTTTGTCACCCTCTCTCTTCACCTCCTTCGGCTGACTAACTTCTTCTGGCGAAGCTCTACTTTGATGTGTCTCTCTCTTTATCTCTCTCTAATTCGGTGATTCTAGGGTTTCTTTCCGAGGTTTAAATTAGGTTTTGCTGGGGAAATTTCTATGGCTTTCCAAGGATTCTAGAATTATTGATAGAGTTCTGATGATTTTGTAGTAAATTTCACTGATTTATTTTGAGATTTGTGAATGTTAGGATGAATATAATTGGCATTTTTTCCTTGGGCATTCGAGTATCTTAAGTGGGCTTGTGGTATCTAGTAGAATTTATGATAGCAACAATAAATTGGGTCAGTTATTTCGAGTTTTGCTTAATCTATGGTGTTTTCCGTTGTAATTTGATTTGAACATTCAAATTATTAGGCATGTTGTTGGTGTTAATATTAGAAGTCGCTACTGATGGACTTACTATATGATCAGTGTTAGTCAACTTTCTCCTTTTTAATTATTGTTGCTCAATGTTAATTTTTGATTTAATGATTAATTTTTAACTTTGAATAGATACTTGGAAATGCATGATAGTTGATATTTTCAGGGAACACATTTTGGAAACTTCCTACACTTTTAGATTGTGCCATCTCAACTATAGGCTATAGTCAATTACATATATAATATGCACATGTTGTTGATCAGTCTATGGTTAATGAAATTGAATTTTTAGTTCTACTCTTCACGTGCAAGTTTGTAGCTAGCAAACCAATTATTTCCAAGGCATGAGATGGGTCATTCTAAATTGTATAAAGCAAGATTTTCAAAAACTAGTATCTCCAATAAGGACATGGATAAGTTTGAGTGGGTCATAAAATCAGTAGAGTGCACACTGTCAATTAGAAAGAAATCGAGTGGTGGATTGGATTGATGTCTAGCGTAAGTTACCTACTTGCTTTTAGACTTAATGCTCTTGAGAGTTTGTTGACATTGCACAAGTAAATATAGGTTTGATTTACATCTACATTTTTGAGGTATATTTTGAGAATGAGTATATGTGGTCACTGGGATTCAAGTGATAAAGTTTTCCAAGTGTTGAACAGTGAGGAAAATTTCCTTTTCCAATGATTGCTATTAATCTAATATCATTTTGATGTTATATATATAGGTTGAAGGTTTGAGTGAGATATCACAAATGAAGGTCTACCAAGCACTTTCGATGAACTGTAACCTAGATAGAGCATTTCTTTCTTGCCTAGTTACATGTCATGAGTTGCACTTAAAACTCAAATTCGACAATGAGTTATTCAGGTAGCTTGGAATTTTGGAATTTTAGAGCCCTCAACTCGCTGATATTACAGATCTTATTTGTGTTATTGCTGCTATTTCCAAGTAGAACTTAGGATTTTATGGATAATTTGATTTAAAGTTGTAAATTTCTATGGAATCTTGTAAACTTTTGAATTGTAACAAAACTAGGGAGTTTAAAGTAGAGTTTTGTGTTTGAATAGAAAAGTTTAAGAGGTGACCTGCTTGTATGTCTCCCCTTTTTTTGATGGTGTCATTTTGGGGAGTTCCATTGGCATTCGGTAGCAAAGGGTGACTTGGAGATCACATTTTGATCTTAATGAGATATATTTTTCTTTCCTTCATTCATTTTCTATAGTCTGAATAAAGGAAATTTTTTTTTTTTGGCGTGGAAATTTTTTTTTTTCTATGTATTTTTTCTCTGATCCAAACAAGACAAAGAAAATGACTTAGCCTTTTCATTTTTTTTCCTTTCAACTTTCTTTCCGCCTCAGTTTCTTAGTTCAAAATACGGCATAAGTGTTAACACCCTCTATTAGTACACTAATGAATCATAAAGTTAATCACACCTTTTAAGAAATTAGACGGCTATAAAGAGATAGGGCCTTGCTATCCCTGGTGAAAAACTTAGAAAGGCTAAATTATTTGGATATTTAGGGCCACTTCTTCTCCTAGGAAAGCAAAAAAAATGAACTGCATAAGAACTACCATAAAATGAAACATGGATCTCTAGAACTATGCTTATGTAAAACATGTGCTTGACCAGCTCTTGTCAAAAGCACTTCCAAGCAAGTAAGAGGAGTTGAGGTGCCTGATTGAGTTATGTGTTTAGAGGGGCTTATTAATATGGAAAGAATTATGCTTTAAAACTTATAAACGGACACGGGTGATGTAGTTGTAGCTAGCTGGCAACTACAGACTGCCTGCAAGGAGATGCCTTTCAAGCACCTAGGGTTGACTTAAGTTTCTAAGCTCGGCAATCAAATGAGTATAAAATCATGATTAAACTAAGATAGAGAAGGCAAAAAGGAGCAGGGGTTGTGATTTCACAATTGAATTGACCAACTAATTGAGCCATTCCCCTAAACTACCCTAGCTGCACTAGTAGTTAGTTGTGGTCAATTTTAACATCAAAGCACACCTAGACCCTCTTTCAAAGGTCCAGTCTAGTCTAATTAGCCTAACCACTTATTTTCACAAGGTTAGCCAAATTAGACCACAAGAGTCGTAACCTCATACCTGGATTGGATTCAGACTATTTTTATGTTCAAGGGCTAGCTTTTCTTCTTTCAAACACTTGCTCATTAACCTCACCTCTCCACATAAATCAACTATCAAAATATGGATGAAATCTCTTTTAAGCATTTTATGAAACACTTGGTGGGCATAGGAAAGATTTTCCTAATTACAAGCATAATGTAGGGGGTTTAGGGCAAAGCAAGACTAACAAAGGTTCGTGGGAGGTAGTCACAGCCTAAGGAACACAAAACTAAACATTCATTAACATAAAAACATAATTAATCATAACCACTAAATTAACAACCAAGTAAACAAATATGAACTAAATAAAGAAAACTAACCTAACATGGGTCAAACCAACTAATAAATAAAAAACCATATTAAAAACTAAACATTTAAGCTAAACTTAAGATAAACTACCATAACCTAACAAGAGAAACTAGCATAAACATGAAATAAAGAGAAACAAAAGGAGAAGGAACCTTAGGTCTTTAACTACTTCTAATGATATAAATGGCAAGTTTTGATACAAAAATCTAACATATTAGCCTAATTTATTCCCATTTAATAGGGTTTTTTATGTTAACCAAAACCCTAAAATAAGGCGTAAAAAAACCACCTGAATCTCCCTCACAAATTAAGAAGAAATCATTTAAATACCAAAGAGCTTAGTGACATGGGTTGTGCTATTTGACATGGGCAACTTGTGTCACCTACTATCGAATATGCATTTCCATAATTTGCTACTTCCAGGTATAGTTCTAGTGGAAATGAGATTGTTTCTTGGTATAGCTAGCAATGATCTTTTGGGAATCAGTCTTAGTTAGACTGGTTCCTAGTTCCTTATGACATCCTTCATTTCCCCATGCAAACTCATGTCTATTAGAACTCTCAAGATCCTTGAATTTTTTTGCACATTTTCTTGATCTAACTTGTTATGTTCTCTACAGAAGCAAATAAAACAATGTAAACACCCTAAAAAGACATCATTTTTCAAATAAAATATAGTGATGTAGGATGCAAAAATCATGACATTTTTGGGTTAACAAATACCCTCACATCTAAATGTTTGCTCATCCTCGAGCAAAACCAAATCATGATATAGGAAGAAGTTTTAAAATTGAAAATACTGCAAGTGCACGACATAGTTATAGCTAGCAGACAAGCACAGGTCGTCTGCTAGGAGTAGTGATTCAAATATAGGGGCTTTTTGAGCTTTCAAGTGAGGCAAAGTGGAAATAGGTCTTGATTAATGAACTAAACTAACCTAACAAACACAAAAGGGAGCTGGAGTCACGATTTCTTCACCTGACTGGCCACTAATCGAGCCTAAACCCTAATTGCCTAAGTTACACTAGTACTTAGAAATTGTGGGTGCAAATATTAAAGCCCATTTAAGCCCCCCTTTTAAGGCTCATATGCTAGTCTAATTAGCCTAACCAACTATTTGCATGGGGCTAGCCTAATCGGATAACAAGTGTAGTAACCTTGAACCTAACAATGATTTTGTCTATTTTTATGTTTAATACCTGCCCATTCTCCATTCCCAGATTACCAAATTGGCCACACCTTTTAGTACAAATCAATCACAAAAATTATGGATGAGAGTTATTTCAAGCATTTTGTAGAGCACCTAGTAGGCAGGACAGACATAATTACAAGCATAAACAATGGGGCCAAAGCATGACTAATTAAGCCTCATAAGGGCTAGTCACAACTACCCAATTAACAGAAGTTAGCTGGTAATTAACACAAGTTAGCTGGTGATTAACATTAAAACACAGTTAAGCTTAGTATTACTAAGCTAACAACTAAACAAACTGACATGAACCAGAGTGAAATTAGACCTAGCTAGTCTAACAAACTAATTAAACATGGATCAATAATAAGTTCAAACATCTAAATCAAGCAAAATCTAAACTAGCAACAACCCAAAAAAAATAGAGCAAGGATGAAAATAAAGCAAAGATAGATAGGGAAGAGGAAACTTAGGCTTGGATGGATAAAATCTTCAAAAGCCAAGCTTATACAATAATATCTAGTAATCTGCCCTAAATAAACCTAGTTTATTCCCCCTGGTGGGTTTAAGTGGTAAATTAATTCCAAAGAATAAGAACACAAGGCAAAGCTAGTTTATAAAGGTAACATGGGTCACGCATTCATTACAGCACATGCACAGAGGAGGGGGACACTACCCCCTGGGAACAAGGGCAAAATTGTAGGGAGACACAACTATGTCTTTAGACACTGTAAGTGGTGTCTTTGGACAAAATGCCTTTCGTTGTCACAAATAAGGTGTCACCTCTCAAAAGCTTACTCAGGTTTCGTTTATTACTTATAAAAGCTTATAAAAGTAAACAAAAGCAAGTAAAAAGCCTAAAACCACATTATTTTCGAGATAAAACTTAGGTGATCCAGATATATAAATTAGGATATTTTCACATAGAACAAATATCCCCCACACCTAAACTTTTTCTCATCCTTGAGCAAGACAAAGGAAAACTAACGTTAGCTCTTA
>JAKOGI010000924.1:145000-320000 GCA_029747015.1 Carnegiea gigantea
AAATTACTTGCAGGATGTAAGACTCTCATGTCATTAAATTCATGAACTTTTAAGTCATTATAATCACAGACTTCTAAGTGACCCAAAGACTATCAAGTCGACAACAAATTGCAATCTCAAGGAAACAATTCATCCAACCAACTAATAGATTTTCAAGTCAGTAATGTTGTAGACTCTCAAGTCATTCCTGAAGACACTCAAGTTAGCTAAGCGGTAATAGAATATCAAGTCATCAATGATGTTCATGTACAAGTCACACCAAAAGTCACCTATTTTGTTGATGGATGCATACCAGAACTCAACTCAGATTCAAGATTGAATGCAAGCTAAATAAGAACACTTGAACTTTAGCTTGAGTTTTAGTGAATTCAAATGAGATAAAGGGGAGATAGAACGAAACTAAACCTATTCTTCAATGTAGAAATCACCACCAAGAACAAGCCTACAGCCCTTAATCTTATTTATGATACAAAAGCACCACCTAAATAAGGATTAAGACTCACTTGATCACCACCTAGCTCAGCCTAGGAAAGGATAAGCAAATGAAGTGCTTAAGACGTTCAAATAAGCAAAGCTCGACTTTCTTGGTTCAATATTCGAAGCTGATTACGAAATGAGCTTTCAAAGCTCCTTATACATGTTCATCCCTTGTTGTCTTTCTCCCTACTTAGGAAACCTCTAAACTTGCTTAAGCTAATGAAAGTTACAAAGCATGCTGAATTAAGCTAATTACAAGCAATGGGTCCAGTAAATCAAAATAATATTAACTAAACTTAGAAAATATCATTACCAGATACCCTACTTTATATAGAAATTATAATTAGGGGACCATCTTATTAGAATATATTTAAAAGAGTCAATATTCTATGGAAACTATTTTAAGGGGCCCGTTTACTGTTTTCATTTTCATTTTAGCCCTTAAACGTTTCATATTTATATTTTAGCCCAAATCCTTAAAAACTTACTTTCAAAAATCTAAAATTTGTGTCTGTGTAATTTTTCTTGTAAGCACTACTTATAGCCTCTTCCAACTGGTATCAGAGCCACGTGACCAAAAATAATTATGATAATGAGGCTAATTAATGATGAATTAAGCTAATTAATCATTAGTAATGCCTGAATCATCTCCTGCTTTTTCGGGACAGACTTATTCTCACATTATTCACTCACCAGAAGGCATTGCTTCATTAGCACCTCGATTAAACTATATCACTGATGTAATTTTAGAATTAAAAGCAGAATAAGCTAAAATTAATATCGAAGTCAAGAAGCTTAAGAAGCAATTATCTGTATCACATTTTCTCTAGTCAATGAAGTTGGGAATAGCGGAAAAGCTACCTCCAGTATTAGTACTCCATTTTAGCATAAATATCATTTCCAAAACTCAAAAAATAAGAATCTATTTCCTTTGTATGACATGAAAATCCAAAAAAAAGTGGGAGAAAAATCAGGTGAAAAATCGACTGAAAAAGCAGAAAAAGAAGAAGATGGAGTATAAGCAGTACACTCTTCAAGAACTACAGAATATAGTGGAGAAAGAACAAAATCTAGAAGAACTAAACAAGATCATGGGTGTAATTAGTGATAAACATAATGTATTATCTGATAAAAATGAAGAGATTGTTAATGTCTAATTAGAAGAAGAAATATATCAACAGATGATTCTAATCAAATTAGAAGATCTTAATGTTGTACCCTTAGAAGAAATTAAAAGAAAATTGGATAAAAAATATGGTAAAATGGCTGTTGAAGATAAGATTAATGAAGTTGGAGAAGAACTCGAGTTAGATGAGATAGAGACCAATCTGGTTAACGATATTGTTCCTAAACCTGAAGAATTTGATTAACCTTATAGAAGAAATACTCATTTTATAAACCTAGGTACGTTCCAGCAGGATGTACAACCAATTTTTCCCTCGAATTCATCCCAAGAAAAACTACAACCTTTGAAGAAGTTAGCGTTACTACAATTAGTCAGGCGGAATACATCTTAAACATAAATAGAGCTTGTAATTGAGAAGAAATATTTGAACATTAGAAAAGAGACATGAGTAGTGTCTCAAACCTAAATACTACTTGGACTGCTGTAAATTTCTGAAACTACATTGAACATAGTTTCTTTGGCACTGTAGCTAATAGGTATGATTCATTAAATGAAGAAGGTAAAAATACATTAAGAATGATGGAAACATCTGGTGCTATGTCCAAAAATCTATGTAAGGAAATTAAAACTGAATTTATCAGAGCTAAACTTGATTCTGAAGAAAAGGTAAGAGAATGGCAGAGAAGGATTGATAATATAGAATTGTGGGATATGAGATATTTAAAAAATTATAGTGCCGAATTAGATAATATTATTACAAAATTATGCCTAATGAAACTAATCTTGGTATGTTGTATGATAAATTGCCATACCTAATAAATTCCATAACTAATGAAAAATATATTGCATGGCTTGAACGAGGAGATGCCATTGATATCCTTGGTTCGAGAATCTCTTATTTATGAAACTGGGTCAATAATCAATGTCTCGATCTCCAAAAGCAAAAGAAAATTAAGAAGCAATTTCTAACTTGTTGGGCTTCGTCTCACTAATGGGGAAAAGAACCTGAAAGGAGAAGAAAAAGAAAATTTTATAAGAAAAAGAGCTTGAATAAGAAATGGGGAGAGAAATATAGAAGAAAGTATTATAACAAACCAAGTCCTAAGAATCGAAGATTTTTTAGAAAAACAACTTATTGTCCTACACGGAAAACAACTGCAAATGTTGGGCGTGAGGAGAAGTAGGGCATTATGCTAATGAATGTAAAAATAGAGAAAATAACAAGCTTATTGAAACCTTGGACAGCCTTGATTATGTTGAGCTTAGTAAAGACGAGGCCTTAGACCTGGCCCTTAATAACAACAAATGGATTGTTGAAATTATATTAGACAATGAATATGAAAAAAGTGATTATAAAGAGACAAGTCATATGATGGAAAGCAGCTCAATTAGTCTTGATGATCTTCAAGGAGAAGCATTTGTTGTAGATAATGATAACGAGGAAGTCAAAGGAGATTTGATCCTTCCCATAATCCAGAAGGACATGATCTATAAAAAATTCATCTTTCAATTAAAGAGCAAATATGTTTGAGAGATGATGTAAGGAGATCTATAAATCAAAGATTATGAGTATGATGTGGGAGACATTAATCTCATTAGTTGGGAAAACATCCTTAAGCATAACAAAGATAGAAAGTATAGGTATATCCATGTTGGAAGTGTCTAAGTTCAAATTACTCTATTATACTATTATGGCAAAGATATTGACCTTTATGCCTTGCTCTATGATGTTAGGCATCCTAAATTTAATAATCCAATTATCACATGAATTAAGACCAACTTATGCAATGAATCGGTAGCGTTAAATTGTTGACCTGGATACTATGTAAGTTTAAAAGATGCATTTGCTAAAAATTTCCCATCCCTTAAAAAAAAAAAAAAATTGTTGGGATGGACATGAAAAAAGGAGGACACCTATTAAGGATATCCTAGAAAATTTTCTACAAATTAGACAACACTATAAATCCAAATACTAAGGTTAAAATGATAGAGGCAGAAAAATTTAAAAGTCATACCCCTATGCAAAAGATTCAGAAGATTAAATCTAATCTACATGAGATAAAAATTGATCATTCATGGATATCTAGCTTTGCCAACCCTACAAAAATCAACAAGAAAAATGTGATAAAAATTGATCAGAATGGTAAAATTACCATTAAACTCCAATTATTAAGAAGCATGAGTATAAGATCAGAATGGGGACAACGATCTTCCTCAACTAAAGAGGAACCTAAAGAGGATGATGTAATTAATGTGACTAGTGAAATACGTAGAATGAGTTTTGAATCTACCAGACCCAGTGTAGATCGAAGTATGAGTCTAGCTAGAAAGGTGATTAGGTAGAAAACAAGAATTGTTTGTTAACCAATTTATAAGAATAAATTAGTCAAAATCATGACTATGGAGGTATGCTATGAAGTCACCAACACAAATCCTAATAGCATCTATATCCCAATAAATGAATGCTTAGAGGGATATAATAAATATGAGTTGTGTGCCTACATATATAGTGGTTGTTCTATATGCTCTGTGAAAAGATCATTATTTCCAACGTTTATGTGGAGAAGAGCTAAAAATTCTTTACAAGCGAGGATAGCTGACAATAGCATCATGAGTCATAATGAAGTTATAAAAGGGTTATCCATAGAATTAGGAGGAGTCCAATGCACTATACGAATTATATGGGCTATTAATCAACCCTCTCATGATATGACTATTAGAAATAATTCTCAGAGACCATATTTTCCATTTATACAGACCATTAATCAAATAATATTTATAATCAATGGTTACTCAGTTCCCATTAAAAAATTAAGCAAGAGTTACACTCATCAGAAAATTAAATTTACATGCAGCTAGCTGGTAAGAAGGTAGTGCCTGCACAACGTAAGATAGCACTGACCATCTCATTACTTGAGTTATGTGTTAAAGATCAAATTGTCAAACAATAAGAAAAATTATGCAAAGAACTTTATTCTGATAATCCACTAAAAGTTTGGAATAAAGACAAGACATTTGCAAAAATTACTTTGTTAAATCCCAATACTATTATTCGAGTCAAACAAATGGTATATACGCACTAGGATATCCAGGAATTTGATAAAGAAATTAAACAATTTTTGGATAAAATATTGATCAGCAATAGCAAGAGTCCTTACACTAGCTCCGCTTTCATGGGAAGAAATTACGCCGAAGAAAAGAGAGAAAAAGTAAGAATGGTAATCAACTACTAAAAACTTAACAATAATACTATCTTTGATATTTATTACATTTCTAACAAAATAGTCCTTTTCAATAGAATTCAAGGCGTCCCTTGGTTCTCAAAGATGGATTGCAAAAACGGTTATTGGCAGGTAAAAATGAATAAGGAAAGTATCCCTTTATCTGCATTTAGTGCTCCACAAGGACATTACAAATGGATAATAACGTGATTTGGTCTTAAAAATGCACCTCAAATATTCCAGAAAAGAATGGATAACATCTTCAAAGACCTTAATCGTTGTTGTTTATTTCACATCGATGATATCCTTGTCTTTTCCTAACCCATAGAACAGCATAGAGATGCATTGATCATGGTGTTATACTTGGAAAGAATAAGTGCATTTATGCTGGATAAGAAATTGAGCTCTTAGGCCCAGAGGTAAAAGTTAGACAAATCATCCTACAAAAGTATATTCTAGAAAAAATATAGAATTTTCCCAAAAAGATTAAAGATAGGAAACAGATAGAAAGGTTTCTTGGATGCCTTATCTATACTTCAGATTTCATTAAAGATCTAGCTAAATTGAGAAAGCCATTACAACAGAAACTCAAAAAAGAAGTAAGTTGGACATTGACTACGAATGATACAAAGATTGTTAGAAATTTCAAAAAAACGTGTAAAAATATTCCTGTTCTTAATTTGCCTAATGAAGGGGATGATTTAGTGCTTAGGATAGATGCCAACAACAAGCATTAGAGCGCAGTACTCAAAATCAAAGAAGGCGAAAAACACTATAAATATTACAGTGGAAGTTTTAATAATGCAGAATGCAATTATCCATGATGGAAAAAGAAATCCTCCCAGTCGTAAGGGGAATTAAAAAGTTGCTAATCTTTTTAGCCCCAAAACCTTTTCTTATTCGAACTGATTGTAAAGGAATACTTGGTTTTATAAAAAAGAATTTATCAAATATGTAAGCGCAAGGACGACTCCTGCATTGGCAATTATAACTTAACTAGTTTTTCTTTTCTATTGAACATATACAGGGATTGAATAACTCTATGGTAGATAGCTTAACTCGAGAACAAGCCAATGGTGATTATCAGAGTAGAACTCCTACTAGAAAAAGAAAAAATTGATAATGAAATGCCATTACTGCTAGAATGGGTTTCTCATTTTAGTAAAGTCCTTATTTATGATTTAGAGTTCCATCCAAAACGTAGGTCATGTTTTGGCTTGCTATCTTCTGCCTACCTAGTAGCCCAAAGATCAAGTTAATTACCTTAGATGTCCTCATGACATCTAAGAAAAAATTAAGTTCCTATGCTTAAGAAAAATGGTTCAGTAAGTGGTATGTAGCCTGTATTGACTATTATCATCATTATTCCTCTGATATTTGATAGTCTTAGAGCATAACTACCTACTATCCTGATAAGTCCGGAGTTAGTGGTGTTAGTTCCCCACCAGATTCAATCTCTCCTGATGAACTAGTCATTAAAGCCTGGGAATACGGGATGGTACTTTACTTTATGAAAATCCCAGATCCAAATATCTATTTTTCTCAAAATTAACAAAGTTCCAACAATGCATGTTCAGAAGGATTTATTGGATTCTAACATCTCCTGATGATCTAACAAAAATTCTAAATAATCGATGCCTTTATGTGGAGGTACGTTTTGCGCTAATCAAGTATGAAAATGGAAAAGCCAAACCAACCCATTATTTTGTTTTGATTATTGATTGCAACAATCCCTATGATCAACAATAAGAATGGTTTCAGATCGATAAAAAACACTTACTAATCCGGCTTGAGCAAGAGCCATCGATTTTTACAACATTTATCAGCAAAGTTGGGCATAAATCGAACAAGGAAAAATGTTAATACATTATGAAAATGCTACTTTCGCCTATGACAATGAGTTTAAAGAATACATGAAGGTGGAAGGACCAGTCTTAGAAGATATCTTTGATTATCTCTTTGATGTTGGAGATAAAAAATTCTTATCAAAAAAAAGGAAAGAAATATCTTCTTCAATTATTTAAGAAATTAGGACCCAGAGCATCTTCAATTTGATGAAGATTTTGATGATTATCCAGATAATAATGGTCTGAAGGTCTAATTGGAGACGAAGGTATGCAAAATCTCAGTAATGATGACTAACCTTGTCATTATTAAAAGCTGTGAAAAGTGGTTACTCCATTAGTGTACTATTTTGACAAGTGTCAGATCTGTAAAATAAAGCAATTTAGTGTAGCCATGTGATAGTACTGTAGCCATGTGAAAAATTATTGTGTACTATAGCCAATAGGGTATCCTACATACCCCCATCCCCTCTACAAAAGAAGCGGTCGAATGCTGAGAAAAGACATGGTCATTTGAGCATTCTTGAGTAAAAGAGAAGTCAGGATTCTCCATTTCTTTATGGGCAAGCATCTCTAGTGATCTTAGCTTAAGTCCCTCTTCAATCTTTTCGTCGTAATATTTCCACTTTCAAACTTTCAATGAAAGAAGTTTCCCTATAGGAAACATTCTTCAATTGAACCTTATATCTTAAATATTATAATTTCTTGATTAAAGCCTCACTATCCTTTAAAAATATATAAAACTTGATTAGTGACTACGGTGCAAGGTAAGAAATGAAATGGATATGTGCTATGCCTGATCTAAAGAAGGTGGTGTTAAGATGAGAAATCTCTGTAAATCAGAAGCTAGAGGAACGCCGGAGTTCAGCGATGGCTAAGTTCAGGTAATGGTTAAAACTCTCTAATTAAGCTTTAATTATTTTACTAAGTATGTGGGCTATTAATCACAGAAAATATAATATTTATGATATGAGTAATAGACTGTGATGACTAGTATCAGTGAAGTTATTATAAGAAATCTAAACAAAAATGTAAGCTTAGTTTCAAAAAGTCATAAAAACTTGAGTATTTGCAGTTTAAACCTTATTTTGGGAAAAAATAGCAAATTCAAAAAATTCAGGGACTAAATTACACAGAAAAACTTTGACCAGTAACTATTTCGTAAAACATCAACCCTTGTTAATAGTTTACCCAAAATAGTAGGTACTTGAGAATACATTCTAAAAAAAGTTGACCCCAAAAAATCATTTCCATAAAATACAGATGCCCTAGAGCCGCAAATTGCTAAACTCAACTGTGATCATGTTAATTAGTTTAAAAGATTTCCTTACACATGAAGGGAAGAGAAAAATGGCTGCTACCCCTCCCCCATTATAAGAGCTTGATCCTAAATCATATTTGTTTATTTAATTAAGTTATGTTATTAATTTCCTTGCATTTTATTATCGCATTTAATCATTCCAGGTTGGAAAAATTCATTTTAGGCCTACTTTGCAATTTAGATTTTTATTGTCGTAAAACTTTGAGAAGATTGATACTAGGACTCGACAATTGTGATTTAACAGATTAAATTATTTTTCATAACAATCACAAAATTTAATTTTGATCTACAAAAAATTTAATCGCATACGGTTTAATTTTCTTTTCGAGAAAATGTTCATTTAAGTCCAATTTTGAGCCCAACAAGTTACTACTTCATTTGCTTAACTAATTACCATCAATTATATCTAATTATCATTAGCAAAAAGATACTTTTAGTAAGTTAAAAACCCAGCCTAGTAAATGTTTTGGATCACTTTCATCTAGGTAAAAAAATTACAAAATATCAAGCCCATTCTCTCTCCCCCTCCACGGCCAGCTCCTCCACCTGTTGTCTTACTGCTTCTACCACCAGCCCCACCACCCTCTGGCCACTAGACAGCACCAGATGCCACCCTAAATAGCTAGCCACCTCCCCACACCCTGCAAATATCATTTCTAGCTCCTTATTCAAGCTTAAAGTGAGTGAACACTAACACTCTTCTTGTTGATTTTCAGCTTTGATTCTTGTTTATGTTGATTTTGATTGTTGATTATGTAATCTTGATAGAAATAAGAATTATTTTGATGTTGTTATTGTTGGTTAAGCTTGAAAGCATGCAAGGGTTGAGGTTGTTCATTCTCATGCAAGCTTAAGTTGAACTGATGGATTTGGATTGTTTTGTACTTGATTTTGTGATCTTTGGCATACGTGATGGATATCATGATATTTATGTTGATTTTAGATGCGTTTGAGTGCAAGTACAAGTTGGTCATAAGCTAAGGTTTTAGTGATCATGCATGGATTAGTCTAATTTTTAGCTTCAAATATGTGGATTTTATATTATTGCATGGGAAATAAAGTTTTGAAGTGTTGTTTAACTTGGATAATGCCTTGGGGTGATCTTTGCAAAAAGGGGTGGATTATGGAAACTTTCTTCAATGGATTAGAAGAGGTTATTTTTTACATGTATACAAGTAAGTAGGATTATGGATGTATTTTAAGGGTTTTGTAAAGAGAAGAATTGAACATTAGATGAACACGATTATAGGGTAAATTTGAGTAACATAGCTTTGTAAGGTGATGTAATAGCCCAGTTGTAAATTATATTTATTTATTTATTTACCTCATATTAATTTTCTCATATTTATTTTATCGTATTTAATCATCCAGGTGGGGAAAAATTCATTTGGGCCCCAATTTGCAATTCAGTTTTTTTTTTTTTTATCGTGACATTTCAGGTGAATTGATAGACGACCCTGAAAAAATGTTTCGAAAGATCAAATTATTGTTCATAACAACCCAAATGTTTTAATCCCGAGCAATAGAAATTTTTAAGCGCTATTTTATATGGTTTTACAAGCCTAAAATTAGTACGTTAGGGCCAAAGAAAAGGCCCAATCTTAGCTTGGCATTAACTTCACTAATTGCAATGCTTTGCACCAAATTTTGATTAGCAAAAAGCCATTCTTTTATCTCAAATTCTCAGCCACATATAAGCTTACCCCCACATTAGATCATCATCAAACTCTCACACAAAGAAAAAGAAGCCAAACTCTCCTTTTCTTCTCTTCTTCCCACGGCCAGTAGCAGCCAGCTAGCCCACCTCCAGCCACTTTCCAGCCACCAGCTGCCCACCAAGTGCCACCACTTGCCACCCTTAGTCTCCCACCAGCCATAACAACCTCCCCCACACTCAAACAACCTTACACCCTCTCCTCCTAGGCGCTTAAAGAGGTAAAACCCTAATTTGATATTGTTGTATTTTTGGTTTTTGTGATTGTTTTAGTTATGATTTATATTCATAGGATCAAAATAGATGTTATCATGAAAATTTTATTGATTTTGGGGATGTTTGACACAGTGGAGTTGAGCTTGAAGCATGCTAGGGTTTAGGGTTATCTATAATCATGCTAGTTTAAGTCCAATGATGGATTTGGATTATTTTCTATTTGATTTTGTATTCTTTAATCCTATTGGTGATTATGATGGTATTTTTGGTGATTTTGGAAGATAGCTAAAGATGAGTTAAGTTAGCCATAAGCTAGGGTTTTAATGGTTATGCATGGTTTGGTATTCTTTGGGTATCAAGCATGTTATTTGTGTATGCTTGGATGTAAAATGAATCATGGATGTGTTCTTTGGCTTAGAAAATGACTTAGTGTGATTCTTGCAAAAAGGGTGCATTATGGGATTTTCCCTAACTGATTATGAAGGATCATTTTGCTCATTTATGCAATTAAGTAAGATCATGGATGTGTTTTGAGTGTGTTTGAGAAAGGGAAGAATTGAAAATTTGATATAGATGATTGTGGAGTGAAATTGAGTAATCTGGCTTTGTATGGTGATAAGAAGGACCAAGGCTTTGTTAAATGATTTTAAGGAGTGATTTTAGATGGGGAATTATGTGAAAAAAAGGGGGAAAACAAAAACAGTGTGGCTGTGAACAAGCTAAAAACAGGGGACACTTTGCAATTAAACTGGTACTGGTCGACCCATCAAAAAAATTGTGATATTTGGTGAATAGATAGCTCAGTGAGTTATCTTTCAAATTCCATTTGAATCTCTTCAATCTGAGTTCTGTGAAAAAAGTTATGGCCATTTTGCTAGGACTGCATAGGATAGACCAAAACTGGCACCCTTGTGTTCTAGCTCAATTTTGGGAACCCTATGGTGAGAATCATGTTTTACTTTACACATCAAAGTTTTGTAAGAAATTTTAAGCTTTTTATATTAGGGAATTAGGTCTCAAGTGGAGGTCAAGAGATTAAGTTATGAGTCATTTATTTTAGCTCCTATTAAGCCTTTACTTTTTAACTAAAACCATCAACTATGAAATTAAATACCTTTGCTAACTATATGTTCCTATAATGATATTTTTGAATAGAATCAAGGCCTAATCTATCATTTTCTCCCCTTTCGTGCATAATCATACTCGGTGAGATTTCATTAAAAGTCTCAGGTATGTTCATTGCCTATATATTTAGAAATCAGCACGTATTTATCAAAATTATAACATTTTGGCAAGTAAATCAATGAATCAGTTTAGTCAATAATTAGTGACCCCATCAATTATTAGTTATTGGGCATTGCCCTTTAGTTACTCACGTAGCTTCAGGCTAGGTCTCCCGATTGGCTTGACAGGTGTACATCTATCTACAGATCGTAACAGTTACCAGATGTTCACTATCAGCTAATAATTAGCAATGTAGTTTTATGTTCATCCCATTCCCTATTTTAAATTAAAATGAATTGTAATTTGGGCCTAACCAGCTTTTCAATGAACATTTAACAATACAAGAATGCATATACTGAGTTTTGGCTCACAGTTTAAAATGTTTTCATCTTTTGTTTTAGGCAGATGCTCAATGAACTGCCTTCAGGTTGGCCGGCCGACTGAAGGAGATAAGTGAGTAAGCAATCTAAAAGGAATGGTGGAATATTAGGGCTTAGATTTTTTTTTTAATCACTGTATTGTGAAATATTATAATGCTATAACTATACACTTTACAAAGAGGTACCTCTTTTTGGCGTTAACCCTAAGATAGTTACAAATTATTTATATATGGTTTTGATGGTTTATGGTTGTGTGACTACCATGTGGTGGTAAACAATGTTCACTTTTGCTATATTTATTGTTTATAAGCGAAGCCTTATCCTCTTTGGACGGCGATAATGCTCTGATAATTGGGTTATTACTTCTAATTGGTAAAATTAGTGAAGATAACGCAAATGGTGTGTTTATGTGTAATTGGCGTGTTATAGGTGATGATAAGGAATAAATCATGGGTTAGTGATTTTAAAGAGTGATTTTAGAGGGAAATTATATGAAGAAAAGGTTGAGAGCATAGGCATTAGAGTTGTGAACAGACCCCAAACAGGCGTCCCATTGCAAAGAAACTGGTACTGTTTGGTACATCAAACAATTATGATTGGTAGATAGATAGACAATAACTCACCTTTCAAATGCCTCTTGAATCACTTCATTCTGAGTTTTGTGGAAAAAGTTATAGTTGATTTGCTAAGACTGTGCAGCACACGCGGAAGCTGTGCATATTTTTGTCTAAGACGAATTTAAGGAGCTATGTTATGGTAATTGAGTTTTGTACTATGAATAAAAGTGTTGTGGACTTCTTAAGTGTCCATATTGGAGTTTCAGGTCTCAATTTGAGGTCAGGAGTGCGAGTTATGAATTATTTTCCTTTATTTCTATTAGGCCGTTAATTTATAACCTAAACTATTTGCCTGAGTTTATTTTACTTTGAATTATATTATATTACCTTGATCTGAACTAAATTTTTATAGTATATATATTTTGTATCATCTTAGTTTAACCTATCTTATATCTATTCATTGGATTCTGAATACCATTTACTAAACAAGTTCTATTAAAAATTATCAATTGTGAGAATAGGTTCATTTTCTGACTATATGTGCCTATATTGACAATTTTGAACAGAATCAAGGCCTAACTTATCATTTCTTCCCCCTTTTGTGCATAAATACTATCCATTGAGATTGTATTAAAAATCCTAGGTACGTCCATCACCTGTATCTTTAGAAATCAGAACGCATTTATCAAAATTATAACATTTTGATAAGTACATCAATGAATCAATTTAATCAGTAACTTATCGCATAATTAGTGACCCCATCAATTCTCTATTATAGGGCATTGTCTTTCAGTTATCTGTGCGGCCTTAGACCAGGTTCCTTGATCGGCATGACAAGTATACACCTATCTATAGATCGTATAAGTTCTCAGGGGTTCGCTATCAGATAATGACTAGTCATGTAGTTTTACATTTATCCAATTCCTTGTTTTAAGTTAAAATGAATTACAAAGTGGGCCTAATCAATGTTTTAATAATCATTTAACAATACAGGAATGCATGTACAGAGCTTTGACTCGCATTTCGAAATGTTTGCTATGTTTTGTGTTAGGCATGAGCTCAGTAAAATGTCCCCATGCTGGCAACCTTGCTGATGATGATATGTGAGCAAATAGACCCTAGCCAGATTAATAATGGCATACTGCACTTCTGTTTTCTTTTTTTGGAGATGTAGTTTAAGTTATCCTATGGTTGGAACTATAACAACAATGGTGATTTCCCTACTATTACGTATAAACCCTATGCTTGTTATCACCTACACATGTACGATTTTTGGATGATGTTGATCATTTATAGGCTTGTATTATGCTTAGCTATAATATCTCTAGTGTAATTACTTTAAGCCTTATCTTTTTTAGGACGGCAATAATACCCTGATCATTAGGATTATCACTCCTAATCAGGATAATTAGTTAAGAAACTACAAATAGTATAGCATGTCCATTTTGGAGTCTTACAGATTTGGTATCAGAGCCAGGTTCGGTTTTTCTTGATAGGCCATGGAGTATGGAGAGTAGACAT
The DNA here is from genome assembly GCA_029747015.1 of Carnegiea gigantea. Lineage (NCBI taxonomy): Eukaryota > Viridiplantae > Streptophyta > Magnoliopsida > Caryophyllales > Cactaceae > Carnegiea > Carnegiea gigantea. The sequence continues at coordinate 158,602 of JAKOGI010000924.1, forward strand.
AGGTGGGAGAGAAGCTTGGTTAGTAAGGGTTATTGCTATATCGTTAGAGATTCGTAGCAATGGAGAAGTCTGTGTGTATCTCTTATATGCTCTTCATTTATGTTTTCCTTGTTAGATGGGTCCATATGCAGTAAACATGATGTGCGGTACATCTGTGGTGGCCTATATATCTCTTCTTCATGCTAATATGATTGGTCACACGCAGGACCCCTTTTTTGAGCTCCATAGCATTACGGTCCATGAGTGTAGACCATTATGGTCCCTACCTATGGTTATCACGTGAGTTGAGTATAGGATCCATTATTATAATTTCATGATGACGGGAGCCCCAAGGTGGGATGGACCCAGGTTTTAAATACACAGGGCCTAGGCTACCATCACTTTTGAGTTGCTATTTAGAGAGGAGTTTGAGCTGAGGGGAATCACCATAGAAACCCTACAATATGTTTTTCCTTTACACCATGTACCTCCCCTGCCTGCACCAGAGATCATGGTAATTAGCTCTGATGATCGGCCTATGTAGGACCTGGAGGAGGATCTAGAGGAGGACTCGGAGTTCAAGGAGCATCATATTGATCATGAGGTTGAGTAGGCAGAGTTGACTACATCTGATAGCAGCTTTGACTCGGGCAAGGTGCCTCAGGATGAGTCTGACTCGGATAATGATCCATCTAGAGATCGTTAGTTTGGTTTAAGTGAGGAATTTCTAGACAGGTCGGTTATATTTTGAGCCCCATTTGTATATAACATAGCTAGTTGGATAGATGTATTTTGTGCAGGTTATGTCAGAACCTTGTGGATGTCTTCACTAGTCTTGCCTCCTTTTTAGGCATGTAGCGGACTTAGTGATTATGGCTAGGTAGTGTTTAGGGTAGGTTTAAGGACTGACATTACTTAGTCTGCTAGTTGTGATATTCTTTTGTTGATCATGTATGTAAACAAGCAGTTATGGAATGATATGATGGAGCCTTAGTTTTTGTTTTGATAATATTGTTAATTGTATTTATTAGGTATACTTATCTTATATGTTGGTTTTATGCAAGTGATTAAATTGTTTCGTTTAATGTATGATTAGAATGTTTGAGTCTGTGTGAAATAATGCGTAGACTCATATAGGGGATAACGCAAACCATGGTTAGGGATCAGGTGAATAAGCCTCGCATAATATGCTACAAAATTTTAATGAAATGCCCCTGAGTTAGCTAATAACATTGGGAACCCGAACTACTGGCCAACTTTGGAAACTGAACTGATGAAATGGATTCACCCAATGCATGTTGAAACCCTCCTAGAGATGATAAACTGGCAGATAGGATAGCACGACGTAACACTAAAGTTTAGGATGGAAAGTATGATCTAATGGAATTGGAGGAATGGGTAAGGGGAATGGAAAAAAATTTCACAGTGGTTGAGGTTCCCAAAGAGAAGAAAGTAAACATTGGGACGTACGATTTGACTAGTGAAGCTGATATCTAGTGGAATACTATTTAGGTAGGCTTATAGGACTTGAATTCACCTAGAGTAAATTCCTGGAGAAACTAAGGGCAAAATTTTACCCAGTTGTGGTTCAAAGACAAAAGGAGAAAGAATTTATGAGACTAAAGATGAATGGTAGTATGACTGTATTGCAATATGCTAGTAACTTCACAAAACTATCTAGGTTCATCCCCGAATTTGTGTCTTCTGAAAAATTAAAAATGAGGAGATTTGAAGAGGATCTAGCTTTCTCCATCCATAACCAGCTAGCTAGTTAACAAATTGTGACCTACCGGGAGTTATATAATCGACCAGCTAAAGTGGAGCGAATAAAGACTGAGTAGAGGGCCCTAAACCTAATAAATCAAAAGAGGAAAGGGATCAAGCGGGGAACCTAGAGTGAGAGTGTAAATTAGGAGAAGTCTGCTCCCGCTCCTCCCAAGAGTCATCCTGTAGGTCTAGTAGAACTCGCTGGGAAATGTGGAAGAACTAACCACACCACCCCGAAATACCAAATGGGTACTAACAAGTGCAGGTGGTGTGGAGCCTAAAACACCTCATTGCTACCTGCCCTTGAAGATTGAAGGTTGTGGATTAGGGTGTAACAAAACCCTTGGCCCTACCTCGCAAAGGGCCCCCTCCTCCAATGCCTGCAGCAGTAGGGAGCGCATATGTAATGAGCAAGAAGGAAGTTGCCATCTGTGGTGTGGTATTTACTGAAACTCTATTTTTAAATTTAAAGCCATTTTGTGTATTGTTTGACTCAGGTGCCACTCATTCATTTATGTCCATCCTATCAGCTATGCAGTTGAACCCTTGAGAATACAAAGTCAGAAACTAATAATAGAATCAAGTTGTCTAATAATTCTATAGTTGAGTGCCCTATTTCCTATAAACTGATTTCTTTTACGATTGGTAGAGTCACATTCCATAGAGACCTGATTCAATTTAATTTGTCAGACTTTGATATCATTTTGGGGATGAAATGGTTGAGTACTTATAGAATCAAAATTGATTGTGAAAACCCTAAGGTCATTTTGAGGAATGAAAGTGGGAGAGAAGTATGTTTTCATGGGAAAAGAGAGGAAAAACCATGTCCCATAATGTTGAATTAGAGAGTACACAACCACAAGAGGGGGGTGAATTATGGTGTCCGATTTTCGCAAGTTGCTGGCAAACAGTCTTAGACCCTGTTCGCACAGGTTGTTCCTGAGATAAGCAGAAGCGAAAATCCAACAAAATTGAATGCGAAAATAATGGACACAGGATTTTACGTGGAAAACACCTCTAGCCCAACTGAGGTGAAAAACCACGACCTACCTCGTGTAGGATTTAAACACTTCACTAAACGGGCTAATCACGTTACAATAGTAACACACCTTGTTACAAATTGCAACCCACGTAACCGTCTTCCCTAAGACAGGTTACCCCACGTCCAAAATCCCCTTGATTTGGACACACACTCAACTCACTTTTGCGAAAGAAGAATATAAAGAAAAACACCTTATTACAATGCTTCTTAACTAAGCTAATATAGGGTATAATGAAGTCCTAGTATGCCAACTTTGAAAGCTCAAATAACTCACTTACTAGACACGGTTTTCTTTTGAAACTTTTAAGCTCATGAACACTGAATTTTTGCCTTTTAAAAACCGATACTTCTAACATTCTAAGAAGCGACTTTATATAGTGCTTGGAAAAACAATTCCTCAAATTTTTGAAAACTAAAATCCCTAAAGAATATAGAATTCTTTAGCCACAAGGGATGAGGAAACATGAGCTGGAAACACTTCCTAAACCGTGTGCATAAGGCGGTGATTCTCAGCAACTAGCCCATGTTTTTCTCAACAACCTTATCCACTTGGCAAAAATTGGATATTCTTTTTATTCAAAAAGATTTTGCAAATCCCCTTAGATTTTAATAACTGTTTTTAGGGTAAGGGGTAAGATACTCCATAAAAAAATCTTTCTTGCAAATCTTGGAGAAGCTGCTCAAAATCCAAAAGATAAAAACGTGAAAAAATGTTTCCAGAATTATTTTGAAGGGTGATCCGAAATAATTTTCAAAAAAGCAAAACCGTTTCAAGTAAGTGGTAGGTTAAGACTTTCTGATTGGCATATTAACGAGAGTCTAAAAATATAAAGGCAAATTAAATCAAGACATCTTGTTGTAACCACTAGTCATCTTGTAGAAAGACAAATTTGCTGCAAACACTTCACAGGATCTGTTTCTCACGGCTGCACTTATTTCCTGTGCTTCAAACACTTCGCAGAACCTGTTCTTTACAGCTGTTCTTGTATCGCTGACTTGAGTACCTGTTCTTGATAATCCATTAGTCAAGCAGTTTTAAGACTTGAGAATAGCAGTAAGAATCTGTTTAGAAAGCCTGTTTGGCGCAACAACAACACTTGGATTTGTTGTCATCAAAACCATATACATTCTAACAAATTCCCCCTTTTTGATGATGACAAACCAAGTGACCATGTTGACTTTCAAGGACAATTGAAGTGATTAATGCCAATTTTTCACATTCACATGAAGCAGTGAGTATCGAAAAAAAATGTAAGAAAATTAACACATCCATGGCAAAACTAAAACAATATATTTGGTTATCCTATCTTCCCCCTTTTGGCATCATTAAAAAGTAGGGGCGAACAGTTAAACATAGGGTGTTTGCTGTCACCACCACTTAGATAATGGAGGAAAGTCAACAGGCGATACACTCAAGTGTGTTGGTACGGTAATGAGATTGGCCATCCTAGTCACACACAAGCAATTCACAACAGAAAGCAAGCAAAGCAAAGCCAATCAAAAAACAAGATAACCTGTCATTCACCAAACGAGGGCAACAAAAAGTACAAACTAGCAAGAGATGATAACCAAGAGAAGTGAGAACAGCCTTTGAGAACAACCGATGGAAACAGCTTATGGGGGGTGATCAAGGAGCAGGAGAAAATTTTGCTAAAAGAGAAGAGAGAAGGGCGAGGAGATCTTCATGGCGCTTAGCATTTAGAGCTTTTTCCTCGTCCAGGGCAGCCTTCACAGCAGTAAGCTCAGCACTGAGTCGAGAGTTTTCCTGCAGAGCAGTCTCAAGTTTGATTGAGGAACTGCCAGGAACAGGAGGACGGGGTGTTTTTGTCCCCTGTTCTGATGCAAACCCCTCAACCAAGGTGTATCCACACCCCATAAGGGTGTTACTCCCAATCTCATCGATGAACTGAGCTCCCACCTTCTTCTGCAATGTCACCACAAAATGCTCAAAGACACTAGTTAGGAAGAAACCATACCCCAGGTCATGTTCCCTGGAGGTGTTTGCAATTCTTGCAATATGTCGAACCATAATGGCAGGAAGGTTGATCTGCTCTTCCGTGTCCATCCGGTCCATAAGACACTGATCCATGGCATCAGCAAGATTGCGACCCTGGCCCCGAGGAATGACATTCTTGATAATAAACCAAAATATCAATTGATGGAGTGATGTCATGTCCCCTTTCTTCACGGACTTGGGTGTTTGCAGGCTTGGTTGCTGGCTAAATTTCTGGGAGAGCTCTAGCAGCCTGGCTGTCCCTAGAATAGTCTTGTCTTCTCTCACATATATAGCAAAGCCCGTGGAGGGAATCCCTAGAATTTTCCCTAATATCTTCGCATCAAAGCGAAGCTGTTGCCCATTAACAATACTTGTCACCACCCCTTTGGTGACAGTGCAGTTGGCATAGAACTCTGCCAACTCATGTACAGAACACCCCAGCTGGGTGCTTGCAAACAGCTCATACCACCCCTGTGCACGCAACTTGTGCAGAAACACCGCCATACCCTGTTCCTCAAAATATTTTACCTTGATAATTTTGCCCCTGACTACCCGTCTCTGTAGCAGTTGGGTCAGTTTGGCCGAGATTACAGACGGGGTAGACTTCTTGACTCTTTTAGGTTGGGGCTCAGTAGGAGGGTCTTGGGTGGAGGAGTGTTTGAGAGAGGCTTTTCTCTTGGGAGTTTTGAGGGGTGATGGTTTAGAGGGTAAAGTGGAGGTTGATTTTGGTGCAGACAGAGGCTTATCCTCTGAGGACTCTGAGAACACGGGAGTGCCCTGTTTGAAGGAGGTGTTCTTAGTGTTGCTATCTGATGAAGGCTCAGAGGAGGAATCAATTTTCTCAACAACAGGGGATGTCTGTTTGGCAGGTCGAGGCGGGGATTGGAAAGCAATTCGGGCTGATTTTCGAGTTGGCCTGTTTGTGGGTTTGGCCGAAGAGGGGATTTGTGGTTTTGGTTTAACAGGGGTTTCATTTTTTGAGGGTTCTTCAGTCTGGCCGCTTTGAGGCCTTGATGGTGGTCGTGTTCTTGGCATTCCAGTACGCCTAGCCACAATTTTGTACCTTTTACATTTCTCACCAGTTTGTGTTACCGATGTGGCTTGGGAGTCTTGAGGGGTGATGGTTTGGAGGGTAAAGTGGAGGTTGATTTTGGTGCAAGCAGAGGCTTATCCTCTGAGGACTCTGAGAACACGGAAGTGCCCTGTTTGAAGGAGGTGTTCTTATGTCGCTATCTGATGAAGGCTCAGAGGAGGAATCAATTTCCTCAACAACAGGGGATGTCTGTTTGGCAGGTCGAGGCGTGGATTGGAAAGCAATTCGGGCTGATTTTCGAGTTGGCCTGTTTGTGGGTTTGGCCGAAGAGGGGATTTGTGGTTTTGGTTTGACAGGGGTTTCATTTTTTGAGGGTTCTTCAATCTGGCCGCTTTGAGGCCTTGATGGTGGTCGTGTTCTTGGCATTCTAGTACGCCTAGCCACAATTTTGTACCTTTTGCATTTCTCACCAGTTTGTGTTACCGATGTGGCTTGTGCAGGCTTGACAGGAGACTCCTCCATTTGACCACTACTTCCCCCTTCTTCTTTTGATAAATCCTCCCCTAGGTCATCCCTAAAAACCTCAGGCCCTGTTTCAGCCTCTGTTTCATGCTTTGGAAATAGCCCGAACGAATTAATGTCATCTAGGCCATGGTCAAACAGAAAGAGGTCATCTAAAGCCCCAATTTCCCTTTCAGATGCCCGAACAGGTTCTTGGGTTTGACATGCGCCCAGTTCACCAAACAGAATCAAATCCCATCCAAATTTGTAGGGGATGTCTTTTAATTTTAGATCCACTGTTCTAAGGTCTATGCTCTTCAAAAACCCAAAAGGTTTATAGACAATGGGTCAAGGAGGTTCAGTAGTTTTACCTTCCATGAGAGCCGTCAGAAATTGTGTAGGAGCAAACAGGGCTGTGGCTGTTGGCAAAGCTGTGCTTGGTGACCTATTACCCTGGGTCACGGTCGAGGAGCTCTCAGTGCTGATGGGGGACGCCATTTTTCCAGAGAGATGAGAGAGATTAGGGTTTCTTGAACAGGATTTCAGAGCACGAAGGATTGTGGTAGAAGTGAGAGATTTGAAGCAAGTTTGAAGAGAGATTTTAAAGAAAGAGAAGCGTGCAAAATCTTTTAAAGATTTTGCCCGTTTTGCAACGGGCTTTAGCATTAAATTAGGCCGCGCACGCCTCGGGAAGATGTTAGGCAATTCTCAATTTATTGCACACATTTGACAAATAAGAGGCATACCTGTTCCTGGTGCTTGTTCTTGAGGTTACTTGCTCGGTAACATGGGACAATAAGGGCAATCTCATTAGACCTTAACAAGTGTCAGCAGGTTGCAAACCTCACATATGCTAAACATAGCATAGAAGTTGATTGCAAACAAAAATTTAATATGTTGTACCCATAGCATTTTAAATTTTGCCAACAGGGAGAGAGAATAGGATGGTCAGGTTGTTTTAATTAAACCTAGTTCGAGTCTATTCCTTTCAAATTGTTCTCTACTCAATGCCTTTGTGAATATATCAGCAATTTGATTTTCAGTGGCACAAAAATTCATTGAGATCACTCCTTTTTCAACATTGTCTCTTAAAAAATGATGACGAATGTCAATATGTTTTGTTCTTTTGTGATTACATGGATTTTTGGCAAAGTTAATTGCACTTGTATTGTCACAATAAATAGGAATGCATCCTATGTCAACACAAAAATCCTTGAGTTGTTGCCTTATCCATAATAACTGAGCACAACAGGATGCAGCTGCCACGTATTCAGCTTCTGCTGTGGACAAGGCAATAGGGGGTTGTTTCTTGGTTGCCCAAGATACCAAACAAGGTCCAAGAAAGTGAGCCATACCTGAGGTGCTTTTTCTATCAACCAAGAAACCTGCATAATCAGCATCAGCATACCCAACAAGATCAAAGTTGCAACCTCTAGAATACCATAAGGCTAGATCAGGTGTATGTTTTAAGTATCTTAAAATCCTTTTTACAGCCTTAAGATGAGTTTCTTTAGGGTTAGACTGAAAACGTGCACATAGACCAACACTGAAAACAATGTCAGGTCTACTAGCCGTTAGGTATAGGAGTGACCCTATCATGCCCTTATAGGATTTCTCCTCAACTGAGGGACTACCATCATCCATTACCAACCTGGTTGAGGGAGAGATGGGAGTATCAATGGGCTTGGTCGACTCCATCCTAAAATGCTTAAGTAACTCTTTAATATACTTTTGTTGATGGATCATGGTGCCGTTTGAAGTTTGCTTGATTTACAAGCCTAGAAAGAAATTAAGCTCACCCATCATGCTCATTTCAAACTCACTCCTCATCATTTTTGAAAATTCATTGCACAAATCATGATGAGCTGCACCAAATATGATGTCATCGACATATACTTGGAAAATCAACAAATGTTCCCCCTTAGATTTTAGAAACAAGGTATTGTTTACCTTGCCTCTTGTAAAATCATTTTTCAATAAAAAACTTGACAACCGCTCATACCAAGCTCTAGGGGCTTGTTTCAAACCATAAAGTGCTTTGTCAAGTTTGAAAACATGGTTAGGAAATTCATCACTTTCAAAACATGGGGGTTGTTTGACATACACTTCTTCTTTGAGGTACCCATTTAAAAATGCACTTTTGACATCCATTTGATACAACTTGATCTCCATATGGGCTGCAAATGCTATCAAGATTCGAATGGCCTCCATCCTTGCAACAGGTGCAAAGGTTTCTCCATAATCAATTCCCTCTTCTTGGTTGTAGCCTTGAACCACCAGCCGGGCCTTGTTTCTAGTGACTGTTCTGCACTCATCCAGCTTGTTACGGAACACCCACTTGGTTCCAATGATTGTTCTATCCTCTGGCCGTGGCACAAGGTGCCACATCTTGTTCCTTTCGAACTGATGGAGTTCTTCTTGCATGGCTGTGACCCAATCTGAATCTGCAAGGGCTTCATTAATATTCTTAGGCTCAATTTTCGAGAGGAAAGCATAGAAAGCACAGAAATTTTTGAGTCTAGATCTAGTTTGAACTCCTGCATTAATATCAGACAAAATTTGATCAAGAGGATGTGAACTTTGGTATTCCATGATCGTGGTGAAAGTGGATTCACAGACTCGCTCTCCATCCTAGCTGGAATACTCGATGAAACAGGTTCAGAGCCTGTTCTCGAGCCTGTTTGGGAGCTTGTTCCTGGATTTATCCCTGAAGAATTCGGCTGGTGTTGTCCCAAATAGGGTTCCACCCTGTTTCCCCCTGTTTGGTTCACACCTTGCTTACCTTCCTGAAGAACAGCCTCAGGCCTTGCTCCCTCCGATTGATCCTTACCTTGTTCACCTTGAAGCAGCACGTCTTTTCTAACAAGACCTAGTTCGAAGTCTTCTTTCCTGTGCATCATTCTCGCTTAGAGAGTTAGTTTCATCAAAAAGCACATGCACACTTTCCTCAACACACAAGGTTCTCTTATTAAACACTTTGTATGCCTTACTATGCGAGGAGTAACCAAGGAATATTGCTTCATCACTCCTTGGATCAAATTTCCCTAAGGCATCCTTTCCATTATTATGCACAAAACATTTACAACCAAAAACTCTCAAATGCATAATATTAGGTTTTCTTCCCTTGAAAAGTTCATAAGGAGTTTTGTTAAGAATAGGTCTAATCATGCATCTATTTATAATGTAACATGATGTATTCAAAGCTTCAGCCCAAAAGTTTCTAGGAAGACCACTAGCAACAAGCATTGTTCTAGTCATGTCCTCTAGAGTGCGATTTTTGCGTTCTACCACCCCGTTCTATTGGGGTGTTCTTGGAGCTGAAAAATTATGATCAAAACCATGCTCATTACAATAATCAATAAAGCTCAAATTTTTAAATTCTATACCATGGTCGTACCTTAGGCATACCAAAGAGTGTCCTACCCTCTTTTCAGTCTTTTTAATGAAAGCAAGAAATTTTTTAAAAGTTTCATCTTTAGAAGCCAAAAACAGGGTCCAAGTGAAACGAGAGTAGTCATCCACTATCACAAGCACATACCTCTTACCACCTCTGCTCATGATCCTCATTGGACCACATATATCCATATGTATCAATTCAAGAGGTCGAGTAGTGCTTACACACCTTTTAGATTTAAATGAATTTCTGACTTGTTTGCCTTTGGCACATGCATCACATACCTTGTCATCATTGAATTTGATGGAAGGTAAGCCAACCACTAAGTCTTTGGTTACAAGTTTGTTCAACAGTGAGTAACTTGCATGACCTAATCTTTTATGCCAAAGCATAACATCATCATTTAAAGCACTCAAACAAGTCAAATTATTTTGGGGAAGAGTAGAAATACACACTTTATAAACATTTTTGTGTCGCTTCCCCCTCAATACAACATCTCCTGTGTTCATATTTACGACCAAGCAACGTATTGGGGAGAACACTACTAGGTTGTCTTTGTCACACAGTTGGGACACACTTAGCAAGTTGTGTTTTAATCCATCCACAAAATAAACATTGTCATTTGAATGGGAGAGTGACTCACCTATCTTACCTATACCGACAATTGTCCCGAATTTACCGTTTTCAAATGCCACACTCCCTCATTCTGAAGCTGTAAGTGAGAGAAAATTGGATTTTTCACCAGTCATATGCCTCGAACACCCACTGTCAACATACCACAGCTGCTTGTTTCCTAGGTTGTTCCCTGCGCTGTTTACTGGGTTGTTTGCTGGGTGGTTTTCTCTCACTTCAGCCTGCAAAACAGATCATAGGTTAGTTTTGGGAACCCAGATCCACTTGGGTCCCATTCTTTTAGACGTACAAATCTCATCTTTCCTATCCCATATTTGTTTTACATAAGCTGTGTTCCTTTTAATGGCATACTTTCTCCAGAGACAAGTATAACGATAATGACCCGTTTTACCACAGTGATAACATGCAATGTTCTCAGATAATCCTACGTATTTTTTATTCACTGGGTAGGTCATCTTAGGCACAAAACCTAGTCCTCTTCTATTTCGACTATGATGTGTGTTTAACCATTCAAGCGCCCTTGAGGACCTGTTCCAGAGCTTATTTGTGACAAGGTCTAATTCCATTTGTTTTATTTTCTCAAGCAAGTTTTTGTTTTCTTCCAGCAAAGATTTGACCTTTCCTTTTAAGTCAAGAGATTCCTTTTCCAGCTCAGTCAGATTAATGGAACAAGTCTCTTCTTTCATGAGTAGAGTCTCTTTAAGCACATTAATGTTTTCATGCAAGGCATGTGTCTCTTTGTCAACTTCAAGTTTTTTCAGTTTAAGAGTTTCATTTTCAAGTTCTAGGTCACGAACATCCCTTTTTAATTCAGCACATATATCCATTATAGAGTACACTAATTCCTCAAGAGTTGATTTATTTAGACCACGTATCTTGTTCTTGAGTTGAGTCAGACTATCTGCTGATCCATCATCTGAATCAGTGTCACTTCTTGCCATGAGTGCTACATCAGCTTCCTTGGCTTCAGACCTTTCCTCATCCTCGCTTGAACCACCCTAAGCCGCGAGCATAGCTTTTGAGAGTCGTTTCGCTGAGCTGCTTACACCCTGTTCCCTCCCCTGTTTTCTAAGGTGTTCGGGTTCTTATTCCTCCTTGTGTAGTGGGCAGTTTCTCACAATGTGGTCTAGCTTGCCACACTTAAAGCATCCAGAGAACTGTTCCCGAGAGGTGTTCCTGCCCTTGCCGAAGTCCTTCCGTTTGCTGTTTTCTTTAACTTTCTTGAAGAACTTCTTAAATTTTTGAGTTATCATGGCAATCTCCTCCTCATCAGAATCAGAATCATCTTCTAAGGCCTTTAGTGCAAGACCTCGATCTCTCTTTGTCTCATCTTTCTGCTGAGAATTTTTTCTAAGTTCATACGTTTGCAGATTTTCAATCAGCTCATCTAGGGTGATCTCGTTCATGTGTTTAGCTTCTTGGATGGCCGTGACTTTCGCTTCCTAAGAATCAGGTAAAATTCTTAGGATTTTCCTCACCAATTCTTCGGTGGTGAAGGATTTTCCCAGGGATTTCAACTCATTCGTTATGTGAGTGAAGCGAGTGTACATGTCCATCACACTTTCACGATCACCCATCTCAAGCAGCTCATATTTTCTTATAAGCAATTCAATCCGGGATTGCTTTACCTGATTGGTCCCTTCGTGAGCTATTAGCAAAGCATCCCAGATCTCCTTGACCGACTCACATTCAGATATGCTAGTATATTCATAAGGACCTAGGCCAAAATATAGAAGTTTCTTGGCTTTGGCATTCTTCTCCATCATTTTGTAATCTTCAGTATTGAATTCTTTAGGCTCCTTAGGGATTGACTTTCCATCTTCAGTTATTTTCTTAGGGATGAGTGGTCCATTCTTGATGAGCATCCACAACTCATAGTCCTCGACTTGGATGTAGTTTTCCATCCTATTCTTCCACCAACCATAGTGTTGGCCATTGAAGTATGGTGGTCGAGTTATGGATTGACCTTCCAGCATGCCTTGTAGGGTACTCATCTTTAAGGATCTCTCAAGGTGTTAGCCTTTCAAATGAGAACCTGCTCTGATACCACTTGTTGATTTAGAGAGTACACAACCGCAAGAGGGGGGTGAATTGTGATGTCCGATTTTCGCAAGTTGCTGGCATACAGTCTTAGACCCTGTTCGCACATGTTGTTCCTGAGATAAGCAGAAGTGAAAATCCAACAAAATTGAATGCGGAAATAATGGACACAGGATTTTTACGTGGAAAACACCTCTAGCCCAACTGAGGTGAAAAACCACGACCTACCTTGTGTAGGATTTAAACACTTTCACTAAACGGGCTAATCACGTTACAATAGTAACACACCTTGTTACAAATTGCAACCCACGTAACCGTCTTCCCTAAGACAGGTTACCCCACGTCCAAAATTCCCTTGATTTGGACACACACTCAACTCACTTTTGTGAAAGAAGAGTATAAAGAAAAACACCCTATTACAATGCTTCTCAACTAAGCTAATATAGGGTACAATGAAGTCCTAGTATGCCAACTTTGAAAGCTCAAATAACTCACTTACTAGACACGGTTTTCTTTTGAAACTTCTAAGCTCATGAACACTGAATTTTTATCTTTTAAAAACCGATACTTCTAACGTTCTAAGAAGCGACTTTATATAGTGCTTGGAAAAACAATTCCTCAAATTTTTGGAAACTAAAATCCCTAAAGAATATAGAATTCTTTAGCCACAAGGGATGAGGAAACATGAGCTGGAAACACTTCCTAAACCGTGTGCATAAGGCGGTGATTCTCAGCAACTAGCCCATGTTTTTCTCAACAACCTTATCCACTTGCCAAAAATTGGATATTCTTTTTATTCAAAAAGATTTTGCAAATCGCCTTAGATTTTAATAACCATTTTTAGGGTAAGGGGTAAGATACTCCATAGAAAAATCTTTCTTGCAAATCTTGGAGAAGCTGCTTAAAATCCAAAAGATAAAAACGTGAAAAATTATTTTTCGCAGCTTATTCTGGAAACACCCTGAGCGTCCTGTTTCCAGAATTGTTTTGAAGGGTGATCCGAAATATTTTCCAAAAAAGCAAAACCGTTTCAAGTAAGTGGTAAGTTAAGACTTTCTGATTGGCATATTAACAAGAGTCTAAAAATATAAAGCCAAATTAAATCAAGACATCTTGTTGTAACCACTAGTCATCTTGTAGAAAGACGAATTTTACTGCAAACACTTCACAGAATCTGTTTCTCACGGCTGCACTTATATCCTGTGCTTCAAACACTTTGCAGAGCCTGTTCTTCATGGCTGTTCTTGTATCGCTGACTTGAGTACCTATTCTTGATAATCCATTAGTCAAGCAGTTTTAAGACTTGAGAACAGCAGTAAGAATCTATTTAGAAAGCTTGTTTGGCGCAACAACAACACTTGGATTTGTTATCATCAAAACCTTATACATTCTAACACATAATTTCTGCTATGAAAGCAAGTAAGTCGTTGTGTGAGAGCTGTATTAGGTATTAGTGTTATGCTATGGAAGCTCTCTCCAGAGGAGAGAAAGCAGAAGATGTTCCTATAGTCTGTGAATTTATACATGTTTTTCCTAAAGAGTTATTAAGATTGCCCATGCAGAGGGAAATTAATTTTGAGCTTGAATTAATCGCTATCTCTAAAGCTGGGTTCATGCATAGTCTCTAACCCGGGTAGGTTTGATTTTGATCTTTGCAATGCTAGGACCATCTCTTGCACTTAAGGCCCCAAAATTGGACTTCCTTGACTGACTTGGAGGCCTAAATCATGCTGCACTAATGGATGTCCAATTCATCCTCCCATTGTTGAAGAGAATTTACTCTCAAATCTGTTGGATAATCATCTTCCAAGTATGGACTTAAATCTGCCACATTAAATGTGGCTGATATGCCATAGTTTCTAAGTAAATCAACCTTATAAACATTGTCTTTGACTCTTTCTTCATGGATCCAAATGGGATCTCAAGGCTGAAATATGATTAACCACTCGAATAAGCATCTTTTGGTCTTAAAACTTATCTTCCATTTATCACCTTCTCTAATTCAAATCTGGTAGTAACCACTCCTTAAATCAATCTTAGAAAGCACATTTGAACCACCTTATTTATCTAGCATATCCTCAAGTCTAGGCAAAAAAATGACTCTGAGGTGCCCTTAGTTTAAGGATAAAAACTTTTTGGTCCCTGACTTTTTGAAAATAACACTAGGGGACCCCAAGTTTTCGAAAAAAAAGAATCTTAGGTCCTTTTCTCTATTGTTTTGGCCCTTGAAATTTTAGAATTTGCAGGAAAGTCCCTGGAATGGGAAAAATATGCAAATAAGCTGTTTTTAGGGATTTTTTCAAGAAATCCACTTGTTTTGGGGGATTAAACTTCTTATAATGATTTTATTGTACTAGTTATCACAATCTACTTCTTATAACATAAACGTTACATATTCTGTGGTTATAGGCCCACCATGCTTAGCAAAATGACTAAACTTTAATTAGAGAATTTCTACCGTTAGTTGAACTTACTGGCACTGGACTCCGGCGCTCCTCTAACTTTCGATTTACAGAGATCGCTAACCTTAACCCTATCCTTCTTAAATCAGGCACATCACATATCTGTTTCATTTCCTACCTCACACTGTAGTTACTAATCAAGTTTTAAGTATTTTAAAGGATAGTGAGACTTTAATTAAGAAATTATATATTAGAGATATAAGGTTCAATTGAATAACCTTCTGCACTGGGAGACTTCTTTTGTTGAAAGCTTAAAAGTGGAAATATTACAACAGAAAGATTGAAGAGTGACTTAAGCTAAGATCATTAAGGATACTTTTTCATAGAGAAATGGAGAATCCCCACATCCCTTTTGCTTAAGAATGCTCAAATGAACATGTCCCATCTCAACACTTAGCCTCTCCTTCCATAGAGGGAATAGGAGAACATAGGATGCCCTAATGACTACAGTACATACTGGTTTTACACATGGCTAAAGTACATTCACATGGCGACAGTTACATTCACATGGCTATAGTAGACTACTTTATTTTACAGACTTGACACTTTTTAAAATAGTAAAATAATAGAGCAACCACTTTTCAGAGCTTTTAATGGTGATAAGACTAGTCATCATTATTGAGATTCTGTATGCCTTTATCTCCAACTATATCTTCCAGGCTATCATTATCTAGATAATCATCAAAATTTTCATCAAATTGAAGATGCTTTGGATCCCATTTATCAAATAATTTAAGAAGATATTTCTTTTCTTTTTCTGATAAGAATTTTTCAGCTCCAACATCTAAGAGACAATCAAATATGTCTTCTGAAACCACTCCCTCTACCTTCATGTATTCTTTAAACTCATTGTAATAGGCGAAAGTAGTATTTTCGCAATGCATTAATGTTTTTCTTTGTTCAATTAATGCCCAACTTTGATGATAAATGTTGTAAAAGCTGATGGCTCTTGTAAAAGTAGGATTAATAACTAATTCTCGTTGTTCTGGAAACCATTCTTGTCATTGATCATAGGGATCCTCAAAATCAACAATTTTCATACTCGATTAGTGCACAATGTACCTCCACATATAGGCATCTATTATTTGGAATTATTATTCGACCATTAAGAGATGTAAGAATCTAATAGATCTTTCTCAACATGCATTCCGGAAATTTAGTTAGTTTTAAGAAAAATAGGAACTTTAGATCTGGGATTTCCACAAAGTACTATCCCGTACTCACAAGCTTTAATGACAGGTTTATTTGGAAAGATTGAATTTGCTGGAAAACTAACACCACCAACTTCAGGCTTATCGGAAAAGTAGATCATTGTAGTCGAAGACTCCCACGTATCATAGGAATAGTTATGATAATAGTCGATGCAGGCAGCATACTAGTCATTGAGCTTTTTTTTTTTTTTAACATGAGAACTTATTTTTTCGGATATCATAAGGCCATCTAAGGTAATTAACTTGTAACTCTAGAAGGAAAAATCTTTGGGCTATTAGGTAGGCTGAAGAGAGCATACCAAAAGGTAATCTACTTTTTGTATGAAATTCCAAATTATCAATAAGGACTTTACTAGAAAAAGAAATCCGTTCTAGTAGTAATGACATTTCATTATGGATTTTCTCCTTTTCTGGCAGGAGTTCTACTTTGATAATCACTATTAGTGAGTTTCGAGTTAAACTATCTACCAGAAAGTTATTCGATCACTGCATATGTTCAATAGAGAAGAAAAACTGGTCAAGCTATAATTGCCAATGCAAGAGTTGCCCTTGCGCTTTCATATTTAATAAATTCTTTTTCAGAAATCCCAATATTCCTTTGCAACCAGATTGAATAAGAATAAGCTTTGCAGCTAAAAAGATTAGGAACTTTTCAATTCCCATTATGACTGCAAGGATTTATTTTTCCATCGTGGGATAGTTACATTTTGCCTTATTAAAATTTCTACTGTAATATTTGCAGAGTTTTTCTCCTTCTTTGATTTTGAGTACTGCACTCTAATGCTCATTGCTAGCATATATCTCAAGAACTAAATCATCTCCTTCATTAGGCAAACCAAGAACAGAAATATTTTTACACATCTTTTTGAAGTTTTGAACAATCTTTATATCATCAGTGGTCCGTATCCAACTTGCTCCTTTCTTGAGTTTTTGTTGCAATGGCTTTCTTAATTTAGCTAAATCTTTAATGAAATATGAAGCATAGATAAGGCATCCTAGAAACCTTTCTAGCTACTTTCTATCTTTAATTTTTTCAGGGAAATTTTCTTTTTTTTTTTTAGAATATGTTTTTGTAGAACGATTTGTCGAGCTTTTATCTCTAGGCCTCATAACTCAATTTCTTATTCAGTGTAAATGCACTTGCTCTTAACAAGTATAATACTAGGATCAATGCTTCTTTGGCTGATAGCTAAGACATCATCTTTATGCTGTTCCATGGTCTTGGAAAAGACAAGGATATCATTGATGTAAGCTAAACAACAATGATTAAGGCTTTGAAGATGTTATCCATTCTTCTTCAAAATATTGGAGGTGTATTTTTTAGACCAAATGGCATTACATTCCATTCATAATGTCCTTGTGGGCACTAAATGCAGTTAAAGGAATGCAATAACCATCTAAGTACAGTATTATCATTAAGCTTTTTATAATTGATCACCATTCTTATGTTTCCACTTTTTTCTTCTGTTTGATTTCTTACCATTAAATCGGGACTAGTGTGAGGACTGTTGCTATTCCTGATTAATCCTTTATCTAGAAGTTCTTTAATTTGTTTATCAAATTCTCAGATATCCTGGTGTGTACACACTATTTGTTTGACTTTGATAATAGTGTTAGGGTTTAATAGAGTGATCTTAGGAAATGTTTTATCTTTATCCCAAAATTTTAGAGGATTATCATAGTAGAGTTCCTTGCATAATTTTTCTTGTTATTCGACAATCTACTCTTTAATAGATAACTCGAATAATGAAATTGTTAATACTACCTCTCATTGTACATGCATTACCTTCTCACCATGCTAGCAGTGTGCAAACTCAATTTTCTGATGAGTGTAAGTCTTACTTAAGTTTTTAATAGGAACTGAGTGACCATTAATAGTAAATATTATCTGGTTTATAGTCTATGTGCATGGAAATATTGTCTTGGAAAATTATTTTCAATAATTATATCATGAGAGGGTTAATCAGTAGCCCATAGAACTGGTATAATACATTAGACTCTTACTAATTCTATGGATAGCCTTTCTATTACCTCATTATGGCCCATAATGCTATACTTGTAAAGGACTTTTGGCTTTTTTCCACATAAATTATGAAAATGATGATCTTTTTCCAAAGCATACAGAATAACCACTATCTATGTAAGCGTACAATTCATATTTATTGTATCCCTCTAAATAGACCTTTATCGTGATATAGATGCTATTAAGATTTGTATTGGCAGCTTCATAGCATATCTCTATAGTCATATTTTTGACTAGTTCATCTTCATAGATTAGTTCACTAACTGTTCTTGTTTTATACCTAATGACCTTTCTATCTAGACTCATATTTTAGTCTATACTGTGTCTTGCGGGCTCAAAAATCATTATACTCATTTCACTGGTCATGCTAATAGTATCATCTTCTTTAATCTCATCTTTAGCTGATGAAAATCCTTCCCCCCATTATCATCTTGAACTCATGTTTCTTAATAATTGGGGTTTAATGGTAATTTATCATTCTTATCAATTTTTATCACATTTTTCTCATTGATTTTTGTAGGTTTGGCAAATCTAGATATCCACAATCGGCTAATTTTTATCTCTATAGGATTGGATTTATTCCTCTAGATTTTTTGCATAACGGTAGGACTTTCAAATTTGTCTATCTCTATTATTGTTACCTTAGTCTTTTGGATCTATAGTATTATCAAATTTGTAGATAATTTTTCAAAATATTCTTAGCGGGTGTCCTCCTCTTTTTATATCCATCCCAACTATTTTTATCTTAAGAGATAGGAAATTTTTAACAAACTCAACTTTTGGATTCACTTAATTTACTGATCGACAATTGGATCCTACTAATCCATTACATAAATTAGTCTTAATCCCTGTGATAATTTTATTAGTATATTTGCTATGTCTAATATCACAGAGTAAAGCATAAAGATCAATACCTTTGCCATAATATTATAATGGAGTAATTTGGACTTGGATGCTTCCAACATGGATATATCTATACTTTCTATCTTTGTTATGCTTAAGGATATTTTCCCAATTAATGAGATTAACTTCTTCCACATCATACTCACAATCTTTGATTTCTAGATCTCCTTCCATAAGCGCACATACATATTTGCTTTTAATTGAGAGTTGGACTTTTTATAGATCATGCTTTCTGGATTATGGGATGGACTCAATCTCCTTTGATTTCTTCGTTATCATTATTTACAACAAACTCTTCTCCTTGAAGATCATCAGGATTAATTGAGCTACTTTCCATCATACGACTGATTTCTTTATAATCCCTTTCTTCATATTCATTGTCTAGTATAATTTTAACAATTCCTTTGTTGTTACTTACTGCTAGGTCTAATGCCTCATCTTCGCTAAGCTCAACATAATCTATGTTACCCAAGGTTTCAATAACCTCATCATTCTTCCTATTTTTGCATTCATTAGCATAATGTCCTACTTCTCCGCATGCCCAGCATTTGCATTTGTTTTTCCCTACAGGAAATAAGCAGCTTTCCTAAAAAATCTGCGTTTTTTAGGGCTTGGTTTGTTGTAATATTTTCTTCTATGTTTCTCGCATCTCTGCTTATTAAAGCCATTTTTCTTATAAAATTTTCTTTTCCTTCTTCTTTCCAGTTCTTTTGCCCATTGGTGAGGAGAATCCCAGTAAGTTAAAAATTTCTTTTTATCTTCTTTTGCTTGTGGAGATCAAGACATTAATCATAGACCCATTTTCTTAAATAAGAGAGTCTAGACCCAAGGGTATCAATGACATCTACTCTTTCAAGCCATGCAATGTATTTTTCATTAATCATAGAATTTATAGGATATGGCAATTTGTTATAAAACATAAAACATACTAAGATTGGTTTCATTATGCCCAATTTTATAATAATATTGACTAAATTCAACTATTTAATTTTTCAGATATCTCATATCCCATAATTCTATGTTATTGATCTTTTTTTGCCATTCTCTTTCCTTTTCTTCAGAATTAAGTTTAACTCCTATAAACTCAGTCCCGATTTCCTTATATAGATTTTTAAACATTGCAGCTGGTGTTGCCATCATTCTTGACATACTTTACTGTCTTCATTAAAAGAATTTTACTAGTCAGCTATAGTGCCAAAAAAACTATGTTTGATAAAGTTTAGGAAATTGGCAGCAATCCATGAAGTATTCAGGTTTTAGACACTATTCATGCATCTTTTCCTATGCTCAAATATTTCTTCTTTATTATGAGCTTTAAGATGTATCCCATTTGACTAATTGGAGTAAGGCAATTTCTTCAAAGGTTATAGTTTTTCATGGGATAAACCCAAAGGAAAAATCGGTTGTACGTCCTGCTGAAACATACCTAGGTCTTACAAAATCAGTATTTCTTCTAGAGGGTTCATCAAATTCTTTAGGTTTATGAACAACATTGTTAACCAGATTGATCTCTATTGACCTTAGTTGAGTTCTTCTCTAATTTCATTAATCTCGTCTTCAACAGTCATTTGACCATATATTTTTTTATCCAATCTTCTTCTAATTTCTTCTAAAGGTAATACATTGATGTCTTCTAGTTTAATAAGGTTCATCAGCTGATATATTTCTTCTTTTAATTGGCCATTAGTAGTCTTTTCATTATCAACAAATAAAATGTCATGTTTATCACTAATTGCATCCATAATCTTGTTTTATTCTTCTGGATTTTGTTCTTTCTCAAATGTATTCTATAGTACTTCAAGAATATACTGATTATACTCTATCCTCTTCTTCTTTTTCTGCTTTTTCAGTTGATTTTTCACCTGATTTTTCCCCTACTTCTTTTTGGATTTGTATATTATGCAAAGGGAATGAGCTTTTGTTTTTTGGGTTTTGGAAACGATATTTATATTGAAATAGTATACTAATACTAGAAGTATATTTTCTACTATGCCAAACTTCGTTAACTAGAGAAAGGTGAATTACAGATAATTGGTTCTTAAGTACCTTTACTTCAGTCTTAATTTTAGCTAATTTCTCTTTTAATTTTAAAACTATATCAGTGATATAGTTTAATTACGGTGCTACTGAAGAAATACCTTCCGGCGAGCAAACAATATGTGAATAATTCGGTCCAGGGTAAGCAAGTGATGATTTAAGCATTAATCACAGCTAATTAGCTTAATTACTTATTAATTAGCTTAATTATTCTAATTATTTTTGATCACATGGGTTTTATACTAGATTAAAGAGGGCTTTGAGTAGTACTAGTGAGCAGAATATCATCTACACAAATTTAGATTTTTTAAAAGTAAGTTTTTAAGGATTGAGGATAGATTTGCAAATATGAAAAGTTTAGAGCGTTTATGCAAAATACGTGAATAGTGAATTGGATCCTTTTTGTTGGTTTTCTCAAAAGTCAAGGTACTTTGCTGTTATTTTTCAAAACTGAACGTCCTTTTTGTTGTTTACATAAGACTTAAGGTGCCTTTATGTCTTTTATCCTAAGTCTAGGTATGGGGTACCTATACTCGATTATACTCTTACTATATGCAAAAACATGGTTAAAAAGTTTAAGGATTGAGTTAGCTAAAGGATGGCTTGGGGGCGGACCTTGAAAATTATCTTGAATAGCAAGAATCCATTCCTTAAAAGCTCTAAATTTATGATACGAAGCTTCAAGTAATGGTTCACTACAAGAGCGAAAAAGGTCTAAATACTCATGGTTTTTTTTGTGGTTTGCTTTTGTGGAGCTGGAAAGGGGATAAAAGGACTAAGGTAATCTTTTTCCATCCTTTTGGAAAAAGTGTGAGTGTTTTGATAATCATCATGCATAACCTACCTGTCAAACATCCATGGTCTTCCTAGCAAAATGTGGTGTGCATCCATGGGAATCACATCTCACCATAACTCATCTTCGTAGTTCTTTTCGATGAAGAAAGATATCAAGCATCTAGAGTTCACTTGTAACCCTTTTCCTTGATTAAGCCTTTTGGATATTATAGGGGTGTGGATGGGCAGAAGCATGGAGAATAAGTTCGCTACCATTCTAAGCGAAACAACATTAACACAGTTCCCACCATCAATAACTAAAGAGCATATCCTTGGACCGTGCATCTAGAATGAAATATATTCTTTCTTCGCTTATCTTTAGCTCCTTTTAGATCACTTAAAGCTCTTCTCGAACAAGCATTTCTCCCTCATTAGCTCCTTGCTCAACTACTTCCTAATTCCCCTCTTGTCCTTTAGCCAAATGAACTTCCTTTTCCTCCTCATTCTCTTCCTCCTTTACTGCCCCCCATTCGGCCAAAGGAATGACTTATGGTTTGGGCAGTCTGTGACCACAGCCGCAAGCGCACGAGTAGTCGTAGTATAAATAAAAAGATCGCTCCTTAGGGACTAATACAATCTATCGAATTTTGTCTATCAAAATATGCTAAGTAAAATTCTTATTCAAGAGGGTTCGATTTTATAACTTCTAATTCACTAATTTTCAAAATCAATTAAGGAAACATGCCTAGGAATTCCTGTAGTTATGAAAGTTGATCAGATCAAAATGATATCGGTTAACTTTGAAGATTTGCAATCTATCCAAAAACATTTAGTCTATTCTTTTGAACTCAACCAAATTTGCCTAAACTAAGCAAAAGTCATTCTTTCAAACTAATTTGTCTTAATCCAAGTTAGACATCTTTAATTACACTCTATGTCCTCCTAACATGCAAATCTCTCTTTTGAGACGACGTTATGTCAGGTTTTATCAAGCAGTCTAACAATCAAATGTCACCTTTCAGTTTTTCATTCAATTGTTTCAAGTGTGCAAGTAACTTTGGCGAAAAATCCACTCACAACATGATAATCACTTGATAGAATGCAATTAAACCAAAATCGATCATATGTAATTCTATAGATTAAAACACGATCCAACTATACTTTCATAAACTACTAAATCCCTAGACAAAATGGAACTACTTACTCATGATAAAAGATTGAACAACTAACCAATGTTTTAGCAAAATTTAAGAGGAAGGGCTTGGCTGAGATAGCCTTTCAACTAAGGGCTTCAAACCGCCTCAAACACACACACTCTCAAGATTTCTCACTAAAATAATAATCAAACTAAGAATCTAAACTAAAAAGAGTAAAAATTTGTGAAAGAAGATCAACTGTGCTACTCTTGCTTGCTTGGTTCTTCCTTCTTGCTGCTGCATGACGCCCTTTTATAGAAAAACCAGAATGTTTTCAGCCACACAACCAAAGAAAAACAAAGAGGTAACATTTTCACCTCTTACCACAATCCGACTGTGGTTTTGGCTGGAACCCGTTTTCTACTCTTTTCTTGCTCTAAGGGTGTAGCAGCACAAGGGTGCCCGTGAGGGAGGTCAAAATACATCCAATGTGGGTTAAATGTAGGGAAAAAAGGCCTAAAATCCTATAAAACACATCAAACAATTGTACCAAAGTATAAATCGAGAATAAGAGTATAAATGGTAACTTAAAGCACATAATTCACCTAAAAATGTGGCAAAATAGCCTTAAAATGATATATACATTAAGCACTTATCAAACTCCCCCATGTTTAAACTGTTACTTCTCCTTAAATAAAACCAAAAATATATAGAACCTCCTCAGGATAGACATAAGTAACATTCCAATGGCAAAGCTGATCGAAAAGTAGTCTAAAAAGATGCAAAAATATTATCAAATAGATTAGGGAATGAAATTTTCAAAAATCATTGAATAGACCAAAAATGTCAACCTTGAATAAATCCCCCAAATCATCAAATATAGTCATTCAACATATGAAACAAACGAGGCCAGCAGGGCCGGTAGAACCTCACTATAGTTATGTGGCTTTTATCACTCATGTGTTTGAAAATGTATTCATATATAAAGGTTCCCTAAATTCTCATTCTTTAGAATTAAATCTACCATAAGCTTGACAAGACTCTCAAATTCACCATCACTAAAATGCGAACACACCAGACAATCATGAGGACTTTCATAAGGTTGTAATGGGGCTATAGATAAAGGTAAGAGGGGAACAAATATTTGGAAATGAGGAGCTAGAAGCCATAGACTGCATCCCTCTTAGACCATTATAATTTATCAACAAAATACATCCCCAATTGAAGAGAGAAAGAGTTGATAATCACAAGAATTTACAATTCTAACAAGGCTGACAGTTTCTTCCTTTTTGTCTTCTTTTTTTTTCTCTTTTTTCATTCATTTTTGTCTTTTTTTTCCCTTTTTGTGTTGTTTTTTTCCTTTTTTTCGAAATAAGTTAGCCAAGGGAAATCCATAAAGAACTTTAAATTCTAACTCTTCTCTAAACTTTGTACAATTAAACAAGGGATTTCCTTTTTATCAATCAAGATTACACATCCCTTTAACAAACAACCAAAATCTACTAGAAGATCTCAACTCTCCTTCCTAGCTCCCAAATCAAACTTGATGCAAAAGAATGAAATGCTCCTCTAGTCTTGGCTTAAGGGTGAGATGATCATTTGGCCATAGGCTATAATAGGAGGTTCAAATCGAGAAAAATGGATATAGGCTCAAATGGGCTAGTACGAGACATAACATACAACAACGGTGGCTATTTGGCCGTTAGGTTTAACAAATCAAAGAAAAATGCCTCAATTATATTGCTTAAATGCATATGCGAAATGTGATCTTAAATGAGAATTAAAGCAAGTTCTAAAGAAATGATATCAAGGAAGAGTCACACATGAAAGCAAATATGAGAGTAAATTGATAAATTGTCTCTAAAAGCTCAAAGTCTCACGGGACATCTACCATGGTCATGACTAGCTCGTTATTAAACACATGCCAAAATTCATGTGAAGACTCGTGGGGTAATCAATTCGCACTCAACATGTGGTCAAAACATGGAGATCATTTTGAAAACTCATTCTCAAACATTTTTATGCACAATTCGGGCGAATCAAAAGATCAAACTAAAGCAAAAAATCTAAAAAGATCATCATCGAAAGGTTTTTTTTCCTTTGTTTTTTTTTTTTCAAATTTAAAATTTTGTTTTGGTTGTGTTTGTTTTTCTATGTAAATTTTTAGTACATGCATGCTCCCAATAACAATGCAAACTAAAATGCAAAAGAAACTTATAAACTAAAATGCAACGTAGAATGAAAAGAAACCTAAATACACTACTACAATGCTGCTAAACAAAAATAAAACCTAAAACTAAAACTCTAAAAACTATCTCAAATAACATAGGCAAAATACAAGCACACCAAACCAAATTAGGCATTAGACACCAAATATAATGACTAACCCGCCCATGCTTGAATTAGACATTGCCCTCAGTGTGGGCACAAAAAAGAAAAACGAAAGGGGAGTAACCCAAAGAAATCAGAAAGGAGATGCTAGAGGAGGATGGGGTGGTTGGCCATGAGAGATATGCCAATCGCACCGGGTCTCTAGACATACCCTATAGTCCTGAAAATATTAGGTCTGGGTAGCAAGCATCCCACGAATCTGATCATGGAGCTCTTAGACAAAGTCCCGAAGAGTGGTGTTCTTAGAAGCAACAAATGCTCGTGGGGAAATTTGCTCCTCTTGAATGAATCTAAGGGTGTCTTAGAGGTCAATATAGTTAGGAGGGGTGGTTGAAAGGAAGAACTAGGTCTTGCTTGACTAGAATGAGGGGCTGGATGATGGGGTGCAGGTCAAACAACCTCGTCATCACTAGGTAGCCAATAAAGGTTAGTCCGGTGAAATAAAGTGGTTCGATCGATATTAGAAAGCGGCAAAAGCCAGTCACCAGGGTAAATCCAACATAAAGGCCCAGCCTCAACTTTACAAAAACTCATAATTTCAAAAGCAACTTGATCAAGCCGCTTGGACCTGAAAACTTTATCCTTAGGGTTGGGCTTAATACCCAAAAATCTAGCAATTGTAGTTACAATCCCACCTATGACTATCCTACCTTTAGTGCTAACAGCAGTAGTACACAATTGCCTGGCCAAAAATGAATTGGGGTCAAGCTAGACACCATCAAGCATATAGGATAAACAGTACAACTCAAATAATCTTAGGACATTCAGACTATCGCCCCGAGCAAAGAAACAATAGGCTAAGATACATAGAGCTACTTTAATGCAAGGGTTCCTAATATGTATGCACTTCGATGAACTACTGCTATACCTAACACTCTCTTAAACTTTGCCCCAAAATACGTTCGGGTCAAATTTGCGAAGGACTTGGCAATTCGATAAATCCATGCTAAGTGGAAAACCGAATATACCATTAAAGGTACCTATGTTCATTTCGTAAAATTGACCCCGCAAATAAAATGATATATACCCTGTTTGACATTGAGGCCCTCTAGTGACCTTGACATGGAGTGTACTTAGGAATTCTAGGATTAGGTCCTGATATGTATGCTCTTTTATTTCTAAAAAGTGTCCCATACCACCTCATGTAAACAACCACCGAATATCATCCAACATTCCTAATCGAGCTAACAATTCCTCATCATAATATTTAGCTGCTACAACCATGCATTCATTCAAGCAATTATATCTAGCAACATGATCAAGATGCGCTAAACCAAGGGGGTGAGGAATGTTACCTTGAGCTCATGTGTTCGTGGAGGTTCGGGATATCCTTTGAGGTCGAGTTGGCACTTGACTTGAGGATCCAACCTTCTTGATACTCCTTTATCTTCTAGTAGGTGCTATTGTTGCACAATGAACTAAAACCTAAAACTAAAAACCTAAATAAGAAAATTTAAGGAAGAAAAATAAAGATTTTAAGTAAAAAGAAGAAGAATAAGAGAGAGGAAAAAAAGGGGTATGCTGGATGAGTGAAGTGACATGAATTTGAAGAAAAAGAAGAAGAAAGAGATGAAATTTGTGTGAACAGAGGAAAGATAAAGTGAAAAGAGATGATTTTGGTTGAACATGGGTGAAAATTGAGAAAAAATATGAGGCAAGAATGAAGGTTGGTTATGGAGGTTTAGATAGAGAAAATGAAGGTAGAGAGAGAGTGCGTGTGTCCTAAAGAAGATGAAGTTGCGAGAGGAAGTGAGGGGGCACCACAGTCAAAGACCTAAACTGCAGACCATAGTAGGTCACCACGCACTGTGGAGTTCACCACAATCCGATCATGGTGTTTACTAGTTCCGTGTTTTTTGTCAATTTTGTTTTCCAGGTTGGCACTTCACGGCCGTGGTGCTGAGCATTCCATAGTTTTTGTTTTATTTTTTTATTTTTTTATTGCTATGTTTTTCATACTACAAAAGTAGTCAAAATCAAAGCTAAGGAAAGAAAAAAAACAAAGGGGAAAAGAGCTTGGGTTGCCTCCCATGATGCACTCTTTTAATGCCAAGAGTTTAACCCTTCTTCTATGCTTGTTCCAGATCAGTAAGTGCATTAATGTTGGCTTTATCCTAGATCACAAAATCAAACTTCTTCAGTCGAAGGCACCATTACAAAATCTCGGGTTAAAGGTCTTTCGCGTCTATAACCTGACGCCATAATGCTCTATTGACGTATAAAACAAAGCACACTCATAGCCCATCAGACAGGCTACTATCGACTTGTTTAACCCCCAAATCAAAATCTACATCAAAGTCTTCCATAGGGGGCAAAGAAAGAACAGCCTGGGCAAACCTGTAATAGTCGCTCATAGAAGACTCATTAGAAACATAGGCCTCAACCTTGGACATGTTAGGTGGCATAGGAGTAGCAAACTCCACCTTAACATACCTTTGGTCAGGGTCTTCGTGAGAAATCCAGTCAAAGTCAGAAGGCTCTTCACAATTAAAGATATCCTGCATGTCAATCTTAGAGGAAGTGGGAAAATCATCTGATGAAGAAAAATTAGGAGAAGCCACTTGCTCCTTTATATGACGAAGCACAGCATAGCATCCTTCCATCTCAAAAGTTCCTCTTTCTTACATCGATGTGGTAACCAGCTGTAGCTAAAATGGGTCGACCTAGGATAATTTAAGCATCATCGGTCTCGGGAATATTAACTATGATAAAGTCCTCCAACCCGTAAACATCTCCTATATTGACTGGGACATTATCCAATCTGCCTATGGGTTATGTCTCAGAACCATCTGCTTACTACAGTGAAAACGGTGTGGCTTGTAATGGTCATAGGTGAAGCTTATGAAACAAAGAATATAGCAATATACTGATGCTTGCACCTGAATCACATAAAGCTTTCTCAATTTCCACCTTTCCTGCAATACAAGCGATTGAAAGACTATCTTGGTCAAGGAGCTTAGGTGGAAAAATTATGGGGATTTCTATAATTTCATTCTCCACTAATCTGGCAGTCTTGCCACCATCATTCTTATCCTTACTTCCAGCCATGATTATTTCCCTACCTTCTTCCATTAGTACATCCTCAAGGTTAGTAAAGTCCTCTACTTCTTCCTTCAAGGTGACACAATTGCAATGCTCCTGAGGGTAAGGTTGGGGCTTACTAGGAAGTCTATCTGAGGACGTAGATAAAAAGCTAGCTTTTTGGGCAATTTGGGCTTCCAACATCCTATTATAAGTTGTAAGCACATCAACCTTTGAGGATAATTGCTTAATGTACTCATCCTGTTTTTGCTGTGCCATAAGCATGCTTTCCATCATTGCTTCTAAATGGAACTTTTGGGGTACTAGGGAAGGAAAAGAGGTCTTTGGAAATCGGGAGGTGGTCTAGCGTCCATTGGGGGCACATTAGTCTCATTCAGGTGATTATTCCAACCCAAATTGTAGATGCTAGAGTAAGGGTCATTGGTCGGTCTTGGGTTGAAGTTTTAAACATCATTAGCTTCACTAGGGTCTTAGGAAAAAGGGCTCCCTACTTGACAATTCACTCAATAAAACCATAAATTTTACAAGGGGAAGGGGCACTAGAATTCACAGCATAACATTCATTTGGTCCAATCTTTAAGTCATAGCATCTACTTTAGCAGAAAGCAAAGTAAGCACATCAACTTCAAGCTTACATCTAACCCATTTAGATTGGTTACGTTCGGTGGACCATTGGAAATTATTAGGTGCCATCTCCTCAATTAAGTTATAGGCTTTACCGTTAGTTTTGTTCATCAAGGTTCCTCCCGCCGCCGCATCAGTAGTAGACCTCATAGGTTAGGTCACACCATTATAAAAAGCTTAGATAATCATCCAACGTTGAAGACTGTGATGGGTGCATAAGCGCAACAAATCTGAAAACCGCTCCTAAGCTTTGTAGAGCGTCTCTTCATCTTTTTGCGTAAAGTTGGTGATTTGATTCCTTAAGCTGGCTGTTTTGCTCGGGGGAAAGAACTTAGGGAGGAAGGCTCTTGTTGACTCATCCCAAGTGGTAATACATCTCGATGGCAAAAAGTGTTACTAAGCCCTTGCTTTATCTCTTAATGAAAACGAAAATAAGCGCAATCGGATGGCATCAATAGAGATTCCATTAAGCTTTAATGTATCACACACCTCTAAAAATACCGAGAGGTGTAGATTCAGGTCTTCCAAAGGAGTTCCTCCAAACTGGGATTGTTGCACCATGGAGATAAGTGCCAGTTTCAACCTGAAAATGTTGGCATCAACAGCAGGGTGAGCCTCCTTGAGGTGATCCCTTAGACTCCAAGGGTAACAAAATCTCGAAGTATCCTCTTTGGTCACCTTCTCTTCCCTCCATGTTTGTTTAATTCCTCCTTGCCTCGCATCATTGTTCTTTAATTCTTTGCTTACTCCTCCCGAAGCAAAAAGTCCTTTCAATCTCGAGATCGGGTTCGTACAAGATTGGACTTTGCATAAATGGGAAAAATTCCTGTAAGTACTATTACAAACCCTACCAGCGCAATCAAACAAGAAAATAAAAAGAAAATAAAAGTAAAAGGCAATAAAATACCTAGTCAATTTGGTAAGACTAACTCAATAGTTAATAGATTTATTCCCCAACAACGGCACCAAAACCTTGACCACTGTCGCAAGCAAACGGGTAGTCATAATATAGATAAAAGGATCACCCCTCAGGGACCAATGTAATCGATTGAGTTTTATCTACCAGAATATGTTAAGTAAAATTCTAATTCAAGAGGGTTCGATTTAACAACTTCTAACTCACTAATTTTTAAAATCAATTAAGAAAACATGCATAGGAATTCATGTAGTTATCAAAATTTAATTGGATCAAAATGATAAGGATGTGCTTTTCTGTAATTGGTTAATTTTGAGGATTTACAATCTATTTAAAAAAATTTAGTCTATTTTTTTGAACCTAACCAAATTTGCCTAAATTAAGCAAAAGTCGTTATTTCAAACTAATTTGTCTTAATCCAAGTTAAACATTTTCAATTACGCTCTATGTCCTCGTAACACACAAATCTCTCTTTCGAGACGATGTTATGTCAGTTTTTATCAAGCAGTCCAACAATCAAATGTCACCTTTCAGTTTTTCACTCAATTGTTTTAAGTGTGCAAGCAAACTTTAGCCAAAAATCCACTCGCAACATGATAATCACTTGATAGAATGAAACTAAACCAATCATGAAATAAGCACAATTCTATAGATTAAAACATGATCCAACTATACTTTTATAAATTACTAAATCGCTAGACAAAATGAAAATACTCACTCATGATAAAAGATTGAACAACTAACCAATGTGTTGGTGAAATCTGAGAGGAACGGCTTGAATGAGATAGCCTTTCAACCAAGGGCTTCAAACCGCCTAAAGCACATACACTCTCTAGATTTCTCACTAAAACAATAATCAAACGAAGAATCTAAACTAAAAAGAATAAAATTTAAGAAAGAAAACAAACTATGCCACTCTTGCTTGCTTGCTTCTTCCTTCTTGTTGCTACACAATGCCCTTTTATAGAAAAACCAGGATGTTTTCAGCCACACAGCTGAATGAAAACAAAGAGGCAATAGTTTCACCTCTCACCAGGGTCCGTGGTAGACAGCACGATCCAACTATGGTCTTGGTTAGAACCGGTGTTTTGCTCTTTTCTTGCTCTGCAGGCATAGCAGCACATGGGTGTCCATGGGGAGGTCAAAATACATCCAATTTGGGTCAAGTGCTAGGTAAAAAGGCCTAAAATCATGTAAAACACCTCAAACAATCATACCCAAGCATAAATCGAGAATAAGAGTATAAATGATAACTTAAAGCATATAATTCTCCTAAAAACGTGGCAAAATAGCCCTAAAATGATGTATACATTAAGCATTTATCAGTCCACAGCTATGTGTCCAAATCCTTGACACTTAAAACACCTTCTAGTACCCAAAGGAGTAGGATTAGATCTATTTTGTGGAGGTAGGCTTTTTTGTGGAGTTTGGTTTTTTTTTGTTGGGTAACTAGAGGATTAACTGTAGGTTTAGGTGAAGGAATTGGGCTCCCCTTATTAAAGGTTGCCTCTAGGGTGGGGATCTTGGAAAATCACATTTGAAAGGCTTGGCTTTTCTTTGTTGTTCAACTTTATAAGCTAAGACACAAACCTCTTCCAACGAGTATTGCTGCAATTCGACCATGCTATACTTAGGATCTAGGCCTCCTAAGTACCTAACAATGGTTTGTTCTTCAGGCTCTTGAATATCTCACTTAATTAAGAGTTTCTCAAACTCCCTAATATACTCATCCATATTCACAATTCCTTGAGTTAAGTTGTGCAGTTGGGAGTAACAATCTCTTGTGTACATAGGAGGTAAAAACCGTGACTTGAGTTTGGTTTTCATCTTCTCCCATTTTTCATCTCTCCTTTTTGGTTTCTCACTCTTTCATCACAAAATTTTATCCACCAAAGTGAACCACAACTTCTAAGTTTAAGAGTTACTAGCTTCACCTTCTTATCTTCTAGAACTTCTATGTAATCAAAGATCTGTTCAACTATGTGCAACCACTCTAAAAACTCATCCGGGTCCAATTTGCCTTCAAACCACAGAATTTTAACATTAAAATCATTAGGATTGGTTAGTTTTCTATGCTCTCTTCATGCCCTTTTTGAGGCTGACCCTCACTTGAAGAACTCAAAGGATTGCTGGCTTCTTTATCTTCATTATTGTGAATAGAACCGGGTGAGCTAGCTAGAGCTTTCTTCTTCTATTTCATAGCTTCGCCCAATTGATACTTCAAATAGTCATTTTGTTCTTGTACTCTTGATTGGAGTGGCTGAACTGTTTATTGGAAGAGGTTATAGTTTGATGACTTTGCATCAAAGCATCAAACATCTTTTCTAAACTCATACGTATACCCTTGGCTAAATTTGGATTCAAACAGGCTTGTGCTTAGGGTATGTGTTTAGGGTTGATTTGATGTGTGTGGGGCTGGTTTTGAAGCCAAGGAGAAACTTAGATCTAGTACCAAAGTTGATGGATCCACACCAGAACTCAACTCACATTCAAGATTGAATGCAAGCTAGCTAAGAACACTTGAAATTTAGCTAGTTTTAGTGAATCTGAGTTAGATGAAAGGGGGATAGAATGAAACTAAACTTGTTCTTTGATACAAAAATCACCACCAGGAATAAGCTTAGGGCCCTTAATCCACTTGCAATGAAACTAAACCTAGCTCAGCCTAAGCAAGGATAAGCAAGTAAAGTGACTAAGACATTCAAAGAGTAACGCCCAACTTTCTTGATTCAAGACTCAAAGCTGATTACAGAATGAGCTTTCAAAACTCTTTATACACATCCATGCCTTCCCACCTAGGAAGGGAGGAGGTTTCTTCCTGCTTAGGAAACCTCTAAACAAGCTTAAGGTCATGAAAGTCATAAAGCATGCTAAATTAAGCTAGTTACAAACAACGAGTCTAAATCAAAATACTAATGACTAAACTCAACCTTGATCATTTTAATTAGCTTAAAAGACTTCCTTGCAAGTGGACGAGAGAGAAAAATGATTGCTGCTCCTCCCTCTTTGCGGCTAGCCAACCAAATTACACTTGGTGTCTTCTCCCTACACTCTAATGGTTTAGGCATTACTTAAGCATTAAGGGGAGTATAAGAATGTTTCTAGCCATCCTAGGTATCCAACAAAGTAAGAAGACAGCTCTAACAAACCCTCCTAAGAGGGAAAACCTCTAGGTGAAGTAACCGGACTCAAAGGTTGGTTTTTGCTCAGTTTTGGTGCAGCCATGTGTCCTCGTTCTTACTGACTTTCAGTTCGTTTCCTTGCTTGGGTGGAATTCTTAGGATGTCAAAACCCCCCCCAATTAAGAAATCAAGGCTAAATCAAGTTTAAGGTGCTTAAAACACCTAATAATTTAAATCGGGCAAATCAGGCGCTAATTTAGCACGGTTAGCAAAATCTACTTGAATCTTCAAGTTGCACTTGGTTTGACTTTAACTTATTTGCAGGCCTTCATAGCTAACTTCCTTAAGTAGCACATTAAACAAAAAATTGGGACTTAAACCTCATGGAGGCCTAGGAAATAACATACATAAAATTAGGTTTATACTGGTCTCTAACCAGGGTAGGTCTGACTTTGATCTTTGCTATCCTAGGACTATCTCTTGGACTTTGGCTCCTAAACTTGGACTTCCTTGACAAACTTGAAGGCCTAAATCATAATGCATTGCTGGACCTCCATCAGTCGTCCACACTAAGACTACCTATTTCCCCCTAAAAACTCCCATCTTGACAACACTATGGACTCTCAAGTACTACCAAAGACTGATAAGATATTAAACCATCATGTGCTCTCCAATTACACATAAAGGATCTCAAGTGATAGGGCCGCAAGCGCACAATGGAGTTATCGTAGATCAAGGTCGATCCTACATACAATAGGAAAAGCTACCAAGTTATATTCCCTTAAGATAGGCTAAGTGAATCCAAATTTGTGAATGAAATTGAACTATGCTACTTATCTAATCTAATAAATAAACAATCAAGGAATTTAATCAAATCAAGCAATTTTCCAACTCAAGTATTGATCAAGGCCTCTTCTGTAGATGGGTAATTCCATAACCAATAATTAAATTATCAAACTCCTCTTTCAAGGTGGAATACAATTCATAAATCTAATGAAACCCCTCTTTCAACGTGAAATAAAATTCTTAAATCTAATCAACTACCATTTCTTAAAGGTTATTAATTAATTTAAGATCATTAAGAATGCAATTATCAAATTTTAGAGGTTTCTTAAATGGTGAGTCTTTCTCAAGATCCCACACACTTAAGTTGAATCTTAGTTTTTTGACATCCAGTTTCACCTTTCAGTCCTTCACCAAATGTCCAAAACGAGTAAGAAGTTGATCAAGTTTTCCACTGGCAATTCAATATCTATGATTCAATAGAACAAATCCGACAAATCCAAAGTACTTTTTGATCAAAATAATTATTTCCATGATGAGAATTCAATTTAATTCTAAGATTAAAATTCAAAACTTAACATTAAAAAAAATACTAATCTAAAAAGTATAAAAATTTATAGAGAAAAGAGAAGAAAAGTGAGAGGAATCGCTCAACCGATGTGTGCTTTTATAGATAGATGCAAACTCGACCCGGAATCCTTGCAAATCTTCACATTCAACTTGCTCTCAACTCTCCCTAATGAAGTCTAAATCCTAACAAGATTGTAAATTATGGTGGAATAGAATGATGAATGAGGCTGGAAAATAGGCCTTTTATCACAAAAGTGCTACAGCCAAGCATAAAAACCATGTGCAAGTCGAAGAGCCGCAAAGAAAATAAGATGACTTGGGGAATAGGGACCACCGCAGCATGACGATGGGGCCCACCATGGCAAGGCCATGGTGCCATCTAGTTGGGTGGTTCTCCTTTGTTTATCGTATTGTTTTTTCCGAGAACTTCCAAGATTGTAGCACTGACCATGGTATGTCCTTGTTGGGGGTCCTTGGGCTCTTTTTTCTATCTTCTTTGATCCACAAGGCGTCAAAAATTATCATTTGACTCATATAACTTGTCTTACAAAGTCAAAATTTGCAAACACTCTTAAAACAAGCGAAACCAAGCATAATGGTAGAAATAAGAGCATAAATCATACAATTAAGCACACTAATGCCATAAAATGACTTTCAAACACCTGTAAAATCTTATGTAAATATGACATGAATCACTCCCTCATGCTTAAACCTTTGCTTGTCCTCAAGCCAACACTAGATAAAACCAATAAGGGGAGATGCATCTATGACTCAAAAACATAACAACCTCCTCAAACCAGGCAACTCATAGAACATCACAAGTAAGAATATCAATCAATGACAACCCAAATAGTGCACAATACATTTCAGAATTAGGAGACGGTGGATGTTTTCAAAGAAACATACGACCACAAGCCAGATGTCAAATTTGATCACCCCTAAATAACCATAAAGTGCATCGTGCAAGCACATGGAATTAATCAGAGCCAAATGGACTAGTCGAACCTCACCTTTTGGAAATGTAAACTACTCTCACTCATGTGTTTGAATTATAGCATATGTTTGCTCAAGACTCATTCCAAAGATGCAATTTTGCTATATACTTATCGAGAATCTTATGTTCTCCACTGCTAAGAATGCAATGCACACATAACGATTAAGAGGACTTTATATAGGTTGTAAAGTGGGCTAAAAGGGTTAAGGGAAAAGAGTGCATTGACGAATTTAGGCTATGTCAAGCTATTAGCCAAGGAGCTAGGGAGTAGCTAATAAAGCACCAAGTAACCATAAAGTTCGCCAACACTCCAATGCCCAACAATACAACGAATATCCTCTATGAGTCAAATAAGAAGTGAATAAAAAAAGATAGGAGCACAAGTCAGTTACTTATCCAATGCTAATCATTTATTCCTTTTTCCTTATTTTATTCCTTTCTTCTTGTTTTCAAAACAATTTTTCTTTTTTTTTTCCTTCTGATTTTTAGGAAATGAAATGAGATTTTCAATTATTAAAAGCCATAGGATAACTAACTATTAACCTACAGCCTATATCATATATGTACAACCGGTAGAAGAAGGGAACAAAATCAAATGCTTAATGGCATGAACCCCCTTAACAAACCAACATACCAAAGTCACATTAAATTCCATTGCCCCCAAAACTAACCACTACATACATGCAGTGATGCTTAATAGACTTAGTTTAAAAGTAAGAATATGTCCATGGCCAAGGGTGTTTATGAAGGATTCACAACCAAAACAGATATAAGCTCAAAGGAGCTAGCACAGGGAATAAACATATAACAGAAGGGTAGACTATTTGGCTATGTGGCTAAAATGCCTCGAGAAAGAAGGCCTCTATCACATCATCAAAGACACACGTGCGAATTTGGTTTTGGACAGGAGTCTAGGTAAGTTCTAGAGATGCAATATGGAAGAGTTACACACATGCAAGAACATGAGAGTAAATGTGATGAATTAGTCCAAAGAAGGCTTAAAATCTCATAGGATATCTGCCATGATCTCAATTAGCTCCTAAAATGACTATCATGTACCAACATTATGTTAAAGACTCCAAGGATATAATTTAGTTCTCAATCAAAACAAGGGTCAAAATAAGAAATATTTACAAAACCCTTCATACATTTTAACACCAAAGAGGGTTATACATTAAAAGTTACTCAACCTCATGTATAGTATTGTGCCTAAAGAATCATCATTGGAGGGCATTCAAACTAATCCACACCATCCGGACATGCAATCCTATATGCAAACTTAAAATACAACTAAATACTGCACACTATTGTAAATAAAAAGAAATATAAAACTACATGCTTTAACAAGTATGCAAACTAAAACAAAACAAAATGGAAAACATGAAAATACCCTGCTCCCATACTCAGATAAAACATTATTCAAGGGAAATAAATGAGAAGGGAAAGGGAAAACCAAAGAGAACAATTGTTCGTGTCAAAAATGTGTTATTTTTACGATACTTTTATAGCCGATTTATGCTTGTTATAATCGTTGTTTTAAGGTTTTTATTTTATTTTATTTTATTTTGTAGGTTTTTAACAAAAGAAGAATAATTATGGAAAAATGTAAGAAAATGTTGCAAATGCCGGAAATGAAGAACTGGGCAAATTGACCTGACCCAATCCGAAAAGCCCGTTTGTTTAGCCCAAAGGAAAGAGAAAAAAATAACAAAATAGAAACAAATCCTAAAAAACTGCCCTGCCCATGTGAGCTGCACATGACACTGAGATAGCCCTCTTAACTCTCATTCTCTCTCTCTTCATTACCTCAGCCAAACAGACCCTAGAGACCTCGTCAAACCCCTCATTCATCTTCATCTCCATTCTCATCTTTTCCTTTTCTCTCTCTTCAAACAAACCAGACCACGCACCACCATTGCCATTAACACATCAAGCATCACCATCAACACTCCACAACACACTAGCACATCATCAAAATCCACCGTCCATGATTGCCCAGATTGAAGGGCCGAGATTGAAGAGAGTTCGAGCATAAAAGGAGCTAGCGATGATTGAATGAAGCTGATGAGGTTTCAATTAGGTTTAGTTTTACGTTTTGAGGCTGAATTGTTAGGTTGTTCTTTGTTTTAATTTCAGTCATTAGTAGTTCAAGGTTTTGTTTTCGTTTTCGATTTTGAATGTCAAATTCGAAATTTCATTTGTTCAAAGCTTAATCTGTAGTGATTTTGTGTCATTAGGTTACAAATCATTTGATTTCTGGTTAGAATCCATTAAGTTTATGTTGATTTTGCAATTTATGCTTGAAGTTATGTATGGGAATTTACTGTTCATATTCTTCTATCTTCCCCTAGTTTCGTTGAAACCCGAAGATTGAATGGCGATTTCACCATTTTTTTTTGGCGCACTTGGACGAGCTTGAAATAGGGTTCTAGGTTGTTTCTTGCTGATCCCGATTTTCCTCTCCATTATTGCTCAGTTTTCAGTTTTTGTTATTAGTTCGGTTGATTTGATTATGTTCTAATCTAGTTGAGTTAATTAGGATTACTGATTTTAGATTGATTAGTTGCAAGCTTTGATTTCAATTCTGGATTGTTTCTAGCTTGTGTGTTCCATTATTTTGGCTGGATGTTGCCCAAGTTTGGTTATGTTCTTCCCCTCCCCTGTTTTCATCTTGATGAACATGGTATTGCGATTTTGGGTTCATGAGTAGCTGAAGCTGGGATGCCTCCTTGTTTGGTTGATTACTGAGTTTGGATTGATTAGTTGCAAGCTTTGATTTCAATTCTAGATTGTTTCTGGCGTGTGTGTTCTATTATTTTGGCTAGATGTTGCCCAAGTTTGGTTATGTTCTTCCCCTCCCCTATTTTCATCTTGATGAACATGGTATTGCATTTCTGCGTTCGTGAGTGGCTGAAGCTCGGATGCCTCATTGTTTGGTTGAATTCCAGATTTGGCTTTGAAGCATTTCTAGGTTTAAGTTTAATTAGTTGCAACTTTTCCCTTCCCCTTGTTTCACTACTGCTCGACTATGGTTGCAAGGATCAGAAACTCCTTCCCCCATGGCTGCTCTGTTTTCTGTTTATAACCAATTAAATTGGTGGAATTTGCTCCCTATGCTCTATTTTCTGTTTCCTATTGCTTATTGTCTGTTCTAGCTTTGCTTTGTAACTTTCAGTTTAAGGTGGACCTAAATCATGAAGCTTTGGTTAGTGTCATTTTAGTTCTATTTTAGTTTGATTATATAATATCACATTTTGGATGTAGCAATTGATATGAACAATTAGCGATTCTTAATAATTAGTCCATTTATAATATGTAGTTTCATATGTGTATTGTTTAATTAGCTTAGAATGATGCTAAATAAGTTTAAATTCGTATTTGGTGAACAATCTCTTCCATCGTCCTTGAGAATACGACCCTCAAGTACTATAGCAAAAGTTGTACGCTTGCTGCTTCTGTTTTACACTCAAATGTATCCTAACAAGTTTTTGGCGCTGTTGCCAGAGACGACGACATGAGATTCAGTCACATTTTTCTATTTCTTACCTACTTTCTTGTTAGTAGCATAGATCTTGATTTACTTCCTTTATTTCATTATTAATTATAACTTCATTTAGTTCATTTTTTGACAATTCCCAAAATCCAAAAAAAATTAGAAAAGTTAAAATCCAAAAAGAATTAGAAAAACTTGAAAATTGAAGAAAAATTTTTGAAAAACTCAAAAACCACAAAAAAATTGAAAAAATTTAAAAACCTCAAAAACAAAGTGGCAAGTTTTTCACTTTTTCTTTTTCTTTTTCGTTATTCCTAGTTGCTTATGCTTCGACTTACTTTGTTTATTTGTTATAAGTTGTGATTTATTTAGTTCATTTCTTTAAAAAAATCCAAAAACCCAAAAAATTAGAAAAACCTGAAAACCCTAAAAATTAGAAAAAAAACTTTAAAAATTTCAACTGCCTATTTTTCATTTCCTGCAATATGAGCATGAACCTTTTTGGAGTTATCTTTCAAGGCTTAATGAATATCATCTCAACTAAATCACAATTTTGAAAAATGAAAAATTTGTGAGGCCATTGCTGTGGGTCTAAATGCTGAATCTTGGAGTCATATTAAGTCTATTTATCTTGATGGTGTCCTAGGATTATTATCTAAAACTCAAAATGAGGTTTAGGATTTCTTTGAAAAACTAGCTTGGGAAACCTATGCGTTTGAACAAGCTAACGACACTTTTCGGTACCCAACTCATGGCGAGTTAGTTGTTCCGACTAATTCTTCCCATCAGGACTACTTTATAGGTTCAAATAACCCATATCACTGTTGTATGCCTCCTATTTTGTGTGAATATTTTGATCATGATGCTCGTACTTGTCCTTTTCATGCTTATGTTGATGCTACATGTGCAAGCTTTGAAAAGAAGATTAATGAATTGACTGATCAAATGATAGAGACAATGAAAATGTGAATTGCTGCATATTCTCAATGTTTTAACCAAAATAGGGAGACTTATATTAAGCTTGATTCTAGTTTAGGATCTCCTAAATCGAACATTAGTCTCTATGATGATTTTGAACCCTCTTACTCTACTGGGCCTGTCTTGAATGAAGACATGTATTTGCCTAGTCTAGATCAAGAGAGTGACCTCCCTATGTTTCTATCACCTGACCTTGCACCCGACACTAGCTCACCTAAGGGCATCACTGATGATGTCCTAGTTTCTGCCAACCCACCCACCACTCTAAACGACTTTTGTGAGTTTGATGTGGGTGAACAATCTGATACTGTTAGTGAGTTAGACATAAGCATCACACCTGAAGTTGAGCCTCGTGATTAGATGAGTCATAAGAAGTGATTTCACAGGAGTTATGTGAGGCAATTGAACTCACTATTTTAGACTTTGATGATAATATTCTTCATGCAGAATATAAATCTTTTTCATGTGGGTTTGATGTTACTGAAGGTCTTGATGTGGGTTTTCACGTTGAATATGAATCATTCTCTTTTGATCCTGTCATTTCTGAGTTTTTATTTAAATTAGATGATAATATTCTGTGTGTGAAATATGAATTTTTTTTCTTATGAGTTCGAGACCCATGGAAGTTTTGATGATGGTGGTTTTTGTGCTGACTATGAGTCCTTTTTGAATATTGCAAGTCTGAATTTGTTGAGTCTGAGATTATTACCACTAAGTATTTTGCTGTAGACCAGACTCATACTCATATTGGACTTAACAGACTTGTGAAATTCGCACCCCCTATTTTGCCTAGACTGCTCGTTTATGATGATATAGTTTCTAGGCCAATAACCTCAATACTGGCTCGTTCTGAGTATGTTCATTTCCTTTCTGATTGGGCCCAATTGTTTGATAAGTTAAAGTGGGCCCTCACTTGTGCTTCATTGGCTAGATAGATGTACTCTTTTTGGCTCCAACTCACTGCTTTTCACTATTTCTATGTGATTGAGAGTTGGACTTCTTTGTGTAATATGCTGCTATGTGCTTTAATGAGTTTTAATTTGAGTTGTACTTTTTAGCTTAGTATGGAGTGGCTGATGCTCCATAAGTCTAATGTTGTGTCATCTTCGTGAGGCATAGTTTGGGTACAACCTATATCCAACCTGGTATGATCGTTCTACCCTCCCTTCTTCTCTTTTTCATTTCTTCTCTTTCTTTTTTGTACTTAGTTGTGGATATTTATGACTGTGAATATTTGGGTAATCAATCTTGAGGAGCAATTTGGGATTTTTTGAGTCGTGTGGGCTATGATCTCCCTTGGTTGTGTTATGATTTTATGAATACTTGTTATTTGTGGATACCTAGGATTGTTTTTATGTTTCAATTTGTTTTGTTTCTTTTGCTAGTTTTTGTTTAATCTTTTGTTTTTGTTTCCTTTTTAGTGCCTTAGTGGGTGTGTTGTGGTTTTGTGTTTTCTTTCTTTTCTTTTGAGTCTTCTTTTGTTTTTGTTTTGGGTGATTATATTTGTTTTGGTCTTGATTGGTTTTGTTTTCTTTTTGGGTTTTGGTTTTTATTTTTCTTTACTTAGTTATTTTGCTTTTTGCTTTCTGTGTTTGAGTTTTATTTTGTTTTGGTTTGGTTCTGATTTGGTCATTTAGTGGTTTGGTTTGTTTTAGAGTTAGTTTTGTCTTTTTGCTTTTCTTTTGAGATTTTGATTTTGGTGATTTTTTATTTGTTTTTGGATGTGTTTGTGATTTGTATTGGTGTCTCAGTTCACATATATTTGTGCTTTAATGTGGTTTTATGGTTATATAGCTTACTTTTTAGCGCTTTAGTTCCCACAATGAGGACATTGTGAAGTTTTGGTGCAGGGGTGAGGTGCCTTTTTTTTTGAAAAATTCGAAAAGATTTTTTGTTTTTGGGAATGTTTGTAATATGTCTGATTGGCTTGAATTCACTGTGCTTTGGTTACTAGCTTGTATATAAGCATAATGTGCATGGTAGGTCTCCAACCTTAGTGTGACATTCTAAGCCCTAGTTCTAACTCCAGTTATTCATTATAGATGAGTAATCTAATCCTTGTTTATTCCTTCATTATTACCTTCAGGTCTTAGGCTTGCATGAATGATTCTCTCACTTGCTTGTGACACGATTACTTTGAAGAAAACGATGAATGAATATTTTGAATAAAGAAGAGAAAAAGAAAAAGAGATGGAATAAAATTTAAAATGACAAGTATCCCTTTGAGACATGAGCTACTGGGCGTTACTCTTTGAGACACGTGCTACTGGGTGTTATCCTTTGAGGCAATATTATTACTGGAAAATCTTGTTTCTAATTTAGTATGACAATAATGTAGTTGTGTTAGTCAAGTAGGATTGAGCCTAATTCTGGTAAATTTAAGCCTTGGGATGATGATACACTTGCATACGAGCACAGGGATGGATTCAGAATCTTAATGATCCATGGGGTAAAAAATTAGTGCTCTAATGTCATTTATGAGATAGAGGGCTTTGAAGTACATTCTGTGTATATACAGGTCAATAACTTTATTACATGGGTGATTTAGTTGATTAGAACGTGTGCATATCTTTCCCTAATTCTGTACGTATGAGCTTTGAGGGAAAAAAAAACCAGAAGGATTTTCTTTTATTTTTGAAATAATTTTTGCTGGTATTTCACCTGAAAACCCACACGAGACCTCACTTGTCCACTTGGGAGACTGATGGGTTTAAAAGGCTTGTTGCATATGCTAAATGCAACTGTGATTCCTACGACAGTGAGTTAGGATTTTCTTTTTCTTTTTTTTTTCCTTAGTTTAGCTATTTTACTCGAGGACGAGCAAAATCTTAGTGTGGGGGTATTTGTTCGTGCCAAAAATATGTTATGTTTACGATACTTTTATACCTAATTTAAACTCCTTATAATCGTTATTTTTAGGTTTTTATTTGATTTTATTTTGTTTTGTAGGTTTTGAATAAAAGAAGAATAATTATGAAAAAATGCAAGAAAAATGCTGAAAATCTCGGAAATGAAGAATTGGGCCCAATTAACCCAACCCAATCCCAAAAGCCCGTTTGTTTAGCCCAAAGGAAAGAAAAAAAATAGAAATAAATCCTAAAAACCTACCCTACCCATACAAGCTGTACATGACACAGAAATACCCCCTAACTCTCATTCTCTCTCTCTTCATTACCTCGACCAAACAGACACCAGAAACCCCCTCGAACCCCTTATTCATCTTCATCTCCATTCTCATCTCCCCCTTTTCTCTCTCTCGAACAAACCAGACCATGAACCACCATCGCCATCGGCACATCAAGCATCACCATCAACACTCCACAACACGCCAACACATCATCAAAATCCACCATCCATAATTGCCCAGATTGAAGGGCCGAGACCGAAGAGAGTTCAAGCATAAAAGGAGCTAGTGGCGATTGAAGGAAGGTGATAAGGTTTTAATTAGGTTTAGTTTATCCTTTTAGGCTGAATTTTTAGGTTGTTCTCCGTTTTAATTTCAGTCATTAGTAGTTTAAGGTTTTCTTATCGCTTTCGATTTTGAATGTCAAATTCGCAATTTCGTTTGTTCAGAGCTTAATTTATAGTGATTTCGTGTCATTAGGTTACGATTGATTTGATTTCTAATTAGA
This sequence comes from Carnegiea gigantea, assembly GCA_029747015.1. Classification (NCBI taxonomy): domain Eukaryota; kingdom Viridiplantae; phylum Streptophyta; class Magnoliopsida; order Caryophyllales; family Cactaceae; genus Carnegiea; species Carnegiea gigantea. The sequence goes on from JAKOGI010000924.1 coordinate 202,078, forward strand.
ATCCATTAAGTTTATGTTGATTTTGCAATTTATGCTTCATGTAGTGGATGGGAATTTACTGTTTGTATTCTTCTGTCTTCCCGTGGTTTCGTTGAAACCCGAAGATTCAATAGCGATTTCACCATTTTTTTGGGCGCACTTGGATGAGCTTGAAATAGGGTTCTAGGTTGTGCCTCGCTGATCCCGATTTCCCTTTCCCCTGTTGCTCAGTTTTCAGTTTCTGTTATTAGCTCGGTTGATTTGATTATGTTTTGATTTAGTTAAGTTAATTAGGATTACTGATTTTAGATTGATTAGTTGTAAGCCTTGATTTTAATTCTGGATTGTTTCTGGCTTGTGTTTTCTATTATTTTTGCTGGATGTTGCCCAAGTTTGGTTATGTTCTTCCCCTCCCCTGTTTTCATCTTGATGAACACGGTATTGCGTTTCCAGGTTCGTGAGTAACTGAAGCTGGGATGCCTCCTTGTTTGGTTGAATTCGAGATTTGGCTTTGAAACATTTCCAGGTTTGAGTTTAATTAGTTGTAACTTTCCCTTTCACCTTGTTTCACTACTATTCGGCTGTGGTTGAAAGGATCAGAAACCCCTTCCCCCATGGCTGCTCTGTTTTCTATTTATGCCCGATTAAACTGGTGGAATTTGCTCCTTATGCTCTGTTTTTTTTTTCCTGTTGCTTGTTGTCTGTTCTAGCTTTACTTTGTAACTTTGAGTTTAAAGTGGACCTAAATCATGAAGCTTTGGCTAATGTCATTTTAGTTCTATTTTAGTTTGATTATATAATATCACATTAGGGATTTAGCGATTAATATGAACAGTTAGCGATTCTTCGTAGTTAGTCCATTTATAATATGTAGTTTCATATGTGCATTATTTAATTAGCTTAGAATAATGCTAAATTAGTTTAAATTCGTATTTAGTAACCTTAATATCTTCCATCGTCCCTGAGGACACGACCCTCAAGTATTATAGCGAAAGCTATATACTTGCGGCTTCTGTTTTACACTCAAATTTATCTTAACAACAATCTTACCAGATTAGGTGTTAGATGCACCTAACCTAAAGCCTCCTAATAACCAGGGCACATGTAGTGGGTCTTCAAGTGTTGTATGTCAATGGCATATACGAGGGCCCTCTCTTCAATGTCTAAAGAACAAGCCCAATTACCCACTTACATAGTGGGTCATTAAGAGTTAACTCCCTTTGTCAGGTATGGGGGTTTTCTTCTCAACGTCTAAAGACCAAGTCTCGCCACTCCAACTCGTAATGGGTCTTCAATAGTTATCTCCCACTACCAGATTATAGGGAATATGACCCCTGCGAATCTATCCCAGGTGCAGTCCCCCACAAATGATTGGACTCGTTTGCTAGGTGCCTTATTTTGGAATTAAATCAGATTTATTTTTACAAAAAACAAATTTGGGCTTCTGAATTGCATGTTAGACCTAGAAATTTGGGCCTTAAATCCTAGAATCTGGTCGGGTCCTTAGGCCAGAGTGTGGTGCAAGCTCACTTGGCTGGATCGTGGCAATAGCCCCTATCTGGCCCAGAATTTGTGTTACAAGTTTGATAATCCCTAATGTAGGGACTATCTTCACTTTGTAGACTCGAACCGAGGACCCAGATTCAAGGCCGATGATATGGTGGCATGATGTAGTGCATCATATCACAACGTTTTTTCATTAACAACCTCTACTAATTAATATGAAAATTTAAATTTCAATAACACGATCAAATAGTCAAGCAGCATATTAGTGTCAGTTATGCCAAATAACACAAATCAAAGGTAAGTAAAGTAATTAATTACAGCAGGTGATGAACTACTTCAAGGTTACATCTTTTCCAAACATAAAATCAGCAATTATGGAAAGAAAGTAGGTAAAGAAATAAGGGTAAGATTTACATCACGCGCTTAGGAAAATCCACGTGATTTACCTAGGAATCCAGCAAAGTAATGCCTCTTAATGATTGAACTGATTTCTCCTTCTCAATGTGCTCAATGTATAAAGTGTTTCTCTCAAGATTTGCCTTATTCCCTACCTCTTTGGCTTCTAATACTCTTTCACCAAAAATCTATCGTAATTTTTCAATGCTTCACCTGATGGGAATTCAATGCCTTTAACCCTAGGGCATGCCCCTTTTTATAGTGGTTGAGGGGATGACCTAAATCAGTTTAGGGAAAGAACACTGAACCCTAGTCCTATTAAACCTAATCCAAATGTGGGAATTAATCCAGGTAGGATTCTAATTAATTGAACACGGTGAATTAATCCAACTAGGATTTTGAATAATTAATTACAACTGAGACAGATAAGAACTCGAAGAGGGGAAAAAATAAGGAACCCGATCAAATTCCATGTTAAGTGAGTCGGCGGGATTTTGCTTGGATCAGGCCCATTGAGCCGGCCTCTATCACTTTCTCTTTTGTTTTCCTTTTTTATTTCAGACTCAATTTTTGAAGAGATAATTCTATGGGCCCCTAAACGCACAAGTTGGGTATAATGTTCATCATTGAGCAATTAAAAAAGAAACACCACTTTTAAGCATCTATAGTCAACCACCACTTTGGCCGAGCGGGAGCACAGTGAAGTCAAAGTAATGGCCATCACTATTACTTGCTTTTTTTTCAGTAGTGATGTGATACCTGAACCTAGTTGCTAAGGGTCCTAAAATTTGGTGCCCATCAACTTTCATTGTGATGGTGGCTGAAGATGTCAAATCCAAACCTAGCCATTGAGGGTCTTGAGATTTAAGACCCGCCAATTTTAACAGTAACAGTGACTGATGATGTGAAATCCAAATTTGGCCACTAAGGGTCTTAAGATTTAGTGCCTGTCAACTTTCACGGTGATAGTGGCTGATGATGTGAAATCTCAACCTGGCCGTTAAGGGTCCTAAGATTGGTATCTACCAGCTTTTGCTGTGATAATGGCTAATGATGGCCCATTATGCCGGGAACCATCAATCTTGAATTTTGACCGTTCATCGGTTTAGTAGGTTTTGAATTTTATCCAGTTCTCTCTTCTTGATTTGATAGGCTTTTACCTTGTTTGTTCATTAGTATCTCTTATCGACACCTTCTTTCTTCCATTATTACGAAAACTAGTGCATCATTTGTAAATGATGATTTGGGTGCTTTGAGAACCCGGCCCAATCCCCCATTGTCATCACTTCTCTTTCCTTTCTATTTGTATGCATGTAGGATTAACAAGTTTGGACTTGTTCAATTGTCTGGCATGCCCTACTAAACCCGGCTGGGTCCCCCTTGCTTAGCTCTTCTTGTTTGCTACTTGTTGCTTGTTTTAGTGCAAGATGATGCTAGTACTTATAGGGTTGATTACCCTGGGAACTAGGTCCGGTCCCCCTTACCTTAGCACTTCTTGTTTTCTTTCTTCCTCTTGCTTTTTTGTTATTTGCTTCAGCCTTTTGACAAAGCATGCACAATGTGGAACCCAACCAGTTTCCACTCCTTCACTTTATGTCTCATCTTTTTTTGCTTCGTGTTTGTTGTTTTGGGCACGATAATTCATCTACTTTGTACTTGTATATAGTGTGGGAACCTAGCCATGTTTCAACCCCTGTCTTTGCTTTCTTGTACTATAACTGTCGTCCTTTACTCTGCATGGATCTCATTTTGCTTTGCATTTGTGTGTGCATTATCCTTCTAAACTCCTTCTATTTTCCTCTTTTTTATTAGGAGACTTGTAGTTATGCTCTAAAAAAACATGAGTGTGTGAAGAGCTCACCCACCTCGCAGAGAAGAAGGATTCCCTCAAAATTCCTTTATTGAGAGGGAATGGAGACCTATTAAGGCTAGGATGGTCATGACCTGCTATTGGATATCAGGTGTCATACATCCAACCATGCCACTTCAAGGGCAGTGAGTACCTGCCCTCTTTCCTTTTCTTCTTCATTCGCTACGAATGTAAGTCTAATGTTGTTTTTCTCATCTTTCGTTTTAGGAAATTCTTGTTAAGGGTGCGGTTGCCCCTAGATGATTTATGAGAGAACATAGACCTCGAGAGACTTATATTGAATCACGCTGAATCATGCTAGCTTTGGCGCTTTCTACTCGGTACTAAATAGGCTTTTGATTTAACTAACTATGTTACATAGTTAAGAGATTTTGGGGTACCACTAGTACATTTCACTTCCCATTTAGGGAAATGACTGTAACCCCTTATGACTTTTCTATACTGATAGGCCTCGAATTTAGAGGGGAACCACCAGTAAATCAAGAAGAGTTTCATATGTATCATGCTAAACTCTTCCACTGTTTTAGTTCCACCATCGAGTCTACTCCCCATGAGGCAGTGTTTCTTTTAGTATACTTGTTGAGTTAATGAATGATGATAAACGCTAGGGCACAACATTCACCTCATCAGCAAATTTAGATGAGCAAATTACTCCTCAAGTTCCTAACCAATGGCCTCCTTTTGTCTTTGTGGATCCACCCTGATCCATCTTTTATGTTTGGACTCTATCTCCAAATAACATGGTGGAAATGAAAGTACGCATCCATCTTGTCAATTTTATTGACAACAATAGTGAAAATGCTACCCATCTTTATCGGATTAAGACTCATTTGACATTTCTCCTTCCTTACTTTGCTGTTCTCTATTAACATATTTATGATACTAATGTTTATGAATGTTTTTATAGGGGATAGTTATCCATGCTCATGTAACGAGCATAAACATTAATGTTGATAGGGAACGGGAGATTATTTTATACATCAAGGTTCTGTTGGTCCTGGAATTGGAATGTCCTGAACTTCCATCTCCTCCTAGTTTTACTTGGGTGCTCGTTGCTTACCTTGTCATTAAGGGTTAAGCCACAGACCTCTTGACTATTACTCCTCTTTCATATAATCATCAACTATCTAGGATGTTAGTGCCCCATTTCCATTCTATGAGAAAGGCATTTGCGAACCCGTTCATTTTCCCACGCCCTCAAATAGACGAGGTGATTCACCCTCTTTTATATCTAAGTTGATTTTTGTGTATTATTCTCTTTTGCTAACTCTTCTTCTTTTGTTAAGAGGGTTCTAAAGACGATGTTAGACCCCACAGGCCCCATGCACCTTGTTTCAAAAGGCGTTCTTCTTCAAGGGAATAAGATATACCTAAATCTTCTCGTGCAAGAGAGAGGATCCTACATCCAGACTCTCTCCATTGGAGGTGAAGGCACTCCAAGTCTACAATCTTAATGATCTTTATGCTATGTTTGCTTCATTAGAGGCACCCCATATAACTTATATTTTGTATGATGATGCCTCTTTCAGAGTGGTTCATGATGATCCTCTGCATCATTCATAGGCCCCTGGGGCAATTCTCGGTTCAACGTATGCATAAACAACGCTTTGATCGCTTTTAATTACACTTAGGCTATGTTGGCTACCTGTTTGGTGCAAGCAATAGCTATAACCCTAAAATTGGTAGTCGAATTTTTAATTGCCCGATGAATAGGAAATTAACCCAATCGTGAACCTAGAGGCCCAATGACGTGATTAGTCAAAATAAAATGGCAAACTACTACTACTACTACTAATAATAGTAGTAATAATAATAATAATAATAATAATAATAATAATAATAATAATAAGATTCAGCAATGAGGTGAGGCGAGCAATGTTGAATACATCTTTGGTGGAAGTAATAGCTATAAGCCTAAAAATGGCAGTCGAATTTTCAATTGCTCGACGACAAGGAAATTAACTTAATCATGATCCCAGATGCCCAGTGGGGTGATTAATCGACAACCTAGAGGCCCAATTAGGGGAGAGGTGGCTCGAGTGACCAATGCCTGTTGGGCTTGGGAGCTGATAGGTTCACCATAGCTAGAAGCAGAACGATTTTTCCCATTTTTGATCCCTTATTTCGATTCCCTTTTTTCCCAAGTTCAAGTCTAACTCGGTTATTAGTGCTAATTTTGGAGACGCATCTAGTTAAACACAAATTCTCAATAACATTAGAAAAGTCATTAAGCCTAATATGATCAGGAGTCGGTATTCTTTTTCAAGGTGGAGACCTCCTCATTATCACCTATAAAAGGGGGGTGCCTTAAAAGAAGAAGGGGGGGAAGGACAGAGGAAAAAAAGAGAAAAAAAAAGGAGGGAATGAGCAATCAATCAATCATTGAGAACCAAGTCAATTTATGAGATCCGTGCTGTTGAGAGATCATCTAAGAGATTGTGAGGAAATTATTGTTGGTCGAATACAATCCCGAGTCTCTCATCTAAGATTAGCACCATAATCACACCATTTCTCTCTCTGTTTTTTCTTTTCATACTTATTGTGTCTTATAAGTCAATAAAGATGTAATCTTTTAGGTAGTTCCCACCTATTATAAATTATTTATTTTACCTCTCTTTACATTTAACTAAAGATTGTACATTTTTGCATGATTTTATATGAAATATTACTAATGTTTGCACGACTGTATACTAGTGTAATTAAAGCTTTAGATTTCCCAAACTAAATAGTAGAGGCCATCAGTAATGACAGGAAGTGTTGTGAAGCACATCATCGCATCATCTTATCTTCACCCCCGAATCTGGATCCTTGGTTGAGACTAACGAGTAAAGATGAGCCACCACACCAGGGAATGTACGGGGGCATTTCAAAAGGCTTTTTGAAGTTGAATTGATTCGTCTCTTTGGTTGTCCCTGTCAATACGATTTACTTCGAAAAGTGACTTCGTTTGCCACTTTTCCTAAAAACTCACTATAGATCTATTAAATTGTATAATCACAATTATTTATTTTCTTTCTTATTTTCTACCCATTTTAGATTTCTATGCTCAATAAAGTGCTACTGATTCTAGATAGTAAGACTGTCTGGACTAGGAAAAAGGGTCCTAATATGACCTAGAAGCCAGCTGGTTCCTAGACCAAGAAGGAAACCTGATTTCAAGATTAGGCAATCATCACTGCCCTTGATCAGGACCAGGAAAAACTGGACCTAATTTTAGTCTAGGACTGGTTCCTAGGTTAAAATTAGGAACCAGCTTCCTCATTCAATATATTATTTCTACCCCTTTTTGCAGAAAATAAAGAAAGGAATAACAGTTCGTTCACTTTTTCAAAAAAAATAATAACCATAATAAAACACTCTTCGTTGGGGATCGCGCCCGAAGGAAGGTGGATCCTTACGGTGGTGACTCCACTGGGGAAGATTTTCTTTAAGTGGATGAGATTTGAAACTCAATATGGGAAACAATTTTTATTACACTTGCATTATGTATCTTGCATTGTAAGGGGCTGCTCTACATGGGATAACAGCACCTCTAGGTAACGCAAACCCATTATCACCCTTTGGGAGATTAGCTGGCTACTCAGTGGGTCCACTAGACTCGATCGAGCATGGAGTTGATCCACCAGCTCGTGACATATTTTCTAGTCCACACAACTTAGGGAAGCAGCCAAAATGTCCCAGTCTTTCCACACACCCCCAGGGATGACTTATAGAGCACTTGGGTCATAAGAAGGCTATTATAAACGTAACCTATAACCCGTGTAACTTAAAACCTTGGATTAGGATTAGAACTCATATGCGTGCTTGGATGTGTTGTTGTATGACTTAACTGTTTAGCCCTAATGTTTATGCATTGATGCTGTAGGTATTAAGAGAGCCTAGGTTGGGAGAGGTCGAACTTAGTGGTTGGGATTATAGACCGAGCCAACTTTAAGGCCAATTGAGCCCTAAGAGACTCTTGACCTCAGACCCGACTGGGTTCAAACTTTAGACTAGGGAATAAAAGTCCTAAAAGGAGATCAAGTTATAAGTATGACTACGTATTCGGAAAAGAGAAGAAAAAGAGTTTGCATCCTGATAAGAGTTTAGAATTGCAATCGGTCTAGAACTAGAAAGGGAATAAGAGTCAGTGGCCGGCTGCCTTCATGGCAATTAGATTACATCAGGATAGATTTGGACTTGGAATTAGGAAGGAAAAGAGTTAGTACGGATGCTGATCGGTACCACTAGATAGGTCCAACCTGTTCTGTGTTAGTTTGAGTTGACATATGGTCTGCATACTCGACTCTCAGTCTTAGATTTCATAGTCTATAAGTCAACACATATTGCATCTTCATTTCCTAGAAAAAGTATTTAGGTGGGCTAGTCTCGAGCACTCTCCCTTATTCACTAAGATAGGGAGGCCTAAGCAGGTGTATAAGTGAGGGAAATAATTGGGAGACTTTTATCTAAGGAACAACTGGCAGAAGCTTCATTGACTAGGTTAGAGTCAAGGTCCGAGTCAAGGTCAAAGTCAAGGGGGAATCACATGCCTATCCCAATGGTAGGGAAAAATAAGCTCGCCTAACTCATGAAGGTAATTGAGAAAATACAAGCTAAGATGGAAGTGAGTGACAAGAAAGTGGAGTCACTAATGGTTGCGTTTCACAACCTTAACAAGGAGACTCGAATGGAGAATAATGAACAAACTCCTCTACTGCAAGAGGAGAAGGATAAAGAAAAGGGAGAATTGGACCATGGAAAGGGAAAACAACTAGAGATGTACACTCCCCAAGTTGATCTATGCATAAACCACATACAATAGTTACTTAAGGAATCTTAGATGCTTAATAACTATTCTAATGATCATGCAGGATTCACTTCAATCCCAAAAGGGAAGCTGTAGCCAAAATTCTCCATCCTTGATATCAAGTTTTGTGGGACTGAAAATCTACACCACCACGTGAGGAATTTCATTAGCGCTATGACTCTAAGGGCGAATAGACAAGGATATCTTTTACTTAATATTCCCTTGGACTTTCAACAAGGAAGTCATGAGGGTATTACACTATTGACCCACGAAAGATCACGAATTGGGATGATCTGTGTAAGGAATTCCTAAACCAATATTCTTATAACACTAATCTCCTAATCACACTTAACGATCTAGAGTTACTTAAGTAAGGAGAGAAAGAAGCATTATTGACTACTTGGCTAGATGGAGGCCAATGGCTGCCCACATGGTAGGCCTTCATCCCTTATACTATTAACACTTACGGTTCACGCCATTTGAGTTTTACAGCATTAAAAAATATTGGCATGCTGGTAGAGGAAGAACTATCCAAGGAGGTACCAGCTAAGATAGGAAATAACTGGAGAAATAATCACTAAAATAAGGGCAAGAAGGCTAGCAGCTCTAAGGAGGTGCACGCAGTAAGTCATATTACGAAGTACACCCCTATTGGGACTACCTACACCGAAGCTCTGAAATGGCTCATGGCTAAGCGGAAGATCAGTCTTCCCGAGATTAAGCCAAAGACTAAATCCCTCAGGCAGTCCAAATACTTTAATCTAAACAAGTACTACAAATACCATCGATCATTAGGGCAAGATGCTGAAGACCATTGAACTTTCAAAATATGCTAGAGAAAATGCTTAAATATGGACAACTTTCATTGCCTAAAGTAGCTCAGAAGCCTAACAATGATAATAATCCAGTCAGGAATCATGAAAATATTTTTGCTGTTGAGGATCAAAAGAAAGAATGGGACCCATCCATGTTTATTTAAGACATTAGTAGCCCAAAACCAAGGGTAAACACGTCTGTACCCAACATGGAAGTCTTTGGCCTTTGGGAAAGTGATGAAGATGACGTTCATAACCTGCCTACCGAAGCAAGTGATGATGACTTCTGGGGCAAGGATGAAAAAGAGGACTTCTGGGAAGAGGAGGACGATGTCATAGTCTAGTACCTCACAAGATCCCAGAGACACTAGGCCAAAGAGGTCCCACAACATGCCCGTGGGAAAGAGAAAGCAACATTACCCCAATAAGTAGATCTAGTGACGAAGCAACTGAAGAAACTTAAAGCAGATGTAAGTATATGGTGACTCATAGTGGCCTCTCAGAAGCATAGATAACTCCTAATAGAGGAGCTGAATAAAATTCAGGTATCTCCTGAAGCTACCCTAAAATCGATGATAACCTCTATTACGACTAGAAAAGGCACTATAACCTTTAGCAGTGAAGATCTCCCAGCAGGAGGTGCTGTGCATAACTACGCCCTTTACTCACATGAATATGCCTTCAGAAGCATGTACCTCTAGCTTTGGTTAGCAATGGCTCAATGATGGCCAAAAGGTTAGCAGTCAAAGAAGAGCAGCTCTCAACACCATCCACTTACTTAAGGGCATACGGCAATTCAAAGAGATTAGTGCTGGGTAATATTCCCGTTCCTATTAATGTGCACCCTATTGAGAAGAAACATAGAGTTTTAAGTCTTCAATATACCAGCTACCCCAACCTACTTTCGGGAAGTCCATGCCTTCACAACCATCAGGCGATTCCCTCCGGTTTACATCAGAAAGTGAAGATGCTAATAAAAGGCGAAGTAATGACTACTGAAGGTGACAAGCCGGTAGCTTATGTGCTACGATCACAAGTAAAGGGCTAGTACGAGAAATAGAGCATTATCGCAATGACAAAGAACTCTATCATTTTAAAACAGTGGCGACATTAGAAAAGGACAAAGGTCCTTTCGACTTTGATCCGTATTCTAATCTAAATGTCAATGTCATCCTAAAGAAGTGGGGCCACTTTTCAGGAATAGCTATAAGACTAAGAGCATAGGGGTGGACTACCTTCCCCTTGATGTAAAGGGAAGGCTATAAGTTCAGCTTAGGATACCACCCAACTCCCAAAGAGATAGCCAATGCTAGGTAAGAAGCACAAGCTTGAAAAACTACTGCTAGGATGGGGTACCCAAAGAACTATAATGTTAGGCCTTATCCTCTCACCCGCAATGCACATTTCCTGTGTGAAGGAGACAACTTCACCTTCGATGGCCTTCCTTAACATGGCTATATAAAAGACAAGGGACTCTTAGTATCAAGGCTGTAAATATTTTATGACTGCCACCTACGGGAAGAAGAAGTGTTTACTGCTGAGAAAAAGAATAGTCCATAAAAGACTTGGTGGATCTGGTTGAAAGTAACATCTTTAAGATGTTAATTGATCAAGCTACAGGAAGGAAAATGACCATGTTGCTGTTCTCTCTCTCCCATCATGCCTAATAGCAGATTCAATCATGCTAACTTCATGGCTGAAGTTCAAGCTGAGGGCTACAAGCAGTTAACTTGGATAGCTAAAGAGAAAGGAAAAGTGTTTAACATAGCTATAAGGGTAGTCTAGGGGAGTCTAAGATAAGGTCCAAGAGTCAGTCTTTAGCTTCTATGCCTTTAAATGCTACATCAAATGTATCTGTTTCAAATTCCAATAAGACGAACTCTTCTACTTATGACTCGTCTCATTCCTTTCCTTCTAAATGATTTGCCTCTTATAATGATAATGAAGAAGAAAACCCAAAGAATTAATTAAAGCAATGGAAGATCATGAAAATTGAACTTCCATAATTAAGGGCACAATATAATCAATTTGGGAACATCTAATGAATCCGGAGAACTCAAAATAAGAAAATCATTAACCCTAAGGAGAAAGAAAATTGTATTGTAGTCCTAAAAGAATTCATGGATATCTTTGCATGGTCATACAAAGGCATGCCAAGCATTGATCGGGACATTGCAGACCACAAAATTCCCCTCTATGCAGATGCAAAACCAGTAAAATAGAAAATCCAAGGATGAAGCTAGAATGGGCCTTGAAAATAAAGGAACAGGTGTAGAAACAATTAGATGCAGGATTCATTAAGATTGCGCACTGCCCACAGTGGGTAGCAAACGTTGTACCAGTCCCAAAGAAGAACAGGAGAGTAAGAATGTGTGTAGATTTCAAGGATCCCAATAAGGCAAGCCCAAAAGATGATTTCATACTGCCACACATAGATGGTTTAGTCGATAACATGGGTTTCACGCTTTCCTTTCTTTTATAGATGGATACGAGGGTTATTATCAGGTCAACATGGCAGTAGAAGACATGGGAAAAAACTACTTTTATCACCTCATGGGGAACCTATTGTTACACCGTTAGGTTGTTTGGATTAAAAAACATCGAGGCCACTCATCAAAGGATAACTATTACCTTGTTACACAACCTAGTGCCCGAGGAGGTCACTCTTTGGAACTTCTTCAATAGACTTGGGAAATACAACATGCGTTTAAATCCACCGAAGTACACATTTAGAGTCACCTCGGGCAAGTTACTTGGGTATGTCATCTGTCTTTGAGTAATTGAGGTTGATCCTTCAAAAAGCAACGCAATATGAGAATGCAACCACCTAAGATAGAAAATGAGATACGAGGATTTTTAGAATGTTTGCAAGATATTAGTCACTTCATATCAAAGCTGACAATGGTATATGGTCCTATCTTCAACAAATTAAAGAAAGGAACAAAGACTAAATGGGATAGGAGTTTCGTGAGGCATTTGACAAAATCAAAGAGTACATATCGAATCCACCAGTTCAAATGTCCCCCGCAATAAGACATTCCTTTAATCTTATACCTCACAACGACAGACTCTGCCGCAGGGACCATGCTAGCCCAGAAAATAGAGGGAGAAGAAAGGGTTATTTACTACATAAGTAAACAATTCCTTGAACACGAGATCCACTATACGGCCTTAGAAAAAACTAGCCTCCCATCGCATTTGTATCAATAACCAACAAGCTCAGGCACTACAAGGTGACGCATACAGTACATGTGGTAGCTCTATTAGATCCTATAAGATGTTTGCTCTAACAACCTGTAATGAGTGGCAAGGTGGCTAGGTGGACTATAATGTTGGAGTATGTCCTACATTGCATGCTACATAATTCTATTAAGGGAAGGGTTGTTTCTAAGCTTTTGGCAAATTTACTGATAGAAGACCAACTGGAAGAACATTTTGGCTTGCCCGATGAAGAAATCCTCTGGTGGAAAACGATTTATGGATGATGTACTTTGACGAGGCTTCCAATCAGAAGGCATTCAGGGTAGGCATCCTGTTGGTATCACCAGAAGGAGTACGTATTCCTATTTCAATTAAACTAGATTTCGAGATTGCTAACAACGTGGTAGAGTATGAAGCCTGCATGATTTGATTATAGGCTACCACGGAGATAGGCGACAAGAAGTTACGGGTAATATGGATACTTCAATTTAATAATTAATCAAATATCTCAGAAATGGGAGGTACAAAGCAAAGCCTTGGCATCATATACCAAGCTTACTTTATAGATCTCACCAAGCATTTCACCCATATTACATACACTTATCTCCTATGAGAAGATAACTAGTTGCAGATGTCTTGGCAAAATTGGCCTCGATGATTAACATCCCTAGGGGTGACTATCAAATGTCGATAACAGCGCAAAGGAGAAGCAAACTAGTGAACTTCTACACCACCAGAATGTACAATGTCGACGTTGCTGTCTGGTATTACGACATTTACTAATATCTTACCAAGAAGGAATATCCACTGGGATCTTCCCCAAAAGCCTGTCGAGCCTTAACGTTGTTGGCCTCACAATACTTTAAGGATAAAGCGGGCTATACAAGAAAAGAAACATGGGTATAAACTTACTCTATGTAACCCAGGACGAGGCACGTGAGATCATGAAGGAAGTTAATGGTGGGCATTACAGACCCCACATGAATAGGAGAATGCCAACCAAAAAGGTTCTAAGGCTGGGATATTACTAGTCCATAATAGAGGGTGATTGCTATGCATATGTAAGAAGGTGTCGTAAGTGCCAGGTGTAGCCTGACTTACAATATCAACTTCCTTCCTTCCTCTCAACATTAACTTCTCTATGGCTTTTCTTCACATGGGGCATTGACATAATTAGGAAAATTACTTTGAAAGGGACTGGGCAGCATAAATATATGTCTGTAGCAATTGACTACTTCAAAAAATGAGTAGAGATGACCTCTAATACAAACATTACTTCTAAGCATGTCGTGAAGTTCCTCCTCAACAACATCATCTGTAGGTATAGGGTTCCTCACAGACTAATAAGTGATCAAGGGAGCCACTTCAAAAAGGAAGTCGCAACCCTACTGAAAAGTATAGAATTTAGCATCATACACTACAAGAAAAGTAGTTTTTTGTAGCAAATTTTTTGTGGCGAATTTTAAATTGCTATAATAGTATAAAAATCTAAAACAAATTGTTGCAAAATAAATATTGCCACAAAATACTAGACAATAGTGGTAAATTTATGTGGTTGCCACAAAAAACATGTAATTTTTTTATTTAATTTGTGAAACCTTTTTTGGGGGGAGATTTGTTGATTCCAGTTTGGAATCCCTCCTTTATTTTTTCAGATTTTAGTTTAAAGTTTTTGTTTCTTTTTTCCTAATCTAATTATTGAGTCACGCGCATATCTGGCATTCATTCTCCTCCTCCTTCAATTCTTCCCTATGCATCTCCAAACATTCGATCAACTCCTCCTCCTTCAATTCTTCTCAGCTTCCAGTTGAGCGTGCGATTAGTTTTGCTATTCTTCCTTCTTCTCTGAGCAACACGAGATTAATTAAAGCTTGGATTCTTCTATCCTTTCTTCCAATTGAGCGTTCGATCTAGTACTCGATCGTTTCTTCAACTCTTTTGCAATTAAGCATGGGATTCATCTGTCCTTCCTCCTTCTTAGAGTAATGTGAGATTGATTAGTAGATTGAAGGGTTGAATTGGTCATGTAATTATGACTGTAGGTATGCTATTCATCTCTCTTCCTTGAATTCACATAAACCCTAATTGTAGCATTAAGCTAATTTTCAATTTGTGTTAGGCATCTTACTGGTTTCTGGAGTCCTTCTTGCCCAAGTAGTCTATGCTGGTGACATGTTGGTTGCAATAAATTTATGTTTCTTCCCATCTACTACTTGGTTCTGGGAAAGTGAAATTCACCCATTCCATTACGTTTTGTTTCATGGTTCTTTGAAAATCAGTTTTAGGTTTTGGTTAATATGAATTAGTTTGTATTACGGCATGATAACTTAGAATTTGGTTATTTGGAATTTCAGAGGAAGGCGTTGTGTGAGTAACAAAAATTGTTGTCTCCTCTGTGTCTTCTTCGCTATTGTTAATGTTTGAGTAGTGGTTACAAAGAAAAAAGGAAGTGACTTAGAAAAAAGGAACTTCGATAAAAAAGAAGTGACTTGGACAAAAAGAGAAGGAACTTGGACAAAAAGAAAAGAAAAAAAGGATCGCTTGGATTTTTTAAAAAGGAATAGCTTGGATTTATACATAGTTTATTTAGTTTATTCTTTAATATAAAATAGAATATACCGAAAATTGTATTTTGGTTGGACATAAAAAAAATTAGAATTAAGAAATAGGATTTGGTTTGTTTATTTTGATTTTATATATTTTTTTCTAGTATTTGTATATAGTTACTCTAGTGTTAAGCAAAGGTACAAGACTACTCTATGGCATTCACTTGCACTACAAGAATGCACCCCTTTAGATAAGAATTTAGAACCGAATTTTAAACTTCATTTCTGAATAATGTTTAGAAACGAAATTTTGAAATGAAAACTTGTTAGTATCAGATGGATATGAAATGTTGAAACGAATGGTGCTTTTCGTTTCTATTAGAGACGAATCTTACGAATTTGTTTCAAAGGGTTGTATCAGATAAAATTTTTCAAGTCATTTCCCCTAAAATCATATCATCCCTCGCGAGGTTCACTTTGCATGCCCTGGTCTCATCTCCCTCTTTCTTCCTCAAAAACCCTAGCTAGTTACAGTGTCTTATCGGAGCTCCACTCAACATCCAATTGAAGCTTCAGGTATTTCTGAGGTTAGTCTCCATGTTTCTTCGTCTTTCTTCCTTTCAGTTTTCGTTGTTCTCCCCTCTTTCTCTGAAACATACAGTTTTACTTCTGGTCACCATCAAAAGAGCATCTTTGGCAATTTCTAGTCTCGGCAGCTAATACTGCATCGCTTTGGTTATATCACACTGTAAAGGTTTGGTTTTTCAGGTTAAATTGACTCAAGTTGTTAAATTGCTCTCTCAGTACTCTAATATGCTGAACTTTTGTTAAATTGCTCAAGTTGCTAATTTAGTTGTAGATAAGTTCATATTTGGATCGATAGGTTTCAAATTGGTTCATAATTTGGTTAGATTTTCTTGGTTTAAGAAAAGACAGCAAATAAGTCACACAAAAAGCAAAACTGTTTGAAGCAGTGTAGGCTGGGTTTCTTTGCTGTTGGATTTGGTTTTTGAGCAAACTATTAAGTGATGTTCAGGAAAAGATAATGTTGTCAATATGTTCAAATGACTTCTTTTCCTAGTTGAGTAATGGAGTTTGAGCAAACTATAAAGTAATGATTGAGGTTAGTGGAGTAGTTCAGACTAAAATGCTTCTATTCCTGATAGGGAGGTTTAGGTTATATTTGGGACTAACTCCTAACATCAATTAGTCCAATAATTTTGTCATGAAAATCCAAGCAATATTAATCAGGAAATTTTGAGGCTGATTCAATCTAGGTTGGTGATTGCCTATGTTAGACTATTTAGAGTGGGCTTTCATGTATATGTTAGTTTATTTATTTATTTAATTTTGACAAACTAAATCGGATTCTTAATTTGTAGTTTTGCTTTGATTGTAAATGATTCTATTTCTCAGGTTTCATATAGGTAAACAAAATCCATATGGGTTAAAAAGGCTGCAACTTATCTAACGTCCTGCTCACATTGAGTCTAACCATTGCAACCCATCAATCCCTTACTTGAAAAACAAATATCCAACCCCATAATAGATCTTTGATATAAACACCTAGGAAAATGATAGAGTGTATAGTGCTGCCAACAAAATCATCTCTTCCATTGTGACTTTGGGTTTTATTTCTTACTTATGAATAATGGTTCGTATTGATCTTCGAATTCTTGTAATAGTAGAGTTTTATCACTATTATTGTGTATCCGTAGTATGTGTGTAATTGTGTTTTCTGCTTAAATAACGTACTATTTGTTGTTGCATCATTGTCTATATTACCTTCCTTTGGTGGGTTCTTCATAATATATATAATCTGTGATATTGTTTTCAGTTTTGAAAACTCAGCTTGATTGCTGTAACTATTTGAAAGGATGGGAAGTCTCTGTGGTTCAAGGAACATCCATATTTTGAGATACTCATGTTACAAAACTCCCACCATTTCTATCCGAAAACTCCAATGTTTTCACACCATTTTTTGTCATTCTATTTTGTACTCTGTCTCTAGCTGGGTTATTTTTTCCATAGAACTTTCAGTTGATGACTGTAACGCTATGTTGAGTTCTCTCTGTACCAAACAACTGAAATGAGGATTGACTTAACATATTAGAAAGTAGTAGATAAGGTTCAGATATGAAACATAGTTTTAGTTTCTAAAGTCGTTTCAAATTGATACGAAACTTTCAGAATCAAATACGAAATAAATTCGTTTCAATTTGATACTAAATCTCTGTTCGTTTCTAAAGTTCGCATCAAACAGAAACGAACCAAAAATCGGGATCCGTTTTTAATCTGCGACGGTGGGTTTTGAAATGAAAGAGATTTCATTTCTAGTTCATCGTTGATGCTATTTAGATACGAATTTTCCACATTTAGATACGAAACAGATCGTATCTAAAGGGGTGCGTTCTTGTAGTGTTAGGTATTGCCTCAGTATTAAAACTTCTGTGATATGTGTTTCCCTTCATTTATTACCCTAGTATATAGTTACTCTAGTGATATTTTGGAGTCCATTTATATAGTTGGGGTGATGCATTGTGTTGTGAGATGTTTTAATCAAGTACCATCCCTTTCTTTTCCATTTATGATCATATGACGACTATCCCTGGCGGCCTGACCTTGTTCCTGTTTCTTGATATTGCATTCTGTACTGACCTTCCGCCCCAAAGGGGTGTCCTGCCCTTCTGCTGGCACATGATGCTCGTGAAAAAGTTTTATATTGGTGATAATTTTGCCCTAATACGGTTGTGAATGATGGAGAGACCCACCTAAATATTAATTAATTCCCTACTCACATTGCTCATTGTTCCTTTCTGAAGAATGATTTGACAATGGTATTTTAGAAGTCTGTAATAATCTCATTTTGTATTTGTATTCATCGTCAATGCCAACATAAAGGATGAAGAAATTTATATGTTTCAAAAGAGTTGGAAGACTGTAATGGCATAAAGAATGTAACGCCCCTAAATTAAACATGTTCCACTGTTTATATTCTCCTTAATAAATCACTCAATTGTAATCTGATAAATCCAATGATAGGCGCGTTACTACCGCCCCAAAGGACAAGGCTTGAAGTATGTGTCCTGGACTAATATAGTTAAGCATAACCTCAACCATACACATTCACACATCATCATCCATTCACAATCCAGCGTTAACCAATATAAGCTTTATAACCTACAGTAAGATAATTCACCATGTAATCTACATCCTCATACATCGAAGAATTCAAAATAGAACTTTAAAGTATGCATATACTGTATCACTGCTGAGATTTCCTCTTCCGCTGCTTTGCTAGCATGAGGGCAATTCTTTGAGCACTTGCCTAAAACAAAACATGAAAAGCATTTCGAGCAGCGAGCCGAAGCTCAGTACATGCATTGCTGAATTGTTAAATGATCATTGAAACACTAGTTGGGCTCGCTTTACAATTCATTTTAAGTTAAAACAGTGAATGAGATGATGTAAAACTGTATTGCTAGTTATTATCTGATAGTGAACCCTTTGATACTATTACGATCTATGGATAGGTGTACACCTGTCAAACTGACTAGGGGACCTGGCCTAAAGCCGCACGGGTAACTGAAGGGTAATGCCCTGTAACTGATAACTGATGGGGTCACTAATTATGTAATAAATCACTGATTAAACTGATTCATTGATGTACTTACCAAAACATTATGATTTCGATAAATACATGCTGATTTCTAAAGATACAGGCAATGCACATACCTGAAGTCTCTAAAATGATATTTCACTTGATAATACGTATGCACAAAGGAAAATGATAGACTAGGCCCCGATTCTGTTAAAGAAATGTAATTATAGTTAAATGTCGTTAGTAAACCATGTTCACTGACATAATTTACTACAATTCCAATGATTCAATATAAGGCAAGTTACAACAAAATGATTTGAAAAATAAATCAGTTAGGGTTATTGATACAACAAACCGATACAAAATAGACCAATTGGAATGATTGAGCTGCCAATAAAAGATTTCAATTGATATAATTGAAATATGAGTTCTGATATTTCGAAATGGATAATGGAAAGTGTGATGCTTCTGAAATGGATAATGGAATGGTTAATGCTTCTGAAATGGGTGACAAATGGTTTATGCCATAAGGGGTCCTATGAGGTTCATAAAAGCTCATATAACACCCTAACTTGGTCCAAAGGACACTGATTTTGAGTTATTACTCTGCTCACTTCCCAAATTGTATTTTCATGCTTATTTAACTTAGTTTTCAACCTAAGTAAGCTTGTGTACATAATCAAACTTGTTGAACTCACTACACTTTGTAATTTCCTTGCAATACCCATAATTATATAGAACTTCTAAAAATATTTCCAAATGTCACGATTTTTGTATTCACTCCTATCACCGATTGATGGTCTGCATTAGAAAATCCATATCTTTTACTCCTGACCTCCAAATAAGATGTAAAACTCCAATATGAAAAGCTCCTAATATCCACTAAAACTTTTATTTAGGACACAAAGCATGATTCACATAGTAAAATCCTTAAAATTAGGGTAGAACACAGACGTGCACCATTTCAGTTCAATCCGCGCAGTCGTAGCGAAACGACCATAACTTTTTCCACAGAACTTGGATTAAGGTGATTCAAAAGGCATGTGAAAGCTAACTCATTGACCTATCCACAAACCAAAAATCACAAATTTTTAGTGAGCCAATCAATACCAGTGCTTTCGTAAATTCCACTGCCCAAAACTATTCCGAGTTTCAATGTATTCTGCGTACTCTTTAGTAAATTGGTCATAACGTTGTCCACAAAACTTGAAATTGAGTAATGCCAAAGCCTATTGAAAGCTACGTCATCAAGCTGTCATGACACCAAAAATCATAAATTTGGGATATGCCAAGTAATACCAGTTTTCTCTCAAAGTGACCCCTATTTCAGGTCTGTTGACAGCTCAATAACCACATATTTGCAATATTTTCTTCACATAACCACCCACTAAAATCACTCTTTAACTTACATAAATCAGTATAAATATCTTGATATTCATTACCAATGCCAAAATCCATCATTACACTCTAAACTTGCATGATTAAGAAGTAACTCTAACCCTAGCATAATCCAACTTCAACTCCATCATGATCCATCACAAGATAACTCTTAATTGAATCAAAACAACATGATCCATCATTAAAACAACCAAAACAAGAAGTAAAAACCATTAATCCAAAGAGCAAGATTTAACTCACTTACTTTGAGCTTGAAACAAGTGGAGATGGAGATGATATTTGATGATTTTGAGGGTGGAAGGTGATAGCCGGTGGAGGGAGGTGGTTGGGGATTGAAATCCTTACCGGAGAGTGGCCGGAAAGCGGCTGGAAAACACCATAATAGGGCAGGGAGGGGCTGCTGCCATGGGGTAGAGAGAGAGAGGAGAGAAAAGAAGAGGGAAAGTGTCTTGAAAAATTACTTGGTGCAAATGAAACTTAAGCAAATAAATATTTGGATGAAAATTAAGCACAAGAAATTAGCTTTTGCTAATGATAATTAAGGCCTGATGATGGTAATTAGACAAGCTAATGGGTTAAGAACCTGTTGGGCCAAAATTGGGCTTAATTTGGGCACGAAAGAAAATTAAACCGTACGCGATTAAATTTTCCGTAGGTCGAAATTAAATGTGATATCTTGAAAAATAATTTAATCTTTTAAATCATAATTATCGAGGCCTAATATCAATTTCTCTGGAATTTTTTTTTTCCCGATAAATGAAATTCGAATTGCAAAGTAGGGCCCAAAATGAATTTTTCCAACCGGGATAACTAGACAAGATAAATGAACGTGAAAAATGAATAACATGGTTTAATTAAATAAATAAACATGATTTAGGGTCGGGTTATTACAGCCTTCCCCCCTTAAAGAGTTTCATCCTCGAAACTTATGAACTTTGACTATCATGCAAGGTGACTTCAAACAAATAAAAGTACTTGGCTTTCACTTCTTACTCAGTTTCCCAAGTAGCTTCTTGGGAAGGTATGATTTGCCCAAGGCAATTTGATTTAAGGTATCTGCTTGATACTTAACTATTTAATCCTGTGATCCAATATCTGACTTGGATGTTCTTGAAACACAAGACCCTCAATGATTGCAATAGATTTGATTATGACAGCATGGTTAGAATTTGAAATGTACTACCTGAGTTGTAAGGTAAGGAACACGGAACATGTTATGCACATGTTTGAGTTATATAGGCAGATCTGGTAGACAAGTTATGGAATTCGACCTTTCAATGAACTGGTGTGGTGAAACTTTTTTACACCATTAATTGATGAACCTTTTTGAAAAACCTTGTTATATACATGAAAGTCCAGGAATTTCCTTCGTTTATCAACATAGTGTTTCTATCGCTTTCAATAGGATATTTTTAAGAATCTTCTAACATGCGTCATCTTATTAAATGCTGGAGAAGATCTTCACGACCCATAAGATGATTTGTTGTCAATGTCTGCCATCATTTTGTCCTGATGTTTAATGAAGGGTTCTTTGCTAGTGCTATCGGTACGTTGACTGCTGGGAGTTCCATACTTTCTTCAAATGCAAATATTAGTTGTAGGCCATGAAGTACTACAGGCTTCAACCTAGAAGAGTTGATCCATTGATATTTTTTTAGATGCTTACTCACCTGTTTCAGGATGATAAGAACTGTAAAAGTTCAATCTCGATTTAAAGGCTCTTTGAAGTGTTGGCCATAATAGGCTTGAAATCTCTAATCTCGGTCATACACTACATCTGAGGGAATCCCATGACAAAATCCATTGAAATTGAATCCCTTTCTCAAGGTTTTGCTTTATTCTTTGGAGCTTAGGATCATCATGCTGATTCACTCTAATTTCCTCCATTAGGGAGGACTGTAAGGTAGGTGTTGGCATTTGTACATTCGCCTTCCTGTGCGACACTAATTTAATGTCCAAGTTTTCAAGTTCTCTCAAGAGATTTAGTTAAGTAGTCACTACAGTGTTCAAGGTATGTTGTGCCTTCCTATTCAGGGCATCTACCATAATATTCCTCCATCTTGATTGACATTGGATCTACCACAACTGATGTTTCATGTCGACTGAGCTTCTTTTGAGAGAAGATATACTTCAAGCTTTGATGATCAGTATTGATTTTGCATGCTACTCTATATAAGTAATGTCTCCAAATTTCCACTGCAAAAACTACAGCTGCTAACTCCATATCATGGGTAGGTAATCCTCCTCATAAGGCTTGAGTTGTTGGGAAGCATAGGCCACTAGTTTAACTTCTTGCTAACTTTATAGCTTTATTCAACAAATTAGTCAGGGAGTACAATATTTGTTAAATCTTTCCTGAACTCGATGATTCTCTACTAAACTTAAACGGTTTCTAATCTCAATGCATTGGTGGGTCTTGAGCACTTTGTAACTACATTGACCTTTTGCAATTCAATCTTAATCTCTTCCTTTGGAACCATATGTTCCAAAAATACATTTGTTTCTAACTAGTACTCCTACTTCTTGTATTTGCTATGTAATTGATACTCCCTCAAGGTCTGTAACACTGTCCTCAAATGAAAAGTATGCTCATCTTTGTCCTTGGAGTATTTCAAGATATCTTTTGTAAACACCATCATAACTTGGCTAGATATGGTCTGAAACTCTATTTATAAGATCCGTAAGGGCCGCAAGGCCATTGGTTAAGCCAAAAGGTTCACAGTGAATTCATCATGACCCAAACATGGTCCGTAGTGCGGTTTTGGTAATGTCTTCAAGTATAATGCTAAGTTGATGGTACCCTGACCTCAAATCAATTTGAGATACGACACATGTTCTTTACAGTTGAGTAAATAAGTCACCTACTTTAGGCGATGGGTATTTTTTTTTTTTTATGGGGATCGTGTTCAGCTCCATGAAACAATACATAGCTAAAAGGTTTCATCCTTCTTCTTTACAATTAGAACTAGGCGTCCTATTGAGGAACATTTGGATGATTTGATAAATACTTTCTGTAATGGCTCATCTAACTGAAACTTCAGTTCTTTAAGCTCAATTAGGGCCATAAGATATGAGGTTTTGGAGATAGATTGAGCATCAGGGATTAATTCAATCTCGTAATTAATTTTTCTTTGCAGAGCACTCCTGGTAATTCTTCAGGAAAACATCTATAGATTTGCAAAATATGGGGATATCTTCTACTTTTTCCTTCCTTAGGATGAATGTTAATAGCATAACACCAATACATAACTTATCCTTGACATAAGAGCTCACTTATTTCCATAACAGAATTTAAAGGACAAAGTTTTTCCTTTCTGTGACCATGAAACATATTTCTCTCCCTTGTTCATCTCTTGAAATAACATTAGGGTCCTAACAATCTATCTTGACCTCATAAATGCACAACTAGCTCATTTCCAGAATGATATCAAAGTCTGACGAGTCAAATTGAATCAAAACTCCAGGGAAAACTATCCCACCAATAGTGATTGAAACAAATTCGTGAAAGGTAGAACACTCAACTCTAGAGTCATTGAATAACTTGATTACATAATTGGTTTCTGCCTTCTTATTCTCAAGGTTCACTTACACGGCAGATCGGGCGAATATAAATGACTGAGTGGCAACTGAAGCAAGCAATACACAAAAGGGCTTCAAAATTAAAATAGAGTTCCCGTAACTACTGACCCAAAGGTGGCGGCTTCTTTCTTACTCAACAAATAAGCCCTTCCTACAGCTGCGGGCCTTGAAGGTTGGAGCCCTTCCTATAGCTTTCAGCCTTCAGGAACAGGCAGCAATGAAGTGCTCTGGGCTATCACACCACGTGCATTGGTTAGTTCCGAACTTAGCAATCCAGAGCAGTGTACTTAGTTCTTTCACAAATCGGCTCCAAATGAAGTCATGCCCTAAGAGCCTATTTGTAAGAGTGTTCCACCAAATATCGGTTTCACCCATTAGATAAAATGTTTCAATGTTCACCTATTATCCTTTGGGACCTCTACTATAGTGAAAAGGTTCCACTGGGTCATACGTTCACTCCAGAATGCTTTAGTATGAATCAGTTGAAGACATTTGTCCAATTGGCATTAACTCATCAAAATTTCTCGTTGATGTAATCCAAATGCATGGTAAAGATTTTGATTGTCAAACTTTAACTTTCTGCAAGTGATATTCAATAGAAAACTGAGGTTGCATCAGCCAAAAAGGTAGACACATTGCGTTCCCCTTAGCAATGGATTCCATAAGTTTGATAATAACCAACCTTTATACAAAGCGTAGCTAAGATCTACCTTCTATTCAAGCATGCTACAAAATTATCATCTATTGACATGGGTGCAACCCAATCATAATCCAGCTACTAGCAGTAATTGGGCTCTTAAAAGAGGAAAAGGTGACCAGAACTGATGAAGATATAATATGAGAGTGAATGACAATGCAATTTTATGGGGAGATGTCATGAAGACAAAAGATGAAGCCCCTGGTCAAAGTAAAAAGTATCCAATAGTTGATAATCCAATAAGGACAATGATAGCTGGTATGTTACCCGAAGGTGCAGTGAAATATTTTCAAGAGTAATGCCTACTTCACAGATGAAGGTGGGGTCAATGGACTGTGTACAAGGGTTTGGGCAATTTAAGTAAGTCTTGAATTGCATTGGATTAAAGCAAAATGCCTCTTTAAAGTGTCATTGGTTTCTCTTATATGGAATAGTCTGTAGTCAATGGTTTCAAACTTATGTACCATAGAACAAGCCTCTCTGAAATCCTACAATTCAGGGGATACTACATCAAAAACCCCCTTATAGCTCGCCTAGATGAGATTCTTAGTTACAGAAGAAAATATCTGCAATCAATGAGGCATATTGAAGTAATTGCCACTTGGATTTGGGAAGCGCACAAAATGGCACCCATATAATAAGGAAATATAAGCTCAAAATTGTATGTATCTACTGACTTAAATAGTCTATACCATCAGACTTCTAGGCTAAATTTCATTAACCACTGGACTCCAAATGTGCTGCAATATGGGTTCTTGAAAAGCTTACTTTTTGTACTTTGATATAAACTAACTAAAACATCTCTATCTGATGGAATGCATACACTGCAAGGGGACTAAACTCCAACGTTGTGCATTAGGATTATGCCCAATTCGAAGACTTTGACTTGCCTAATAGTTTTAAATAACCAAATGACCTCTAATCCACTTGAAACTTGTTTCATATGAAAGATATCTCCTTAAACTCAAAGTTGGGATGGAGAACCCTTGCGTAAATCATATTAATCATGGACAAAAGTTACTTCAAGGTCGGTCCTTGTGCACTGATCAAAACTGCTAAGTTGATTGAACTTGTGTATTCCGTCCATACTTGGTTTTCCCTGTGCATTTAACCTCAAAATGAGTCAAGGACCTTTCATAGGGAAAATTTAACCTGAAAATGAGTCAAGGGCCTTTCATAGGACACATTTGTAGCAACCCCCAACCCTAGGGCTAGGAGTGTTAGTGATTCCTAAATTTTTGGGGCGAAACAGACAGATTTTCGCCTGCAAACTGGTCATTTTCCAGGCTTAAAGCCTTACATCACACCCCCTGCATTGAATAGAAGTATAAAAGGATATCAAATCAAGCTCAACAGCTCCACACCGGAGATCACAACTTTACAGGCCACACGCCCGAAGTACAAGAGTTTACATCCCAAAAATAAACAAATTCAGCTAAAAGGACGATATACCATTTAGATGGGTGGCTCATATGACCATACTTACCTAAATGCATTGAAGCACCTTCAACTTGTTATTCAAAATCTCCGTCAAATCTGCTACTTGAGATCAAACTATATATACTTTATATGGATCCATTTGACAAGGAAGAATATATGAGTAAAATATGTGTGAGATAGGAGACATTACCAGTGTCACAAATCTCCCATGATATCATAATAATCTTCATTTCTCACTAACCAACTTCTCAGTATCTTAACTCTATACTCTATATCGCATAAAGAAAATCTCAACGTGGCTCTGATACCAAATCTGTAATGTCTCCAAATTAAACATGTTCCACTGTTATATTCTCCTTAATAAATCACTCAATTGTAATCTGATAAATCCAATGATAAGGGCGTTACCGCTGTCCTAAAGGACAAGGCTTGAAGTATGTGTCCTGGACTAATATAGTTAAGCATAACCTGAACCATACACATTCACACATCATCATCCATTCGCAATCCAGCGTTAACCAATGTAAGGTTTACAACCCATGGTAAGATAATTCACCTTGTAATCTACATCCTCATACATCGAAGAATTCAAAATACAACTTTAAAGTATGCATATACTGTATCACTGCTGAGATTTCCTTGCTCAACTTATCCTCTTCCGCTGCTTTGCTAGCATGAGGGCAATTCTTTGAGCACTTGCCTAAAACAAAACATGAAAAGCATTTCAAACAGCAAGCCGAAGCTCAGTACATGCATTCCTAAATTGTTAAATGATCATTGAAACACTGGTTGGGCCCGCTTTGCAATTCATTTTAAGTTAAAACAGTGAATGAGATGATGTAAAACTACATTGCTAGTTATTATCTGATAGTGAACCCCTTGATACTGTTACAATATATGAATAGGTGTACACCTGCCAAGTCGACTGGGGGACCTGACCTGAAACCGCGCGGGTAACTGAAGGGCAATGCCCTGTAACTGATAACTGATGGGGTCACTAATTATGTGATAAATCACTGATTAAACTGATTCATTGATGTACTTACCAAAATATTATGATTTCGATAAATACATGCTGATTTCTAAAGATACAGGCAAGGAACATGCCTGAAGTCTCTAAAATGATATTTCACTTGATAATATATATGTACAAAGGAAAATGATAGACTAGGCCCCGATTCTGTTAAAGAAATGTAATTATAGGTAAATGTAGTTAGTATACATGTTCACTGACATAATTTACTACAATTCCAATGATTCAATATAAGGAATGTTACAACAAAATGATTTGAAAAATAAATCAATTAGGGTTATTGATACAACAAACTGATACAAAATAGACCAATTGGAATGATTGAGCTGCTAATAAAAGATTTCAATTGATATAATTAAAATATGAGTTCTGATATTTTGAAATGGATAATGGAAAGTGTGATGCTTTCGAAATGGACAAAAGAATGGTTAATGCTTCTGAAATGGGTGACAAATGGTTTATGCCATAAGGGGTCTTGTGAGGTTCATAAAAGCTCATGTAACACCCGAACTTGGTCCAAAGGACACTGATTTTGAGTTATTACTCTGCTCACTTCCCAAATTGTATTTTCATACTTATTTAACTCAGTTTTCAACCCAAGTAAGCTTCTGTACATAATCAAACTTGTTGAACTCACTACACTTTGTAATTTCCTTGCAATACCTATAATTATATAGAACTTCTAAAAATATTTCCAAATGTCACGATTTTTGTATTCACTCCTATTACCGATTGATGGTCTGCATTAGAAAATTCATATCTTTCACTCCTGACCTCCAAATAAGATGTAAAACCCCAATATGAAAAGCTCCTAATATCCACTAAAACTTTTATTTAGGACACAAAGTATCATTCACATAGTAAAGTCCCTAAAATTAGGGTAGAATACAGACATGCACCATTTCAGTTTAATCCGCGCAGTCATAGCAAAACGACCATAACTTTTTCCACAGAACTTGGATTAAGGTGATTCAAAAGGCATGTGAAAGAGAACGCATTGATCTATCTACGCACCAAAAATCAAAAATTTTCAATGAGCCAATCAATACCAGTTTTTTCGTAAATTCCACTGTTCAGGACTATTCCTAGTTTCAATGTATTCTGCGTAGTCTTTAATAAATTGGTCATAACTTTGTCCACACAACTCCAAAATTGAGTATTTCCAAAGCCTATTGAAAGCTAACTCATAAAGATATGACCACACCAAAAATCATGAATTTTGGATGTGCCAAGTAATACCAGTTTTCCCTCAAAGTGACCCCTGTTTTAGGTTTGTTGACAGCTCAATAACCACATATTTGCAATATTTTCTTCACATAACCACCCAATAAAATCACTCTTTAACTTACATAAACCAGCATAAATATTTTGATATTCATTACTAATGCCAAAATCCATCACTACACCCTAAACTTGCATGATTAAGAAGTAACCCTAACCCTAGCATAATCCAACTTCAACTCCGTCATGATCCATCACAAGATAACTCTTAATTCAATCAAAACAACATGATCCATCATTAAAACAACCAAAACAAGAAGTAAAAACCATTAATCCAAAGAACAAGATTGTACTCACTTTGAGCTTGAAACAAGTAGGGATGAAGATGATATTTGATGATTTTGAGGGTGGAAGATGATAGCCGGTGGAGGGAGGTGGTTGGGGATTGAAATTCTTGCCGGAGAGTGGCCCAAAAGTGGTCAGAAAACACCATAATAGGGCAAGGTGGGGCTGCTGCCATGGGGTAGAGAGAGAGAGAGGAGAGAAGAGGAGAGAGAAACTGTCTTGAAAAATTGCTTGGTGCAAATGAAACTTAACCAAATAAATACTTGGCTGAAAATTAAGCACAAGAAATCAGCTTTTACTAATGATAATTAAGGTCTAATGATGGTAATTAGATAAGCAAATGGGTTAGGAACCTGTTGGGCCAAACTTAGGCTTAATTTGGGCCCGAAAGAAAATTAAACCGTACGTGATTAAATTTTTCGTAGCTCGAAATTAAATGTGATATCATGAAAAATAATTTAATCTTTTAAATCATAATTATCGAGGCCTAATATCAATTTCTCTGAAATTTTTTTTTTCGGTAAATGAAACTCGAATTGCAAAGTAGGGCCCAAAATGAATTTTCCTAATCGGGATAACTAAATGAGATAAATGAATGTGAAAAATGAATAACATGGCTTAATTAAATAAATAAACATGATTTAGGGTCAGGCTATTACAAAGAATCCTTGCTGTCATCATGTTTCTCTTCCTTTTTTCCTCTTTAATGGTCTGGTCCATCTTTATTAAGTCAAGAAGTTTCCTTTGAATAAGGAATGTAAAGCATTTGAATTCCTTATAGATTCTAGAAATTACCAATTCATGCCATCTCTATATCTCTAGCTTCCTTAACGTCAACCTTTTAGTTGTCCATTGTTCTATAGAAACAATATTATGATGTTGACTAAATGGTTTGATCAGGCTTGTGTGTTTTGGAAACAACTTTTGATGTATTGCTGCTTGGGATTGCTTGTTTTTCTTTGTCACTAGCTAGTGCTTTTGGAAGCTAAAATTCAATAGTTCACTCTCTGTGTTGTGTTGTGATTCAGTTAGGCATTTAATTTTGACATATCTACCATGAAATTAAATTTAACTCTTTTTTAAGTTTCAATCTAGCTTCTCAGTTGCTTTTGTCCTAATTTTTATGTAATTTCTTTGTTATTGTTCATCTTCTAGGCAGTATTACTATAAAATCTCATCTCACCACATTGATTGTTATATTTGGACATAAGGATTATTGGTGCCAATTGGATTTTGATTTACTTACATACTTTTGTTATGATATAGCTACATGATGATAGAGCCAATGTAGTTTAATTATATTGAAATTTCAGTTACACCTAATTTAGCAATTAGAGAGTCCCCTAATGAACACATTTAGCAGGTACTATGAGTTGCATGACATGCAATTAATTATACATAATAGCGTTGCCTCACACTATCGCACATCAATAACTCTATAATTGAATGCCCTATTTTATTAATGAGAATTATGAACTAATGTGCTGCCTCACCATAGCTCTACCAAGCCTTAAAAATTTATAACAGGTCCAGAAGCGAATTAAAAAGTAAAGCTAAAAGGTTGTCATTTTATATTATCGAAGTACCAATCTTTGTTGTTCTTTACATGTGGATGAGTTTAGTTTGTATTTTTGCTAAATTAGCACTCTCTTTGAATTCGAACATGAAAGACATAAAATGCTTTTGTGGAAAAGTAAGTTGTTTATATTATAATTGATAGAAATGAATACGGATCGAAGTTAGATGAACTGGAAGATGTTTAACTATAGGAAGAAGCCAGAATATATAAATGGGGTAAAACAGTTCCTTAAGTTTGCTTTTGCTAATGTGGCTGAATACAGAAAAATAAGATGCATATATGTCAATTGTGACAATTATAGTTACCAAAATAGGAAAACAATTATACTTCATTTGATCACTGATGGGATAATAAGGAGTTATAACCCATGGGAGCTTCATGGGGAGAAATCTACTCATGAAGAGCCTATAGGCGCAAGTCAAATGGGTGGAAGTGATGGAGATGAGCATCAAGGTCTGATGTTGTCACTGGGTGAGGAGTATGTAGATGAAACATTTTCCATGGTAAATGACATCACTAATACCCAGGCATTTCACACAATGGATGAGTTTGAAAGCTTAGGTGGCCCTGAAACTAGTGAGTCCTCTGAAGTACTTAAGAAGTTTGCTAGGTTAGTTAGAGATGCTGAGAAAGAGTTATTTCCAAGAGGTGAGAAATTCTCAAAGTTAGAGTTTATGGTACATCTCCTCCATATAAAGTGTTTATGTGGTTCGAGTGATAAGTCTCTCACAATGATATTTGAACTTTTAAAGAAAGCATTTGATTTTGATGATATATTTCCAAAGAATGCTTATGAAGCAAAAAAGTATGCCCGTGACCATGGCTTGAGTAATGTGAAAATTGAGGCCTATAAGAATGATTGTATACTTTATTGGAAGGAGCATGAGCATGAAGACAATTGTCCTAAATGTTTTCATCCAAGGTGGAAGGATAAGAGAAAAGAGGTTGATGATAGTGATGAAGAAAGTGATAAAAAGGGACAGAGGGAAAACATTCCTTATATGATATTATGCTATTTTCCTCTTGTACCAAGGCTCCAAAGGCTATTTATTCGGCCAAAACAACTTCTCACATGCGGTGGCATAAGGATAAAAGTTGAGATGATGGGATATTAAGGCATCCTGCAGATCCACAAGCTTAGAAGTTATTTGATGTATTCTATTCTAATTTTGTAAAAGATCCGCGTAAGATGAGGTTGTGTTTATATATATGCAAACATAAATTCAACCTACAGTATTTGGCCTGTTTATTTTATCCCTTACAATTTACCACCTTGGATGTGTATGAAAAAGCCATATAAATTTTTAAACATGATCATCCCTGCTAAAACTGCTCCTAGAACTGATATGGATGTGTATTTACAACCATTAATTGATGAACTGAAGACTTTGTGGAATGGCGTAAATACTATGATGTGTTTAAAGCTGAATATTTTAATTTACATGCGGCTTCGATGTGGATAATTAATGATTTTCTTGCATATGGTAATTTGTCTGGAAGGAGTGTAAAAGGATGTCTTGCTTGAACAATTTCTAATAAAGATACATGGTCATGTTACTTGCCTCATTGGAACAAACAATGCTATATGGGTCATTGTAGATTCTTGGAAGCTTATCATAGGTGGAGATTTAACAAAAAAGCTTTTGACAACATAATAGAGATAGATCCTCCTCCTAAATTGTTATCTAGTGATTATGTTCTTTAACAGATTGGCAATTTTGAAAATATTTAACTTGGCAAGGTTCAGGGTAAAAGGAAGCGAGCAAAACTGAAGTTAATTTACAACTGGGAGAAGAAAAGTATCTTCTTTGAATTACCTTATTAGGGGAAGAACTTGATTCGCATAACTTAAATGTTATACACATTGAGAAGAACATTTGTGAAAGTATACCAGGAAACCTCATGAATACACTAGGAAAGACCAAGGATAATTTGAAGAGCTGCTTTGACTTGGTGCAATTGGGAATTAGAAAGTGCTTGCACCCCAAAAAGTTTGGTGACAAATATGAGATTCCAAAAGCATCATTTACATTAAGTTTGAGTGAAAGAAGAGATGTGTGTAAATTCTTAGCAGATTCGAAGGTGCTAGATGGGTGTTCATCCAATATAGGTCGGTGTGTTAATGTCAATGAGGGAAAAATAACAGGGTTGCTCAAGAGTCATGATTATCATGTCTTTATGCAAGATTTACTAGCACCTGCCTTTCATGGAAAATTACATAAGGATGTGCATGAACCGCTTGTGGAGTTGTCATCATTCTTTAAACAATTACACTCAACGGCATTAAAGGTTGATGTTTTGGAGAGGCAAGAGAAGAACATTACAATTATGCTTTGCAAGCTAGAGCGTGTTTTTGTTCCCTCTTTTTTTAACATCATGGTGCACTTGACAATCCAATTGGCTATCAAAGCAAAGCTTGCTGGGCCAATTTAGTGTCACTGGATGTACCCATTTGAAAGGTACTATAGATTTCTTTCTTGTCTTTAAAAAAAAAACATAAGGCATTAAAATTTATTACGCACTGCACTTATTTTATATTTTGGTTGATGGTTAAGATCATGCACACATTAAAAGAATTTATCAACAAATGAAATTGATAGTATTGTTTGTTATTGTTTGTTGGCTCTGATGGCTATTTGAGTAGAGGCTTACAATGACATTTCTCAGTTGAGGGGTGTAATATATCTTAAAAAACTGCTATATCTTGAGTATTAATGGTTGAAGGCCTGTCTTTTGGAAATTGTTGGTTTTGATTGTTGGTTGTGATGGGCCTTGGCTGCGTCCATGACAAAAACATTGGTTGTGATTGTTAGTTGCGAAGACATTTTTAGTATTTGAAGGCTTATCTTTTAGGAATTGTTGCTTTTGATTGTTGGTTGTGAAGATATTTTTAGTCATCACTATATAGCCCTCAGGTAAATGGAGCAGTCGAAGCTGGCAACAAAATGGTCTAGAGGATAATTGAAAAAATTGTCGAGATTTATAAAGATTGGCCTGATAAACACCCATTTGGCCTTTAGGGGTATTGAGCGTCAACTCGGACATCCACAAGAGCAACATCGTACTCCCTTTTATATGGAGTGGAAGCAATGCTACTTGTAGAAATATCAATACCCTCACTTAAGGTCATCTCTAAAAGCCAAATTCTAGAGTCAAAATGGGTGAATGCCCCATATGAAGAATTAGTAATGATAAACGCAAAGAGGTTAAGAGCATTACATAACATTTAGATCTATTAAGCTAGAATCTCAAGAGCTTTCAATAAGAAAGTAAAACCAAGAGATTTACAGGAGGGTGATTGGGTGTTAATGGAAATAAGGGCACCAATACAAGACCCAAGGGGAAAATTTAGGCTCAATTAGTTGGGACCATACATCATAAAGACCATATTACTAGTGGAAGCTGTGAAACTTATCGATATGAATGGGAAGGAATATACTCAGTATGCTAATCTCGATAAATTAGATCAATAGACTATTAGTTGAACTCATAACAAGTTCACAACGCCCATCCAAGGCCTGATCAAAAAAAAGTGTAATGAACTACAAATGCCTAACTTTGTATTGGATATGTAGGAAGCCTTAACTGGCTCGACCTAACCAAATCCCAAAAATGATCTGGACATTAAAAAGCGAGTCTAGGCAAAAGAGGTATGAAGTAAAGGGTTTTATGGTAATTAAAGAAAAAATCAACACTTTTAACTCAAAATAAAAAGTCCTAATAGCATTCTACTACGGAAAAGCACTAAACTTTATTAACAAAATGTATAAGTGGCAAAGCTTAAACACCTAATCCTTCTTTAACTTCTTCACAACCAGGGGGGATGTCCTATGGGTGGCGGGATCCTTTTCTCTTTTCTTTCCATTTTGAGATGAGTCATCTTTTTTCCTTCTCTTGAAAGAGATTAGGTCAGCACAAATTACCCCTTCCTCGCCTCAGCATCACGTTCAGTCATCTACTCTAGGTACTGCTCAAAGATATTAGGAGAATGTGGCATAGAGGACATCACAGCAACAGAAAGGCCAAGCCAATAGTTCTTTCAGGACTTGACATGAGAATATTCGTTCTTGCAAACTGTGGGGTACATGATAGTCCATTGCAAGCATGTACAGTTTATGGCCACATTGCTATTAGTCGAGCTAGAAAGCAATAGGTTTGCTCAAACAAGCCAAGTAGCCAGACATAGGCAAATGTCTTCCCTTAGAGACAAAGCATCGTATGCGCCACCAACAAACCACCCAATGGAAGGGAGGATCTTTCTCCACGAAGTTGATCTAGTTAGCCTTAAACTAATCCTTGTATCTCCTTCTTTGGAAAAATTACGAGGTAGGATATGTGTCCACATTCCTAGGGATCTTTATCAACCTCATATGCTGTAGTAGCCAGATCTGCTCGTAACCAAAAAAAAAAAAAAAAAAGAAGGGCCAAATATCGGCTGGTATCAAAAAAAAAAAAAAAAAAAAAACAAAAAGAGAGACTCAAAAACCGGCTAGTTTCCACGCTATAGAGGCTAGCTGCAGTAGCAGTGGGCTACCTGAGAAAAACTAATTTGGATGATGATAAAGTGGGTCCAAACATAAGACAGTCTCAGGAACAATGAGGCACATAGAAGTCCGGTCACAATGCATCTCCTTGATGACAGCTAGTAAAGCTACAGGACCTCTATTCAAAGTACCACCTACAAATAAGAAAGCACCAACAAGACATAGGATGGTAGCCTTACGCCCAAAGGCATTATTGATAGCCTAACCATTCTTCTATCGATAAGAAATTAGGACAACAAAGCATTCTTCATTCTCGAAATATACGGTGTTCACACCTTCCTCATCTAAACCTAGGGAGCAATGATAGAGAGCAGAAAGATCAGTAGAGGTGGTCATTAAGGCAAGAGGACAATAAAGAGGAAAGCCAAGGATAGCACTAAATTCCTCTGTTAACGAGCAAAGTTCGTGATTTCCAAAGCAGAATACATGGAATTCAGGATCCTATAAGGTAGCAACAGCTCTAAGAAGGTCCCTGGAAATTTTAACTTGACGTAAGCTAAAAGACTGCCTATATGAACTCTTAAGATCATGTTTGCCTGCGGAGACGAGCCAAGAATTTAACTTTTTCATAGCAGCTATTTTTTTCGAAAAACCTCACTCCGAACTGATGAAAATTCAGAGCATTAGTACCGCTTGGCTTCTCAACTACGCTAGGGGATATCAAATTCACTTTGTGCTCGGTAGAACAAATTGAGTAAATTCGGCGGCATGGCCTGCCCAGTAAAGGGTATTGATTAGCACCTTAGGCTATTATTGGGCCACTGTCATTTCCTATTTTAGCTTGTAAATTTCAGTTGGTTGTAAAATGGTTATTATTTAATAACATCTTAGATTATTACTCAGGACCACAATGCCCTCTAACTACTAAATATGTCATTTCTTTTCTGAGTATTTTTATTTTTGGGGGGAGTGCAGGCTAATGTGCATTAAAGTTAGTGCAAACATGCATAAGATTTTATTGAATTAGCATTGCATGAAAATGAAATAAAATTAAAGGGTCATAGTGAAAAGCGACATACATACACCTAACAAACTTCCCCTGCGGGGGATCTAGGAACCTACTACTGCTTCCACTAAAGAGGTAGTCAACGTAGCCCAAAGCATATCTAGAATCAACCAAAGCACGACTGATACCCACATCAGTGCGAGGGCTACCCTGGGAGCCCAAGAGTGGCGAGGAGGATCATCATGCATCACCTCGGAGGCGGAATGAGCATATAAAATGCAAAGCACCTAAGGTTCCCTCAGTGAAGTAGACAAAGCATAAGGATATGCAAGATTGTAAATCTAAAGTGGCTTCACCTCTAATAGTGACTCCAGATGAGGGCTCTCACCTCGAGCATAGGAAGACTCAAGAACATCTTGAGTCATGGCAGAAGAATATCTTCTAGATTGAGAAGCACGGGACCTCTGTGGTCGAACATATTCTTCATGACCCTGCGGCATAGATAAAGAAGAATTAATGAAGAAGACTTAATCAAGAAAGATGAAATATAACCTTGATTCAAGTAGAAAATCTCACCACATCATCCTGGAGAGGGTGATAGAGAAAAAGTGCACAAACCCTCCCCGCAACGAACAGAAGTGTCGTACTCTCAGCCCCGATTGCTGGTGGTTATACCAAAGAAAGAAGCAAGAGTTAGAAAGGTCATCGACCAACTTCAAAATAAGGTAAACAACATACTTACCCTAGTAAAGGTAGGACGAAATAGGAGTTTCGGGCATTCTGATCTAGGGACTAATGGAATCCCCACATAAGTAGCCTCTCCCCCTTCTCTAGACACCTCGATGTTTAGGCTCGAGATAGGAGCTTCAGTAGCCGTTACCTTCAAATCAGGGATTTTAGATGTCAACAATAAGAGGAATGTGTAGAGCATAAAGTACATATACTAAATGGCTCATAAGGCACTCAAGATCAGCCCTATAATTGCCTTGATGGTCTACACAGTCGAAGGAGTGAATGCCCTCTTTCATCTTTGCCTTGCCCTCAAAGGAAACTGCCTTCATATAGAAAATAGATTGACAATGGTCCTGAGGAACGAAGTGCGAACACTAACTAATAAATTGGGGGCCAACTAGCTCACCCAAATACCAGACAAGGCTGAAAGGTCCTTCCACAAGGATCCTACGCTAGGCATAAAACGGAGCAGCTTCAACATCAGGAGGCAGAACAAGGTTCCTCCATGGGTGAAAATCGGCCTATAAAAAAGAGAAAATTTAATAAAAGGAAAACTCCTTCGCTAAATCATTTTATAAAAGGACTTTACCATTCTCAAAGCATTAATAGCTACACGAAAACATTGAAGATCTTCTGACTCAAACTGTTTACTGATTTAGTTTTTCTTAGTCCACAAAACCATGGTCGGAAAATTCATAGCGCTTGAGATCCTAATAAAAGAGTTGGAAATACTCGTAAAACTAGAGTTGCTACAACTGAAGTTAGATGTCACCAATTAAGAAGGAAAAAAAAGGAGGAAAAGGAATCCTACATTGATAAATCTCCATATACCCCTAAGCGGTGTAATTGTACAGTGCTCCCTATGAGTGCACGTAACCTTCTGGACTCCTTAGCACATTCTACGAACTAAGGTGGAATATGCAGGAACTCCTAACTTCAAATACCCTTCCCTGTCTAAGTCAACTAAGTTGACTAAGTAGTGGAAGTGGCAGCGGTTGCAAGAGGTTGGCAAAGATAGTCGTGCCGATAAGGAAAGTGAGAATTAACTGGGATTGTTGATCCAGGGTGTGTTGGGCCACTACTCATCATCATTCATTAAGTCCTCCAGTATACTATAGGAGAAGTGATCTCCAGGATGAAAAGATCTCGTGATTGGCCCAAAGAGATGAAGGAGCTTATCACGATGACCATAAAAATCCTCCTTATAGAATAACGGCTCTCCTGTGAAATCAAGACCCGTTAGCATAGTGAAATCGAAAGGAGCGAGAGTCATCTCACCCAAAGGGAGGTGAAACATGTTAGTGGTATTCCGAAATTGCTCAACTACCCCATGAGTGATAAAGCGATCAATTAAGTACACCACTCATGTAATTCAGAGTAGAGGTGCCAAATCCCGCATTTTTGACAGTAACTTGAATTTGCGCCTTCTGTGCACTGAGTTCAAGCATGAACTTTTGAAGGGCACCAGCACCCCATCCTACAAAAGAAAGAAGAGAACATATTTCAGGTCCATGCCAAATGAAAATTAAAAAGCCAAGCTGTAAGAAATCAAGTAGTAAGAAGAGCAAACTCTTACTGCATTTATAACCACATGGCTGGATGCATGGTGCCCAACATTTAGCAAAAGGTCATGCCCATCCTAGATATCGATAGGCCATTTTCTTTCGATGAATGAATCTTCAGGAAGCCTTACTTTCCTATGACGAGGATGAGCTCTTCTTATGCTCATGATTTTCTTTCAAAACACACAACTAAGAAAAGAATGAGAGAGTGGAAGCTAAGAATTTGCACTTGAGAGCAAGAAAAAAGGATGGCATGAAAAGGAAGGCAACCGAAGGGAGGTGCATAACGGTCGGGTTCTACCTAGAGGTAACTTACTAAATAACAAGCATCCAAGGAACTAAAAAGCAAGAGAAAGTAAGCAAAAAAAGAGAAGGGCCATGCCAAGGGAACTAGTCGGCATCTCTATTAAGGGGAATAATACAAAGTTCAAAGCATCCAAGGAGCTAGAAGGAAAGAAGAAAAAAATAAAAGCAGTTATACTGGGAATCGACCAATACCCATCATCATGCATGCTAACTTTAGATAAGAATCTTGTAAAAAAAAGAACAAAAAACATGGCCTAGCAAGCCGCCGGTTCTCTAAAGAGAGAGATACACATGCAAAGACCAGCCAAAGGAGCGAAGAAACACAAAAAAAGAAGAAGTGATGGCCAAGTGTGAGTGCTCGTCGATTCCCTATGCAAATTAGGGCCATAAGCAATCATTAAAACAAGTGGTAATCATATCATCAAACTCAAGAATTATCAATTCATAGATCGCATGATGATCAAAGAATTATCATTGCGTAAATCAGATGATGATCGAAGAGCTAGCTGAAGGATTATTAGTAAATCCACGATGATCAAAGAGTTATCAGTGTGTAAATTAAACTATGATCGAAGAAGTAGCCAAAGGATTATCAGTACGTAAATCACTCAATAATCAAAGGATTATCAATGTGTAAATCGGACAATAATCCAAGGATTTTAAAGGATTATCAGTACATAAATCACGCGATGTTCAAAAAATTATCAGTGTGTAAATCAAACGATAGCCGAAGAATTATCAGTACATAAATTGCACGATTATCAGAGGATTATCAGTGTGTAAATCGGATGATAATCGAAGGATTTTGAAGGATTATCAGTACATAAATTAGGTAATGATTAAAGGATTATTAGTGCCTAAATCAAATGATGACCAAAGAATTATCAATTGGACGATAGATCACTAGACCAGCTACAAAGGTCCGCTACTCCAGCTATAAAGGGAAAGAATCAATCAATCTTGCCAGATTAGAAGCAAAGGTCCAGTAATCTGGTGAAAAGATAAGGTTATCTACTTCAAAATGAAAGAAAGGCGTCGGTCCTCTATCCATTTTGTGAAGTAATCCACAGCCACGGGGAGGTGATTGTGCTAGCCATTGGCTTTAGGGAATGACCCTAAATGTCCATGCCCTATTTACCAAAGGGTAATGGGCTTAGGATGGGAGTGAGTGGGGCGGTGGGCTTCCTCGGCACTGGAGAAAACTTCTGGCACTTGTCACATTTTCATAATAAGTTCATGGCATCTGCACTTAAGAATGGCAAATAGTACCCAATGTGCACGGCATCAATCACAAGTGCGCATCCCCCAATGTGTGGCACTTCGGGCGTTGTACTGTACAACAATGGTCGGGCATAGGATCATTTGTATAATATTCCCTAGTACAAGATGAATCGCTCTGCCTATTTCTTAATGTGTTATGCCTCCCTAAAGTCTGAGGGAAGCATTCAATCAGTTAGGTATGCTATGATAGAGTCCATCCAAGTGTTGCTCCGATCTAGCCATATGATTTCCCTAGGCTCAATACTTTGTTTCATTAGCATTTCCCACTGAATCCTCTTTGGCTTAGCATCCACGAAGGAGCTGGCAAGTTTGGATAGTGTATCGGCCTGTCGGTTTTCAGACTAGGGAATTTGAACTAGCGAGAAGTTCTTCAACAGACTAGTAGCTTCTCAGGCCCGTAAGATGTAGGTTGCCATCATGTCATCCTTGGTTTTATATTCGCCATTAAGTTGGCTAACATCTAGTTGTGAGTCTAAGTATGCCTTGACAAAGTTTACGCCCACTGTGTAGCATAGGTCTATTCCAGCTATCAAGGCCTCATACTCTGCTTCATTATTGGATGCTTTAAACAAGAATTTGAAGGTGTGCTCCTACTTTTCCCCTTAGGAGGTCTCTATGATTAGGCCAGACCCGCTACCGTCCTTGGTGGATAAGCCATCCATGTGCGAGTTTCACAAATCAACCTACGGCATGCCTGCAAGCGCGATATTAGCATTCTCAACGAAAACATTAGCCAAACCCTGTGCTTCAATAGCTTATCGTGCTTCGAAGTCAATACCATGTCGAGATAATTCAACCGCACACTTAAGTAGTCTGCCCGAGGCATCCAACTTCTGAAGGTCATTCTTCACAGGCTAGTCCCTAAGGACCATGACCTTGTGAGCTTCAAAGTATGGGTAAAGTTTTCCACTGGCCAACACTAGGGCATAAGCAAATTTTTCACTAAATGGATAGTTCAGGTCAGCCCCTGCGAGGGCATGGCTTACGACCGGGTACCTACTCTTTTTCTCACATACAACCAGGACGGTTCTTACTGCCTATTCCGAGATGGCTAAGTACAAGAGAAGTGGTTTCCCTTAGTTTAGACTGGTTATCTTAGGCAAGTGAGATGAGTACTACTTCAATGATTGGTACGCGACATCTGCCTCTTAGTTCCACTAGAAGTGCGCGTGCTTTATGAGGAGTCGAAAGAAGGGTTAACACTTATCGTCTAATCTGGACATGAAACGGCCTAAGGTGATAATATCTGCGAGGGCTTCATATCAAGCATAACCTACATCTCATCTGAGTTTGCCTCTATGCCCTAGCTACTAATCATGAACCCTAAGAATTTTCCCAAACAAACCCCAAAAATGCACTTTTTAGGGTTAAGCTTCATGTCATATTAGGGGACGACTTGCAACATCCCTTCCAAGTTCATAGGTTGTCCCTCCTCCTGTATGCTTTTGGCAATCATATCATCCACGTATACTTCCATATTTGTCCCGATGAGGGGCTCGAAGACTTTGTTATTTGATAGGTTGCCCCGGTATTTTTTAGTCCGAAAAGCATAGCCTTATAGCAATGCAGCCCTCAGTCGGTTATAAAACTCATTTTCTCTTGGTCCTTCCAATAGAGGGGAATCTGGTGGTACCCCAAGAAAACATCTATAAAACTTTGCATGGCATGCCCTATAGTGACGTCCACCAACTTATCAATTTTTGATAGAGTGTAGCTATCTCTGGAGCAGGCCTTGTTCAAATCAGTGAAGTTCATGTACATTAGCCAGGAACAATCGGGGTTTTTTAACTAAAACCATGTTAAAATCCATTTTGGGTACTGGCACTCTCAGATGAAACCTACATCTAAAAGCTTCAGAACCTCCGCTATTGCAGTTGCGCTACACTTGGCACCTATATCCTCTTCTTCTACACCACCGGCCTGTAGGTTGGGGCTATGTCTAGGTGGTGTAGCATAATTGGTGCATCTATCCCGGGCATCTCCTCCAGTCTGAAGGTAAAGACATCCTTATATTTGATAAATGCTTAAAGCGTATATCATTTTAGGATCATTTTGCTGCATTTTTAGAAAAAATTATATGCTTTACGTTATACATTGTAATCATATTCTTGAATTATGCTTGGTTATGGTTGTTTGATGTGTTTGGTAGGATTTTAGGCCATTCGACGCAGCATTTAAGCCTCATTTGAGTGCATTTTGACTCCCCAAGGATGCCCCTGAGTTGTTGTGTCCGTAGAGCGAAAGAAGAGCATAAAATCTCGATCCCAGCCAGACTCACGGTCTGCCTATGGTGAATCCCACGATCCGTGGCAGGCCCGTAACTGCTGTACTATTCATTTTTCTCGGCTTTTGTGGCTGAGAATCAATAGGGGGAGCCATATATAAACATGCTTGGCTACTAAAAGAAGAGACCCATCATTCCATCTCCATACTCCTTTCCACTCTACTTTGAGTAAGACTTAGATTAGAGAGAGTTGAAGGTGAAGATTCCAAGGATTCCGAATCAGGTTTGCAATGATGGTTCAAGCGCATATCGGTTGAGCAATTCCTCTCCCTTCTCTTCTCTTTTCTCTTTATATTTTTATGCTTTTAGATTATTTTGATGTTTATGTTAAGTTTTGGATTGTTAATCTTAGAATTGAGTTGGGTTGTTGTGATTGAATCAACTCTTATTTTGATCTAAAAATGCTTTGGTTTTGTTGGGTTTATTCTATTGGATCTTAGATGTTGATTTATGGGTAGGGAACTTGATCAATTTTTTGCTTGTTTTAGGCATTTGGTGAAAAACTTAAAGTCGACACTAGATGTTGGAAAACTAAGATTCGAATTACATGAGTGAGATCTTGAGAAAGACTCACTATTTAAGAAACCCTTAGATTTGATAATCGCATTCTTAATAATCTTAGATTAATCAAAAACCCTTAAGAAACCATAGTTGGATAGATTTAAGAATTTTATTCTGCCTTGAAAGAAGGGTTTGATAATTTGATTATCAGTTTTGGAATTACTCATCTAAAGAAGAGGCACTTGATTAATTTTTGAGTTAGAAAATTGCTTGGTTCAATTAAATTCCTTGGTTGATTATCCATTAGATTAGATACTAGATTCAATATCAGACTTGGATTTGCTTAACATATCTTGAGGGATCATAACCCAGTAGTTTCACCTCGTCTCTGTGGGATCGACCTTGATTAGATACAACACCGCCGTGTGCTTGCGGATCTATCAAGTTGTTGACGTCGTTGCCGGGGACATGTGTTGAATATTGGGTTTTTTCCCGATAGGTTTGACTAAGCATTTTGTTTTTCTTTAAAAAAATTAAAAAATTATAAAAATTAAATATTGTTTGAAAGAAAAAAAAAATAATGGCAATTTTTCATTTCCCCCAGTTCGAGCATAAATTATATAGGAGCCATTTTAAGTGTTTAAATGTCTTTCTTGCTCAATGTAGTTATTATGAGTAAATGGGAAATTTTGGACATTATTGATGAGAGTGTGAATAGTAAAACCTATATTCTTTTAGAGTATTGCGATTTTTATAGTAAAAGTGTTGATAAGGCATGGTATTTGCTTAAGTGGGTTGTATGGGATTCATTTGAGTTTGAGAAGGCTAGTCGTGTTTCTAGGTATTCATTCTCTGATCCTTATACATTCTATTCTAGATCTTATTATGCCCCTTTTTGGTGTGATTTCTGTAATTCTATTCGAGATCTTATTATGCATGTTATGTGCAACCGGACTTTGTATCACTGTGAGACAATACTGATATTGTCCTATCCTTATATGATTCATCCTTCCCTTTAGCTCAATACACGGGGCTCGAGGTGGATGAGCATTTCGGCTTTGTTGTTGGGTTTGATGTCTCTGA
The DNA here is from genome assembly GCA_029747015.1 of Carnegiea gigantea. Taxonomy (NCBI): domain Eukaryota; kingdom Viridiplantae; phylum Streptophyta; class Magnoliopsida; order Caryophyllales; family Cactaceae; genus Carnegiea; species Carnegiea gigantea. Next base: position 245,312 of record JAKOGI010000924.1, read on the forward strand.
TGCATGTTTTGAGTACAAAGATATTTTAGCTGAGGTGCATAATCTAGATAAGACTCCTTTAGAGGGTCACGTGAGGTGTTTATGCATAAGGAATCCCCTAGCCTTGGTTGTAATTATGCTTTCCTAAATCCCCTTGATCATCCCTATGTTTCCCCTATGTGTTCACAACCCTCTAATTCCCCCGAGTATTCTTTAGATGCGCCCATTGATGATCCTGTGATTTGTGATTCTAAAGTTGATTTGGGATATGCAGGGAAAATGTTTACTATGCTTGGTGGAAATGTTGATAATTTTCTTTCCCTAGAATACTTTTGTGGGTATGATGCCTCCCTTGATCTGTATTGCATATTCCTAGTGGACAAGCTTAGAAAAATCATGTAGAACACTTTCTTTGCTTTCTCTTTTGATTTTTCTATGGCTTTAGCTTTGTTGAAGAGAGCACTAACTTTCTTTGCTGAGATTATTTTCATGTTCTCTTATTGCCATGCTTGGAAACTCTATGCTAAGGAGTTTGACAAGCTTTTGCATGCCTTGACTACGTTTGATTTGATATGCCTAGTCTTGGAGTTATAAAGGAGTGGCTGATGCTCCATATGGCCCATGTTGCGAGGAGGACTTAGCTTAGGTGCATCCAGCACCTAACCTAGTGAGATTATGTTCCTTTCCTTCCCCTTCTCTTAATTTTATTTCTCTTGAATAATAATGATTTATCTAAGCATAGGGGAAGGGTAGTTTCTATGTTTTTTATTTCGATTATTAGTTTGCATACATGTTAGATCATATAGTTTTAGGTTCCGTTTGGTTTGCCTTTCAGGTTTGCATATAGGATTGCATGTGTGGATGGTGTGAGATAACGTCCAATGATGTTTTTGTTTAAGCAAAGTAGCTTTCATGAGCTTGAGAAACTTTGATGTGTAATCCCTTTCGGTGCTTAATTTATAAAAGTTTTGTAAATATTTCTGGTTTTGACCCTTGTCTTGATTAAGAACTAAGTTGCTCCCTAGAGTCTTTGGCACTACTGTTTTTACATGATAGTTGTTTACAAGCTTAATGAGACTTTTTCGCAGATATCCCATGAGATTTTGAACCCGATTTAGACTAATTCATTATGTTTAGTCTATGTTTCTTTTATATGTGTGATTCTTCCATATTGCATCTCTAGAACTTGCCTAGTCTCTTTTTCAAAACCATATTAGCATGTGCATATTTGATGAGATGATAGAGGCATTTCTTTCCTTTGTCATTTAGCCACAAAACCAAATAGCCTACCCTTGTATTGCGTGTTTATTCCCTTTGCTAGCCCCTTTGAGCTTATATTCGTGTTTGCTGTGATCCCTTTATATTAGCCCTTAGCCAAACACATATTCCTACCTTTACACCAAGTTTATGAAGCATCACTTCATCAATGTAGTAGGTGGTTTTGGAGATAATTGAGTTTTAAGGTGGCTTTGGTATGTTGGTTTGTTGAGAGATTGATGATATTGATCATTTATTTTGGTTCTCTCTTGTATGGGTTGTGTATATATCTATTCGATTGTGAGTTGATAGTTAGTGATCCTACGCCTTTTAATAATTGTAATTTTTGTTTCATTTCCCCAACAAAAAGAAAAAAAAGAAAAAAATAAATTATATTGAAGAAAAAGAAAAAAGAATATAAAGTCATGTTACGAAGAAAAAACCAAAAAAAAAAGAGAGAGAGAAAATGAAAAAAAAAGGAAAAAAAGCATAAGCGATTGGCATTAGATATGTACATAGCTTATGTTCCTTCTTTTTTAACTCGTTTCTGATATGATTCATTTTGGGTATGTTCATTATGTCATTGGAGTTTGGGGTGTTGGTGAACTTATTAGTTAATTGATGCTTTGGTTGGATGCTTCTAGTCACTTGGCTACGTAGCTCCACATTGTCCCAAATACATTTGTTAACTCCTTTCCCTTACCCTTCTACCCCACATTACAACCCAAGTGAAGTCCTCTTAATTGTCCTATGCGTATTGCATTTTAGTGGTATAGAATTTGAGAGTCTTGTCAAGCGTTTAGTAGATTACATCTTTGGAATGAGTCTTAAGTGAACCTATGATATATTTTAAAAACATAAGCAGGAGTGATCCACATTTCCCAAAAGTGAGGCTCTACCGGTCCATTTAAGGCTCTAATCAATTCCATGTTCTTACATGATGTGCTCTGTGGTTCTTTGGGGGTGATCAAGCTTGATGCCAAGCTTGTGCTCATGTACTTCTCTAAAAACATTCACCTACTTTTGATTTTGAAATTTATTGTGCACTATTTGGGGTTGCTGTTGATTGCTATTCTTACTTGCGATATGCCATGACTTGCATACTTTAAGAAGGTTATTATGTTTTTAGTCCTAGATGCATATCCTCTTGTCGATTTTTTCTAGTGTTCGCTTGAGGACAAGCAACAGTTTAAGCATGGGGGAGTTTGACAAGTGGTTAAAGCGTATATCATTTTAGGGTCATTTTGCTGCATTTTTAGGAAAAATTATATGCTTTATGTTATACTTTATATTCATATTCTCGAATTATGCTTGGGTATGGTTGTTTGATGTGTTTTGCAGGATTTTAGGCCATTTGACCAGGATAAAGTCGGCGGCCTTTTTTAAGATCTCAGCTAAGGAGGTCTCCTTTTGCTCAGCTAGAGAAAATTTGAACCGACCGTTTTTCAAACCATTGGGGAAAGAGGTGTATGCGACCCTGTCTTCCAGGTCAAGGACTAAGACAGCCTCTTAATAAAACCTCTCCACAAACTCTGCTAACGATTCCTGTGGGCCTTGCTTGATTTTGGACAGTGGATGCTGGTTCTCCTGCCCTTACGACAGATCATAAATTGGTCGTAAACCAATCAGACTGATCCTGGAAGCAGGTGACACTTCCTTGGATAAGGTTGTTGAACTAGGCTTGAGCCACTCCTTTTAGGGTCGCAGGGAAGTATAGACAATAGGTCGCATCGTCTATATCTTAAACAATACATCTAGGCTTTGTATACCCCCAGATGCTCTTCGAGGTCCGTATTCCCATCATATAACTCTAGTTTCGGCATCTTCACCTTTCCTGGTTTAGGCACATTGATGACCTCCATTCTGAATATGGTGGTGAATGGCATAGAGCCTTGACGTATGCCCATTCTGATAACTTGATGGGAGTCAAGGGCTTTCTTCCTATCTCAGCTATCGAGGGACTCCAGCACTGGCTGTTGCCCTTTGGCAGGCTGTGCTATGAACGACCGGTCTTCTCCAGCTCTTGGCCACAAAATAGTGGCTCACGCGCAAAAGGGTTGTGCATGTGCTTCTGAACCACGATCTGCTCACTCTCATGGGTCTCCCTATGAGGCCGTGAGGTTTGCTCTTACTTATCAAACAAGGCAATAATGTATCGAGAATAGGTGGCATACAAGGTAGAGGTCATCTTCGACATCACTAAGTTAGCTTGAGCCCTATGGAGGGCCAGTCGTGCCCAGATTATCTATTGAGTATCCATTTTCGTTGCGTAGTATCTGTGCTCAGCACACGGTTGTTCACTAGCTAGAGGCCGAACGATACCGTGAAGTCCCTCACCTTTACATCGCAACCCAAAATGATCCAGTTGCGAAGGGGTTCACACCCCTACATGGGCTCATAGTAAACACAAATGGCCTCATAGAACTCACAACTTCCATGGCCTTCTTCACTTGCTTGGCCACTTCTTGTAACAGGATGTCTGTCATAGTGGTCATGAAATTCTTCAGGCCATCTATAATGATGTACGCATTCCTCTCACGGGGCTTTTGTCCGATCGAGTCGAGGGTTGCTCGATAGCTCTCGAAGGCATCTTGCACCGAGTGAGCCTCCGACCGGTCGACCATGCGATTCTTATCTCGCCCAAACCAAGCTCGGGTAGTGTCGCTTACTACCATCATTCACCGTTCTTCACCACAGACGGTGCCAATCTATTTCAATATAGAGTTTTCTTCACGAGTGATACAGATAAGGACAGGCTGACATAATGGTAGACACGCCAGGCTTGGTCTCTACTCTCCCTTCCTTCAATCCTACAACAAGGCCCACATCGGATGTTGTATCGGAGGAACTCCCCTCCAACATTCAAGTTAGCAAGAGTCTCCGGAGTAAAAGTGATTGCTCTTCAAAGAAATAAATTTTGAATCTTTCTTAGAAAAGATGGGATCTTTCACGGGATAGGAAATCTTTGGTCCTTGATGTTTCAGAATGCGAATTTCTTACATAGGTTGCTCGCCTTTTTCAAATCCGGTTGGTGAGTATTTGTAAATGTTGTAGCTAGGGGTGAATTGGTAATTTTCATGCATATTCCTCCCTTAGTGGGCCTGGAAGTTTGCCTAGGTCAGAACCCCTTCCTTTTTAGGCCTGTGCTTCCCTTACTGACATTTGCAAGGTACATGGGGTTTTAACCCAAATCATATACAAAATTAAATAAAAGCAAGTAAGAAGTCTAAAATTATTTTATTTTCCATACTAAACTCCAAGTGATAGAGACATATAAATAAGACATTTTCACATGGAACTCTTGTCCAACAAATCAATCCACCCTGCGAAAGATCCTTCCTAATATTGTGTTGTCTCCCTGATCAATGCTTTGAGTGCGCTTAATTTTGGGGCCATTTTGCTGCATTTTTAGGGAGAATGATGACCTTTATGTTATAATCTACACTCCTATTCCCATTTTACGCTTGGGTATGGTTCTTTTCTATGTTTTGCAGGTTTTTGAATGTTTTTGCCCTTGTTTTGACCCTAATTGAGTATGTTTTGACTCCTCGTGCAGCAAAAAGAAGAACGGAGAATGTTGAGACAGAGCCAACCACAAACCCTCTATGGTGAAGGTCGTGGTCCACGGTGAGCATGAAACTGCTTTCCTCTTCGTCTTCCCTCATCTTGTGGCTGAGGATGGCCGAGTTCATACTTAAATATGGTTTTTTGGGTAGTACAAGGGAGAGTACAGAGAGCTAAGAAATTTAACACTCACTTCTATTTCACTTTTATCAATAGTCTTAGGATTTTCAAGTTTTGCTTAAAGTAAGAGAAGGAATTGGAGTAAAAGATTGGCACATGGAGGCTTAGAGTTTGGGAAGCCATCAAAGACCATCATAGTTGCTAAGTTTTCTTCCCCTTCTAATCTCTTCTTAAACTTCTGGTTAGATGTTGACTATTTCAATTATATGTGAGTAGTTTTTCTTAATCTAGGGACTCATTGGCCAAAGTATTGCTCTTAGATCTCTAATTTTCAATATTTATGCTTTATCAAAATTGGTTTGATTGACTTCGATCTTGTGGATGAACTATTGTGAGCAAATTTTGGCCAGTGTTGCTTGCATATACTAGAGAGTTGAGCGAAGTACTAAAAGGAGAAACTCACTATTAGAACAACAAGTTAGAAACTAATTTAACAACTTCTTAAAAGAAACTTGTTTGTTGAGAGGAAATCTTAGCAATCAAAAATCCATGACCAAGACTAAAATCAGGGACATTTAAAAGAATGTTAATTGGATTAGTCTAGGCAATTCAGTTTGTTTCGAAAGAAAAGATTGTACTCTTAGTTCGATTTTGCTCCTTTGACTTATCTAGTTCTAGATAAAGTGCATATTAGATCCCATGATCCAACGCTTTACTATGTAAATCAATTTCCTGGATGTTTTCAAGCGGATTGAATTTTCGATAGTTAAATAGTGATAGTTGAGATAACCCGTTCAAAATTTGGTTGTTTAACTTTTTATAATAGGTTTAAACTCAGCAGATTACATTTGGCCTCTGTGGGATCAATATTAAAACTATATTATAGCAACCGTGCGCTTACAGTAGCATCAAGTTTTTTTTGACACTGTTGCTGGGACCAATCTGTGGATATTAAGTTTGCCTATTTAGATTGACTAAGTATTTTTTTTTTGTGTTTTTCTTTTTCACTGTATGTTCTTGATTTGCGTTAGTAGTGTTTTGTAGTATTTTTTGTAGGATTTCTCCACTTATGTGCGAAGTCCCTTTCTATTTGAATTTGATCCGAAAATAGAAAATACCTTTTGCTCTAGGAGGAAAAAGTTGAAGTTAAAGGAGCAAAGAGCCAAAGCTCAAGAAGCCACTTCAATGATGGCGGGAGGAGGGGATAACCAAAGAAGGACGCTTCAGGATTCTGTCACCCCGAGGGTTGAAGGCATTGCATCTAGCATTGCTTGACCAAATGTGGAAGTCCACAATTTTAAGCTCGGGCCGGATCTTATTTCCATGATGCAACAATCCCAATTGAGAGGCACCCGCTAGACGATCCCAACTAACGCCTCTCGGTATTCTTAGAGGTGTGCGACACATTAAAGCTCAACTGTATTTCTACCACTGCCATACAATTGCGGTTATTTCTCTTTTATCTTAGGGCTAAGGTGAGATCATGGCTACGTTCTTTGCCTTTGGGATGCATCACAACGTGAGATGAGGTCACCAAAGTCTTTCTTGCGAAATTCTTTTCTCCTAGCAAGATGACGAGTTTGAGAAACCAAATCACCACTTTCGCTTAAAGGGAGGATGAATCGCTATATAAAGCCTAGGAGCGTTTTGAGGACCTATTGAGGCTATGTCCACATCATGGCCCTTAATGGTGGATGTTAGTGTGAGCCGTCTATAATGGAGTCACTCAACCGGTAAGGTCTATGATAGACGCAGTAGTGGGTGGTACACTTATGAACAAAACTGAAGACGAGGCTTATACTCTTGTCGAAGAAATGGTGCTAAATAACTACCAATGGTCCAATGAGAGAAGTTAACCCAAGAGGGTTAGAGTTAAGTTAGAACTTTATGCTATCTATATGCTTTCTATTAAGGTAGATGCCATGTCTGAAAGGTTAGAACGATTGAAAGTTAATTCTATTAGTTCAAGTACTCCATCCCAATCATGTGAAAGTTGTGCGTCAATTGATCATTTAGTCTATGAATTGCCAAGTCTAGAGTCCATCTGCTCAAGATGCTAGTGACTCAGTTAACTATGTCAACAATTTCAATCCTAGACCGACCAATGACCCATTCTCTAACAATCCTGATTAGAGGAATCACCCTAATTTCTCCTATAGGTCTGATGCCCTTTGTATGCCTTAAATGAATTTTGGAACACCCTTTTGCTTTCAAAGGCCACCATACCCTCAACAAGCACTATAAAAATCTAATTTAGAAATCATAATGGAGAGTATGCTTTTGGCGCAGCAAAAGCAAGATAAGTATATTAAGAAATTAGCCTCTAAGGTTGATGTGCTTACTGCTCATAATAAGATATTAGAAGTTCAAATTACTCAACAAGTTACCTCTTCACCTACACCCTCAGGTAGACTTCCTAGTTAGCCCAAGCCAAATCCTCGTTAACAATGTAACTGTGTTAGCTTGAGAGGTGGGGTAGAGGATTCTATAGGTATGGGGCTTGAGGAAGGTGGAGAGGTGCCTAGAGCTGAGAGTGAGGTGAAAAATGCTGAGTTTGAGACCCTGTCCTTTAGAAGGGTGCGTAATGTGGTGGTACTTGAAGAGTCTCCCCGTAAACTCAAAGAACCTGGTAGCTGCTCTATTCCTTGTATGGTCAGTCACGTGATGATTGATAGGCCTTATGTGATCTTGGTGCAAGTGTTAGTCTTATGCCCTACTTCAATTTCTAAAAACTTATTTTAGATGAGTTGCAACCAACACCTATTTCACTTCAATTCACGGTTGGTTCCATGAGGTGTCCTTTGGGTATTTTAGAGAATATTCCTGTAAAAGTAGGTAATTTTTATATGTTTGATGACTTCATCATCTTAGATATAGCCATAGATGCATATGCCTAGATTATTCTATGGATTTTTTGGCTACTTTTGGATGCAAGGTTGATGTGAAAGGAGGACGATTAACATTTGATGTAGGAGAAGTTCATGTTGAATTTGTCTTATTTGAAAACCAGAATATCCCTTCCCCTTCATCTGTTTTAGAAGAAGGTATGGATTTTTATGAGATTGGCTAATTTGATAATTGGTGGCATATTGACCCCTTTGTGTTTGAATGTGTTACATCTGAAGGCCTCAGCCTAGATCATGCTAGGGTGGAATTCAATACGTAAGTGCCACCTAACGTAATCAATGACCAGCCTTATGCTACTAAAGGGATTTCCATAAGCGATTGTTATAGGTTTGCTTAAGTAGTGCAGTCCATGCCTCCTGTGGATGATAAAGAGTATGACTTTGACTTAGGAGTCGAGCTTAGTAGTGGCCCATCTAATGGAGCCCACGACAAATTCATTAGGTAAATGGATCACATTAAGTAGAGTCACTTGATGGTAAAGAAGGACCTCCATCTCGAGCTTTTGAGATGATACCTTCTAGTGTAAGAGTTAGATTTCGAGGTCCCTAATAAAGGAAAATCGAGGGACATGGGGAAACCTATTGGCAAGCCTGTTATCTACCACCTTTCTGATCCCGAGCCCTCCTAGAAGAGACAATCGAGCTCCCCCTAGAAGAATGCTTCTTGGGAGGGAACCCAAGTTTTTTTTTCCCCCCCTCCATTTACTAGTTTTTCTTTTCTTTGATTTTATATGGTGTATTATTATTGTTTTTCTAGTGAAAGGTAGGGAAAAAAAGGTAAAAAAGAGAAAAAAAAAGAGCAAAAAAGGGAGAAAATAAGCAAAAGAAGTAGACAAAAGAGAAAAAAAATCATTGAACAAAAATAAGTCTTAGAAGTTCTACCAGCAGGTCACTGCTGACCCTTAGTGGTGCTGAATCCAGTCTGTGGAGCTGCTAGCAGGAAAACTAAAGAAACACAAAAATAGAGCTTACCACGAACCCTCCGTGGTGCACCCTATGGTCCATGGTGAGGCTCTTCATCCACGGTCAAGGGTTCATCAAGCCCCATTCTTCTTCCTCTACCTTTCGTCCTTCTCTCTCTAAACTCTCTCTTTCTCTCTCTAAAACCTCTATAGCAACCCACCTCTAAACCTTCAATTTTTACTCATTTTTCATTAAATTTCTTCTTTTTCTTCTTATTTTCTCCACTTTTACTCAAAATATCCTTGAAATTTCTCTCTTCTTGCCTTCTTTCTCTCACATTCTACCCCTCTTCATACTTCAAAATTCAACAACTTCACGTCACCTTCCATTCTTCCAAATTTTCTCTTTTTCTTCCATATTTCTTCCCATTTCACCTTAATTTTCACAAATTTTGCATTTGTTTTTTCATTTTCTTTTCCATTTTCACTTTAGTCAGAGTTTAGAGCTTTTGCCCATCTATTCAACATTACCATGGCACTTATAAAGAAGGAACGAACCACTCAAAAGATGGGGACATCTAGTTAAGCACTTCAACGAGTAGCTCGAACTTCTCGAACCTTAATCAATGCCAGAAACCAAGGCAATATTCCTAACCCCCTTGGTTTAACACATCCTAGACATATTGCTAGATACAATACCTTAAGTAGTAAGCTAGTTGTTGCTACTCGTTATTATGACGAGGATTTGTTAACAAATTGGGTTTGTTGGATGACATACATTGGTTGTTTCCTAAGGGAGGTATAGGGAAATTTTTAGATAGTAGGGACCATACTTATCGTAACCTCACCTTTGAATTTGTGTGTACGTTGCATGTGAGGGTCACAAACTTCAGTGCCTTTAATAGCATATTTGGTTATCCACCAAGTATGGACTTGCCCTATCAACTTGTCACTAAAGAATTTAATCCAAATGCTTTTTGGCATGAAATTTCTGGGGACTATTGTACGATAAAAGCAATTTCAAAGGCACTGTTATTAGAAACCCTGTATTCAAGTAGCCTAAAGATTGCTTGCCTATGGTTTGTTTTCAAGGGAAGATAGTTTGAATGTACCTTGCCTGTTTGAATTGTATTTCTTGTATAGCATGCTCCAAGGTGACCGACTTGACCCTAGTTCATTCTTAGCTAATCAGTTATATAGTGCAGCTACTAGTTTTGCACAGATGATTGTGATTCGGGGCCTCATTGCCACCATTATTAGGTCTGTTAGGATAGAACCAAACCCCAATGATAAAGTTCCCAGTTTAGAGCAGTTAAACTTAGCCGCTTTTGAATAAATGAAATTTCGTAAGGTAGAGGTTGGGCGTGTTTGTTGGATTGATCTTGGGGACTGTCTCATGCCTCTTCCTAACATTGACCTAACCACTCTCTTGAATTGAGCTAATCTTTACTTTTTGTCAGATGATGAAGAGTTGGTGCAACCCACACCATGTCCTTTCCTGCCTCACCTAAGGGCATCTAGTTGATTACAACCATCCTTCTCCTCTGATTATGCTGGTTTGCATGCTACCTTTAGTCCATTCAAGAGGAGTAAGCCTCCCTCCGAGCTTATATTCAAACTAAGCATACCGCAATCCGTAACTTTATTCAGGAGTGGTATGATGAGCTCCATGGGGTGATTGCTTCCTTAAACCAATACTTCTAAGACCTTAGGGCGTGTTTAGAGACTTGGCGTGACTGGCATATTTCTCATCCCGACCCTCCTTCTTCTGCCCCTCCTCCTCCTCCTCCTCCATTTTAGTTCATCTTTTTCTTGTCCATTGATTCTTATGTCCTTGCATTAAGGATATGCTTTCTCCAACACATGGGGTATATATGTGTGAATATGCGTATGTGATATGGATATGTGAGTAGTTTACATTTTAGGTGATGTATTTAGGCATAGTTTGCATTTTTAGTTGATCATTTCATTTTCTTTCTATCTTTTAGGTGTACTTTCTTAGTTTAGGTTTATTTTTTTATTTTTTAAATTTTGAGTTCCATTATAGGGTTACACCAAAAAAAAAAAAAAACCAAAAAAAAGCGATAAAAGTAATAAAATTCTCCAATGATGAGTCTTAGACTAAGTAGTTTTCTTTGACTTATTATGGCCCTTTTCTTATGCCCATTTGTGTATAAAATGTTTGATTATAAGTTTTTGAAATGTCATTCATGTTTTGTCCATCATGTTGACTGTAATTCAATTACTCACTGATTCTTTGCATGAATATTTGGCACATGTGATCTAATGAGCTAATTGAGTTTTTGTAGTTGTCCCGTGAGACTTTGAGCCTTTTTTGGTTTAATTCATCATTTTGGTCTCATATTCTTTTCCATGTGTAGCTCTTCCTAGATTTCAAATCTCTAGAACTTGCTTTGACTCTTGTTCAATATCACATTTACCATGCATGTTTGGGCGATATGATTGAGGCATTCTTTGAAGTTATGAGCTGCATCGACCAAATAGTCACCCTTATTATGATTTATCAGTTGCTACCCTCTTTGAGCCTTGCCTTTTTCTTGATGCAAACCTATAATATGAACCTTGCCCAAATACATTTCCAGCCTTTTTAACCAAGACTATAGAGTTTCATTAGTGATTAAGAGTAGTTGGTGGATAATGACATTGTTGGTTGGTGTGGTTTATTTATATGCAATAAGGGATTCATGCAATATTTCCCTTGGTGTCTTTCGGGTTGAATTTTGCAAGCTGTTAGAAAAAGTGTTGAAAAGTGCATAATTTCTCTTGCCATAATGCTTCTCTAAAAAGAAAAAAAATCAAAATCAAAGAGGAAAAAAAAAAAAGAAAGAAAAAGAATGTTGAAAAAAAGAAACAAAATAATACAAAGATTTGGTATAGATTTCATATTACTTATGCTTCAACACTTTTTCACATAATCAACCAACTAGGGGTAATTTTGTGTATTTCGGATGTATTGGTGTTTGGTATGAGGCGTATTTTTGTGAAAAGTTGGGTGAAGTTGATTTGTACTCATAGTCTTTGGCTTTGAGCTCCACAAATCTTAACATATTTGTTCTTCTTTTACCTTTGCCCATGGCCCCGTTACAACCATGTCAAAGTCCTCATGATTGCCTAACATGTATTGCATTTTAGTGGTGGCACATTTGAGAGTCTTCTCAAGCTTATGGTAGATTTGATCATTTAGAATGAGATTTGGGACAACCGCATTATATGTTTAAGCACATAAGTGATAAGTGCTTCATCCCTAAAGTGAGGGTCTACGGGTTCTTTTAGCTCTACCTATTGTACATTTCAATATCACTGTTTAACTTGATTTGAGTGATTGATTCAATGTTTGATATGATGGTATTTGTTCTTATTTCAAAAACTTCATTCTCTCATATGTTTGGCAATATTTTCCATCACTTTTAGGCTAGCTTCTTCGGCTGATTAGGCTATTGATATTGCTACTTATGTTTGCTTGAGGAGGTTCTTCATTTTAATTTTGGTTTTCTAGTTGCTTGGGGACAAGCAACGGTTCAAGCGTGGGGGAGTTTGATAAATGCTTGGAGTGCACTTCATTTTAGGACTATTTTGCTGCATTTTTACGGAGAATTATAAACTTTATGTTATAACCTACACTCCTATTCCTATTTTATGCTTAGGTATAGCTCTTTTCTGTGTTTATAGGTTTTTAGACCTTTTTGACCTTGCTTTGACCCCAATTAAGTGTGTTTTAACTTCCCATAGGTGCCTCCAAGTCACCATGCCCATGGAGAAGAAATAAGAACTAGAGATTATTGAGACAGAGCCAACCATGGAGCCTCCGTGGTGAGCTTAAAACTACTTACCTCTTTGTCTTCCTTCATCTTGTGGCTGAAAATGACCGAGTTCATGCTTAAATATGGTTTTTCACCTGCAGAAGGGAAAGAGCATAGAGAGCCAAGACATCTAACACTCAATTCTATTTCACTTCTATCAATAGTTTTCAGAATTTTCAAGTTTTCTTTAGAATAAGAGAGGGAATTGCACTAGAAGATTGGCACTTGGAAGCTTGGAGTTTGGGATGCCATTGAAGACCACCATAGTTGCTAAGTTTTGCTCCCCTTCTAATCTCTTCTTAAACTTTTGATTAGATGTTGATTATTTCCTTTATATGTGAGTAGTTTTTCTTAATCTTGGACTTGTTAGCCAAAGTATTGATGTTGGATCTCTAATTTTCAATATTTGTGCTTCATTAAAATTAATTTGATTGAATTCCATCTTGTGGATGAACTGTTGTGAGTAATTTTTGCCAGATTTGCTTGCATATACTAAATAGCTGAGTGCAGTACTGAAGGGAGAAACTCACTATTAGAACAACAAGTTAGAACATAATTTAATAACTTCTTAAAAGAGAGTTATTTGTTGAGAGGAAATCCTAGCAATCAAAAATCCATGACCAAGACTAAAATCAAGGGCATTGGAAAAAATTTTAATTGGATTAATCTAGGAAATTTAATTTGTTTCGAAAGAAAAGATAGAATTCTTAGTTCGATTGTGCTCTTTTGAATTATCCAATTTTAGATAAAGTGCATATTAAATCCCATGATCCAACTCTTCACTAGGCGAAACAATTCCCTATATGCTTTCAATCTGATTGAATTTTTGATACTTAAATAGTGATAGTTGAGATAACCCATTGAAAATTTGGTGGCTTAGCCTTTTACAATAGGTTAAAACTCTGTCCATTACATTTGGTTTCTGTGCTACAACAACCGTATGCTGACGGTAGCATCACACCCTCAGTTATTTGACAACCACTAGTTATGACGTTTATAATCTCTGAGGAGTTCCATTCTTAGCTATTTTAGCATCTTGATGCATCATTTGTGATATAGGAAACAACATTTTCCTTCTCCATTCGATCAAGTCACCTTCCCTTATGATCTAGTGATCAAACTCATCCTTGATCTCATTATTCACTACAATGAGTTGGATTATAAATTCAAATTTTAACTAGCAGGGCTGCAAACTAGTCTTGATTATCTTAAGTAATTTCCTTTCTTTTTCCTTTCCTATTTTCTTTGGTATTCTGCCCTTGTTTTTTCCAGCTATTGTTGATTGCCAAGGTTTTGTTTTACTTTTGGGGCTACTTAGTGGTTTATCTTTGTTGGTATTAGAGTACTTTATTATGGTTCTCTCTCTCCCCTCTTGGGGACTACAGTCTCTAAAGATGTAGCAATCCATCTTCCACTACCTTGATTAATTAGCTTGGCTTCCCATTGTCTTCGTAGTAAAACCCTGTCTTTCAAGCAAAAGTTCCTTTCATGTAATGGTGTTTAGTCTTCAACCACAGACATTGAAAGTCATTAACACCTATTCCATACTCTTAGGATTACAAGCTTACCAAGTCAAACTAATATTATAGCTTATGAACAAATCAATTACACTATATGAATAATTTTTAGGTGAGAGTCTCTAGAGCATCACATAATATACCAAAGGTCACCTATTATGTTTTTGCCAAAAAATGAAAATAAAAGAACCAACCAGGAAAAATAGAAATATCATAACAAAATTTATATAAAAGAACTATGTGAATTTTTGTTCCCTGCAAGCACAAAATGATAAAACTTGTAAATAGCACAAATTGTTGATTCCTGAATCCTGACTGTTGCTGCATCTTTGTTAAGAATATCAAATAGTGTAAGCCATTCAATTGACAAAAGGGAGTAAATACATAGAAATTTTACGAAAATATCATAATGTTGACTTCATTGACGATGTATAATTTCTTACCTCAAAAAAAATGCAAAACTAAAATCGATATTCTATTTAATATTTTCATTCCAATGTGTAATTTATAATATTACACTAATAGAAGAGCTCTTTGGAAAGGCCGCAAACGCAAAGTTGCATTATAGCAATTAAGGTCGATCCCACAGAGACTAAGTTGATCTATTGGGCTATATCTCCTCAAGATATGCTAAGCAAATCCAAATTCAAATGATTTCGAATTAACAATTCTAATACACTAATTCTAATTCAATCAAGGAAAAATGTCTAGAAATTCATATAGTTATGAAAGGAAATTATATCAAAAATAATGAACATGTGCTTTCTTCTAATTGGTAAAATTCGAAGAATTGTAATCTCTTCAAAAACTCAGTCTATTCTTTCAAAATCAATTAAATTTGCCGAAACTAAGCGAAACTCATTCTTCCAAACTAATTTGTCTTAATCCAAGTTAATTATCTTCGATTACTTTCTAATCCTCCTAACATACAAATCTCTCTTTCGAGACGAAGTTACGTTAAGTCTTATCAAGTAGTAATCAAATGTCACCTTTTAGTTTTTCACTCGATTGTTTCAAATGTGCAAGCAAATTTTAGCCAGAAACCCACTAAAACATATCAAACAATTGATAGAACATAATCAAACTAACCATGGAAATAAGCACAATTGTATAGATTAAACATGATCCAGCTACACTTCCATAAACTACGAAATCCCTACACAAAAGTAAACTACTCACACATCATCAAAGATTAAACAACTAACTACTCTAAAATGATAAATCTAAAGAGGAAAGAGAAGCGAAGAAAGAAGAAATGCTCAGCCAAAAATCGCGCTTGAATCGTCGTGCAAACCTGGGATGGAATCCTTGCAAATCTTCACTTCAACTCTCTCTCTCTCTCTCTCTCTCTCTCTCTCTCTCTCTCTCTCTCTCTCTCTAATGTAATCTCAGCTAATCTATATCCTAACTAATGGAATATGGAAGAGAATGGAATGGATTGGGTGTCCCTTTTCTGCTACTGAATGAGGCTATTTATAGGAGAGTTCGAGTGTTTTCAGCCACACGATGAGGGAAAACAAAGAGGTCAGTAGTTACAGGGCTGCGATGGACCGTGGCATCCACCACGGGCTGACCGTGGCGCTGGCTGGAACTCAATTCTTCTACTTTTCTTCTCTTCCACGAGCATAGCAACTTAGGAGCATCCATGATAAGTCAAAATATATCTAACTGAGGGTCAAATGCTGGGTAAAAAGGCCTGAATTTTTGCAAAACATATGAAACAACCATACCCAAGCATAAATCAATAATAGGAGTGTAAATAATAACTTAAAGCACAATATTCTCCTTAAAACAACACAAAATAGCCCCAAAATGATATACATATTGAGCATTTATCAAACACCCCCATGCTTAAACTGTTGCTTGTCCTCAAGCAAACACAATAGAAAACCGACAAGGGAAGATGCATCTAAGACTCAAACACATAACAACCTCCTTAAAGTATGCAAGTCACAGCATATCACAAGCAAGAATGTCAATCAACGGCAACCCCTAATAGTGCACAAAACATTTCAAAATTAGGAAGAGAAAGTTTTCGAAGAAGTATAAGACCACGAATTCAACATCAAACTTGATCATCCCTAAAGAACCACAAAGCATGTCATGCAAGCACATGGACTTGTAGAGCTAAATAGACTGGTAGAACCTCACTTTTGAGAAATGTGGATCACTCCTGCTCATGTGTTTGAAATATAACATAGGTCCACTCAAGGCTCATTCTAAAGATGCAATCTGCTATAGGCTTGCAAAGACTCTCAAACTCTTCACCACTAAAATGCAATGTGCATAAGACAATCAAGAGAACTTTAATGGGGTTGTAATGTGGGCTAAAAAGCCTAAAGGAAAGGAGTTGACAAATGCATTCGGACAATGTGGAGCTATTTACCCAAATGACTATGGAGCAACTCACAAGACATCAATTAACCAACAAGTTCATCAACACTTCAAGCCTCAAAATACAATGAATATACCCCACGAATCAAGTAGGAAACGAGTTGACAAAGAAAGAAACTCAAGCTTCTTACATGCCTAATACCAATCACTTACTCATTCTTTTTTTTTTTCATTTCCCCTTTTTTCCCTTTTTTCTTTTGTTTGTTTCTTTTTTTCTTCTTTTTTTTTCTTTTTTAACATATTTTTTTCTTTTTCTTTTTTTTGTTATGGGAAATGAAACGAAAATTGCAATTATTGAAAGGTATAGGATCACTAACTATCAACTTATAACTGAATACATATATGTACACAACCCAAACAAAAGGGAACCAAAGCAAATGCTCAATATCATCAATCCTTCAACAAACAACATATCAAAGCCACCTTAAACTCGATTATCTCCAAAACCACCCACTACATAGATGAAGTGATGCTCCATACACTTGGCATAAATGTAGGAAACTGTGTTTGGCTAAGGGCTAAGATGAAAGGATCACAACATAAATGGATATAAGCTCAAAGAGGATAGCAAAGGGAAAAAACATGTAATACATGGGTAGGCTATTTGGTTATGTCGCTAAAATGTTCAAAGAAAGAAATGCCTCTATCGTAAAATTGCATATGCACAAGCTAATGTGGTTTTGAACAAGAGTCTAGGTAAGTTCTAGAGATGCAACATGGAAGAGTCACACAAATGAAAGAAACATAAGTCTAAATATAATCAGTTAGTCCAAATAAGGCTCAAAATCTCATGGGATATCTACCAAAGTCTCATTAAGCTTGTAAAATAACTCCAATGTGAGTGCCAAAGACTCTAAGGGATAATAAAGTTCTCAATCAAGACAAGGGTCAAAATAAGAAATATTTACAAATCTTCATAAATTTCGCACCAAAAGGGATTACACATCAAAGGTTACTCAAGCTCATGAAAGCTATTTTGCCTAAACAAAAACATCACTAGAGGGAATCCACATCATCCCTACATGCAATCCTAGAAGTGAAACTTAAAATGCAACACTATAATACAAACAAAAAGAAACCTAAAACTATATGATCTAACACATATGCAAACTAATAACCAAAATGGAAAACATCAAACTAACCTTCCCCCATGCTTAAGTAAAGCATTATTATTCAAAGGAAAGAAAGTAAAAGAAGGGAAAGGAAACAAAACATAACGATCTCACCAGGTTAGGTACAGAGTGCACCTAAGCTATCCGACCTTGTAAATGGGGCAAATGGAGCAATAGCCACTCCATCGCAATTGCAAGACTCGACTCATTAAATCAAACACCATGAGCTGATCAAACTCCTGGGACCACAATTCAGAAAATAAATAGTAGGAGAAAACAACCAAGATCACACCAAAGATAATAAGTATCCTTCTAACCTTATCAATAGCCATAGAAAGTTCATAGGAATGATTAAAGAATATAGTCCACATGATTTTCCTAGGTAAGTCTCCTAGGCATACACAATAAGGGTTAATGTAGGGATCATACCCTCTAAAGTAACTTAGGGACACATAATTATTAAGACTCCCACCAAGTATACTAAACATGTTACCTACATAGCCCAAATCATCATTAGCATCACAAATCATAGAATTATCCATGGGCTTAACAATGTCATACTTAGGGGAAGGAGAAGGTTGTGAACACATAGGGGAAACATGTGAATGATCAAGTGGATTGAGCAGAACACAATTATTAAAACTAAGGCTAGGAGACTCCTTATGCGCAAGCACATCACGTGATCCCTCTAAATGAGTCTCAGCTAGATTATACACCTTATAAAAAGTATCTTCCGACTCAAAACATGCATCAACAACATCAAGCCTAGCATCAAACCCAAAAGGCTCACCCGCCTTGTAAACTCAGGACAACATCAGTATTGTCCCTAGGTGATGCAAAGTCAGGTTGAGTATAGCATGCATAATAAAGACATGAATTAGTAGCTTGGTCAGAAGAACTACATAAATCACACCAAAAAGAAGTATAATAGGATCTAGCATAGATAAGGATCAGGAAATGAATATTTAGAAACATGACTAGCCTTCTCAAACTCAAATGAATCCTAAGCAATCCACTCAAGCAAATACCATGCTCCATTAACATTTTTACCATAAAAATCTTAATACCCCAAAAGAGTTCGGGTTTTACTATTCACACCCTCATCAACAATGTCCAACATTTCGCATTTACCAAGACAATAACCACATTAAGCAAGAAATACATTCAAACGCTTAAAATACCTCCAAAATAATTCATGCTCAAATTGGAAAAAATAAAAAATTGCCATGATTTTTTATCTCAAATTCTTTTTTATTTTGAATTTCTTTTATTTTTTGATATTCTTAGTAGATTTTTTTTCAAAGAAAAACAAAGTGCTTAGTCAAACATATCAGGAAAAATCCAATATTCGACCCTAGTCCCCGGCAACAGCACCAAAAACTTGGTACAATCACAAGTGCATGGTGGCGTTGTAGCAATCAAGGTTGATCCCACAGAGACTAGGTTGATCTATTGGGCTATATCCCCTCAAGATATGCTAAGCGAATCCAAATTTAAATGTCTTCAAATTAACAATTTCTAATACACTAGTTCTGAATCAATTAACGAAAAATATCTATGAATTCATATAGTTATGAAAGGAAATTGGATAAAAAATAATGAACATGTACTTTCTTCTAATTGGTCAAATTCGAGGAATTGTAATCTCTTCAAAAACTCAGTCTATTCTTTCAAAATCAAGTAAATTTTTCTAAACTAAGCAAAAGTTATTCTTTCAAACTAATTTATCTTAATCCAAGTTAATTATCTTTGATTACTTCATAATCCTCCTAACATACAAATCTCTCTTTCAGGACGAAGTTAAGTTAAGTCTTACCAAGTAGTCCAACAATCAAATGTCACATTTCAGTTTTTCACTCGATTGTTTCAAGTGTGCACACAAATTTTGGCCAGAAATCCACTAATAACATATCAAACACTTGATAGAATGAAATCAAACCAATCATAAAAATAAACATAATTGTATAGATTAAAATATGACCCAACTGCACTTCCATAAACTACGAAATCCCTAGACAAAAGCAAATAACTCACACATGATCAATGATTAACCAACTAACTACTCTAAAATGATAAATCTAAAGAGGAAAGAAAAGAGAAGAGAGAAGAAATGCTCAGCCAAAAATTGTGCTTGAACTGTTGTGCAAACCCGGGATGAAATCCTTACAAATCTTCACTTCAACTCTATCTCTCTCTTTCCAATCTAATTTGAACTAACGTATGTCCTAACTAATGGAATATGGAGGAGAATGGAATGGATGTGGTGTCCCTTTTCTGCTGTTGAGCGAGGCTATTTATAGGAGAGTTTGAGTGTTCCTAGCCACATGATGAGGAGAACCAAAGAGGCCAGCAGTTACAGGGCTACCACGGACCATGGCATCCACCACGGGTTTACCGTGGTGCTAGCTAGAACTTAATTCTTCTGCTCTTCTCCTCTTCCACGGGCACAGCAACTTAGGGGCATCCTTGGTGAGTCAAAATACATCTAAATAAGGGTCAAATGCTGGGTACAAAGGCCTAAAATCCTGCAAAACATATCAAACAACCATACCCAAGCATAAATCGAGAATAGGAGTGTAAATAATAACTTAAAGCACAATATTCTCCTAAAAACAACATAAAACAGCCCTAAAATGATATACATATTGAGCACTTATCACTCATACAAGATGCTCAAGGAGAAGAAGAAACAAATATCTATTAACAAACACTTGTTGAAAAAACCCTTAAAAAACAGACTAAGAGACAGGAGGGTTAATGGATTCATGGGTGTAGAAGATGCCTAAAAGTGAGATCACAAGGTACCACTTCTACTATATCTAAGGGACGTTATTCTGATCTCCTCTCTTTGAACCTTAGAGCTTTTTTCCTGAGCCCATTAACTAGACACAAACCTAATCAAGCATTAAATTAGAATCCTCAGCAAAGTCAAGTAGATACTAGTATAATAACTTCAGCATGAGCAATTTACTAGTCTTCAAAATGTCAACTAATGGCTAATGCCTGTAAGAGTCTTTGCCTTTTCCAACTCACTTTTGATTTAAGATGTAGTGTAAACCCTCACTTGTTTTTAAAATGATATCAAATTAGTATTTGTAACACATAATTGTATCACATAAGAGTGTCCTACTAAAAGGTAATTATCCCAATTAATGATGACTTTTACTGTTGGTAGATTAAAGACATACCTTAGTAATGCGGAAGCCAAGGATCTTGTTGCTCGAAAATCGCCTACGAATCAATATGAACACTCAATCATTGCCTACTAGAGTCATCATTGAATTCATGTCCCAAACCTGAATCACATTGACGGTGGTATGGCCATGAGAGAGAAGGAGTGGCAGGAGGCATTTATTTTTAGGGTTCGTCTATTTGATATTAACTTATTCCCTAAACCCCTCTTTACATAGCTCGAGGTTACGTCACCGCCAGCACTTAGGTGGCTTAAGTCGTCATTAACCCTAACATAATTAGGGTTAGCCAACAACACACAATTGGCTACGTAGGCCGCAAACCACATGTCTCTCCATGAATCACAACTCTTCATGCTTCATACTAGGAATGGGACACGCAACTAAAAAATAATTAATAGTATTATATTAAATCACCACCTAACTAACATAACACTATCACGAACTATCATGCCCTAAATCATCCTTAACACACCCAGTGGTATACCTAGTTACTTATGCCATATGATATATCATATGATTATATACTCAATATAATTGCCCCAGCTGATATAGTGAAGATGGATAGATTTTTCCTTAAACACTCATGATATTTCATCTTAGCCTAACTACTTTCCTAACATGTTTTCACTAAACCATATACATCGTGGCCCTTAAGAAACACATTAAAGTAGCAACATCAAGCTTCGACTTTGTACCATAAGCTTAAGTCAAAAGATCATCGTTCATAGGATCATACAGTGATAGGAAACAGGGAAGTCAATTGTCACTCCATGTATGAGTCGTCTTTTAAGCACACACAGTATGAGATGTGTGTCATGACATAGCTCTCACTTAAGTGGATCATCACTCTATATGCCATGTGTCTCACCAGTGTACATTTTCACCAAAAAAATCTAACCTAAGCCACTAGGCTGTATGCGACATACTCCTGTTCCATAGTTAATAGAGCTATGCAGTCCTACATCTTACTACACCATGATATGGCTCCTCCACCTAGGGTGAAGATATAAATTGAGGTTGACTAGACTTGCCCAAGTCACCACCCAATCGGCATTTAAGTATCCTCTCAACCTTGCACCTTGATAGCAAAGGACTAAGTCGGTTATACCACAAAGGTAGCACATGATTCTCTTAACGGCTTGCCAATGAGCAAGTCCTAAGTTGCTCTAATAATGACTTACCAAACCAACCACAAACCAAATGTTAGGATGTGTACATAACATCACATACATTAAGATTTCCATGGAAGTAACGTTCATTGCCTTCTTTTTATCATCTACTTTAGGGCAATGATCAAGACTCAAGGTTGGACCCTTCTCAAGAGGAGCATCTACAGGTTTGGAATAATGCATTCTAATCGTTCTAAGACCTTTTTGATATATGCTTCATGGAACATACCTAAGAACTTTTTAGAACGGTTTCTGATTATTTCCACTCTTAAGACATACCTAACTTCCTCCATGCCCTTCATCTCAAAGACATAGGACAACCACCTCTTAGTAGCTTCGATCATCTCTAAATTGCTCCCAACCAACATTATGTCATCAATGTACACAATAAGAAACATAATCCTCCTAGGTTGATCTTTTGACATACACACAATGGTGTTCCAAAACCATAGATAAGTCAAACAAATTTATAGCTTTATGGAATCTAAAGTACCAGGACCAAGATGATTACTTAAGACCACATATGGGCCTTTTAAGATGGTAGAGCTTATCCTCTTGTCCTTTCAATACAAAATTAATGGGTTGGTCTATATATCTCTTCCTCAAGGTTACCATTGAGAAAAGCAATCTTTATATCCATTTGAAGTAACTCTAAGCCTAAATGGGCAACCAGGGTTAGGAGTAGGTGAATAGAGGTAAATCTCACTACATAAGAAAATGTCTCTTCGTAGTCTATAACTCTCAATCTGGATAAAGCCTTTCACCACTAAACGAGCCTTGAACTTGTCAATCGAACTATCTATCCAACATTTTATGTTGCAAATCCACTTGTTTTTTTATAGACTTATGTTGGGGTAGAAGATCAACAAGTCCCTTAACCTTGCTTTATACCATTGAGTCCATTTCCCTTCCCTCATGGCATCCATCCACTCTTTGTGATTTGATGAATCAATCGCCTCTTGACAAGAGGTAGGTTCCTCAACTTCCAAGGAAGTGTATAGGAATATTTCCTCTTTGATTTGGAAATATTATCGAGGAATTCTCCTAGCTCACTCCTTCAAATCCTAGAATTTTCATTATTTGTCTGCCTAGGTAAGGAATCCCTTCCCCTTTCTCTAAGAGGTATGGGACCCTAGGCATATGGAGAATCACTCTCACTATCCCTTTGAGGTGTGGGATCCTGAACATCTAGACTAACCGCATGTTCCAGAATAGGAGACTGTGGACAAATGTCATTCTCCTAAGCAGAGAAGTCTCCCGCATTCCTCTCAGATAGGGGATGTGTACCATCTTTAATGACTTGGCTAGAATTCAAATCCTCCCCCTCACTGAGAGATGGCTGAATGTCTTACTATAACTCATATAGTTCGACATCCTTCTTTATTTCACCAGTAGTTGAGAACTCATCCTCAAGAAAGCCGACATTGTAGGAATATATTTTTGTCCAGCCACCATTAGGGTGTTCCTCGTACAACACATATCCTTTGGAATGTACAGGATATCTAATGAACACCGTTTTGGTAGCTCTTGCACCAAGTTTACCATGTTTGTGCGTTGGGTTATGAACATAGCTAGCCGAACCCCATGGGCATATGTAGTCCAAGGATGACTTTTTACCAAATCATATCACATATAGTGTGGCAGATATAGTCCTACTTGGCACATAATTAAGGATATAGGCTGCCATAAGTAGTGCACCCCCTAAAAATTGATTAAGAGGTTTGCATGTGCCATCATTGAGCTAACTATGTCAAGTAATGTGCAATTCTTATGCTCTCCAACACCATTCTATTGTAGGGTGTGTGGAATCATTAGCTATCTTTGTATACCTTTCGCTTCACAAAACCCTTTGAACATATTAGAAAGATATTCACAACCTCGATCGATATGAAGAGTTTTAACTATTCATTCCAATTGAGTCTCTACTTCTACTACGAGGTGTTAGAACACATCAAGTACCTCATAGTGATGAGATAGTAGATACACATACCTATATCATGAATAACCATCTATAAGAGTAATGAAGCAGATAGCCCCATGACGTGCTTTCATGTTCATACGTCCGCAGATGTCAGAGTGGATTAATTCTACAAGACTTGGTACTCTCGAAGCATTACCAAAAACCTTTATAGTTACTTTACTAACTAAACATGACTCACATATGGCAACTTAACCCTAATGGGTTGGTCTTAAAGGACCATTTTTAGCTAACTTGTTCACTCCAATTGGCCCTCATGGTCAAGTCAAGCATGCCTAAAAATGGAGTCAAAAATTAGGCAAAGATGGAAGATATTTTATTTCGTGCAAGACATCAAAAACAATTTTCAATGTTGCATGGCCAAATAAATTGTTATTGAACAAGATATCTAAGACATCTTGACGAAAAACAAAAAGAGAACACTAATCTCAGAAAACAAAAGACACAAGGGAACATCGCACCTTAGGTGCACAGAGAGACCATTATGAAGAAGCAATGTATTCCATTCATGGAGTTTGAGACGAAATGTCCTTATTTCAAGGACATCTTCTTCATTACCATCTCCTAAAATGACAGTCAGTCAACCCACCGGGTAGTGATGAAGGTTCACAAAATCAACTCGATCATGAATTATGTGCTTGTTTAGTCGACTCAGAATAATCCCAAGCACAGGGTCTCTCATTTCCATAGTTATAGCACTTCACACATGCTTATTTCTCCTCTCTATTGCCTTTGGCCTTTTTTTTTCCTTTCGGCAATACCACCCTTACGTCTAGAGTTTCGAGGGAAAATGAATCTGGTCGAACCTAATGCTAAGCTAATCCCACATGCACTCAAGAGTGGGATAGCTTTCAAATTCCCCTATCACATCGTCATGCATGCAATGCAACAAAGTATAGCATGTTGATCAATCCTTTTCTAGCCATTTTTGGTATACCTATAGGTTCTCTCTTGATACTTCTCATTAGCAATTATATCTTTGTCATTCTCATCTTTGCCTATCTTAGGAGACATAAAGGCCGCAAGTGTTCAAACACTTCACGCTCGTCAAGAGGAAACTAAATCCTCTGACATTATGTGTCACAATTAGTGCTATTCTACTTTTCATAAGTAAGTAAATCACCAATAATATTTGAATTGCCATATCTAGAAGTATATATTTAAAAGATGGACTTTATGCATATTTTTAAATTATTAAATTATTAAAAGATGGACGTTAGGCATATTTTCAAATAATTAAATTATTAAAAACTCCCTCATTCATGTCGTATGATCGAAAATTTCGATAAGCTCATAATCATCGCATACAGACACAAATTAGAAGTTTCTATAATTTAATCATCACATTTTTCCATATAACAAAACTTATAGACAGCATAATTGTTAAACTAATTAACACTTTTAGAAATATCACAAAGATGTCCAACTTAATCATGTACGCCAAACTTACATGAATTTATTTCATTCCATAAAACAAATTGATATATAACTACAAATATGTCATTTCAAACTCTATTTAATGGCATATCAACAAGAAAAATCATGTTATTATATTAAACTTATTTATATAATAAATGAAACGATATGCGAAACATATTCCAATAATAATATGTTACAAAAGAAATTCATTAAAGCCCAAATAGCATTATACAGGATACATTTATATAATTATAGTTAACATGAAATGTATTCAAATGTCATTGGAATTCATAATATCAGGAATTCAAATTTCATGAAATGAAACCACAAAATTCTACTAAATTACATAATTACCATGAAATAAGAAATGAATTGATGATTGACATGATACATATTTGCATAACAAAATATTATATAAAACATATCTATAAAACATAATTTGTGACATGAAACATCTTCAAATACTAGTTGCAAGTAATTATACAGGACACATCCATATAATTCTACAAATATCAATAAAATGAAATGAATTCAAGTAAAACTTCATAATATAAAATAAAACACAAAACGAATTCAAATATTGCTTGCAAAATTAGAATTATTTACTTTCTAGACCATCAAAGTATAGTGCGTGAATTTTCTGAACCCACAGGAATTTTCTGAACTATTGAACTATTGCGCAATTAATTTCTTCAGAACAAGTCACTATTGAATTTTTTATAAAATTCTCAAAAATTTTCATATTTGCAAACTTAACCCCAATCCTTAAAAACTTACTTTCAAAAATTTTAATTTTGTACATGTATAATTTCTCTCATAAGTACCACTTGAAGCCTTCTTTAATCTGATATTAGAGTTACGTGACCAAAAATAATTAAGATAATTAAAATTACTTAGTAGTGAATTAAGCTAATTAATTGTGTTTAATGCTTAAATTGTCATCTTCTTGTCCTACTCCTAATTATTCTCATACTGTGCACTAACGAAAAGGAACCACTTCAATACCACCCCAACTAAACTATATCACTAATATAATTTTAGAATTAAAAACAGAATTAGCAAAAATTAAGATTGAAGCTAAGGATATAAAGAATTAATTGTCTGTAATCCATCTTTCTTTAATCAACGAAGTGAGACATAGTAGAAAATCTTATCTAAGTATCAGCATTCCATTTCAGCATAAATATCATTTCTAAAATCCAAAAACAAAAATTCATTTCCGTTGCAAGATTTAAAAATTCAAAAGAAGTAGGAGAAAAATTACCTAAAAAATCATCTAAAAAGGTAGAGAAAGAAGAACAGGATGGATTATAAGTATTTTAATCTTGAAGAACTACATAATATGTTTGATAAAGAACAAAATCCATAAGAAATAAAAAAATTCATGGGCATAATAATGGAAAAACAAGAGGTATTATCTGATGATAATAAAGAGACAAACAATGCCCAATTAGAAGAAGAAATATATCAGCAAATGAACTTAATTAAACTAGAGGATCTTAATATTATACCTTTAGAAAAAGCTAGAAATTAAAGAGACTGGCCAAAAAATATGGTACAACGATATTCGATGATGAAATCAATGAGATTGGAGAACTCAACATAGATGAAACCAATGGGATTGGAGAACTTAACATAGATGAAATCGAATCCTACCTAGTTAACAATGTTGTTCTCAAACCTGAAGAATTCGATGAATCTTCTAGAATAAATGCCAATTTTATAAGACCTAGATACGTTCTAGCAAGGCATACAATTAACTTTTCCTTTGGATTTATCTCAAGGAAAATCACGTCCTATGAAGAAATTGGTCTGACTCCAATTAGTTAAACGAGATACATTTTAAACATCGATGGAGCTCCTAATAGAAAAGAAATATTTAACCATCGGAAAAGATGTATGAATAGTGGAAAAGAGATATGAATAGTATCCTAAACTTAAATACTACATAGACTACTGGAAATTTCCAAGATTATATCGAGCATAGCTGTTCTTGCACTGTAGCTGACTGGTGTGATTCACTAAATGAAAATGGTAAAAATGCATTAAGAATGATAGAAACACAAGCTGCAATGTTTAAAAACTTATGTAAGGAAATCAAAACTGAATTCATTAATTGGAGCTAAACTTGCTTATGAAGAAAAAGTAAGAGAATGGCAAAGAAAGATTAATAAGATAGAATTATGAGATATGAGGTATCTAGAGAATTACATTGCTAAATTTAGTTAATATTATTTCAAAATAGGGCATAATGAGACCAATCTTGGTATGTTTTATGACAAATTACTATATCCAATCAATTTCATAATCAATGAAAAGGATATTGCAGGGCTTGAAAAAGTAAATGTCATTGATGGTTTGATACTCTTGGTTCAAGAATCTCTTATCTATGAAAATGGGTCAATGATCAATGTCTCGATCACCAAAAGCAAAAGAAAATGGAGAAACAATTTCTAACTCATTGGGATAATCCTCACCAATGGAAAAAAGAACCTGAAAGGAGAAAAAAAGGAAATTTTAAAAGAAAAAGAGCTTTAATAAGCAAATGGGAGAAAAATATAAAAGAAAATATTATAACAAACCAAGCCCTAAAAAACAAAGATTTTTTAGAAAAGCCACATATTGTCTTATCGGGAAAAACAATTGTAAGTGTTGCATATGCGAAGAAATGGGTCACTATGCAAATGAATGCAAAAATAAGAAGAATAAGAAGCTTATAAAGACCTTGGGCAGTCTAGACTATTTTGAACTTAACAAAGAAGAGGCCCTAGACCTAGCCTTGAAAAATAACAAGGGAATTGTTGAGATTGTACTGGAAGATGAAATATGAAGAGAGTGATTACGAAAAACCAGTCATATAATGGAAAGTAGTTCAATTAATCATGGTGATCTTCAAGGAGAAGAGTTTGTTATAGATAATAAAAATAAAGAAGTCAACGGAATTGGTCAATCCTATAATTCAAAAAGATATGATCTATAAAACATCTATCTTTCAATTAAGGAGTAACTACCTGTATGAAATAATGGAAGGAGACCCAGAGATAAAAGATTATGAGTATGATATGGAAGAAGTTAATGTCATTAATTGGGAAAACATTCTTATGTATAACAAAGATAGAAAGTATTGGTATATCCATGTTAGAAGTGTCCCAATGCAAATTACTCCACTATAATATTATGGCAAAGATATTAATCTTTATGCTTTACTCTGTGATATTAAGCATACCCAAATTTAGTAATCAAATTATCATAGGAATTAAGACCAAGTTATGTAATGGATCAGTAGCATTCAATAACCGACCTAGATATTATGTAAACCTAAAAGATGAATTTGTCAAAAATTTCATATCCCTTAAGATAAAAACAGTTGGGATGGATATGAAAAGATGAGGATACCCACTAATGATATTCTGGAAAGTAATCTACAAATTTGATAATACTATAGATCTAAAGACTAAGACAACGATGATAGAGGTAGAAAAATTTAGAAGTCCTACTCCCATGCAAAAAATCCAAATGATAAAATACAATCCACAAGAGATAAAGATTGATAGGTCATGGATATTGAGCTTTGCCAATCCTACAAAAATCAACGAGAAAGATGTAATAAAAATTGATGAGAATGGTAAATTACCATTAAATCCTACTTATTAAGAAGCATGAGTACACGTTCAGAATGGGGAGAAGGGTCTTCATCAGCTAAAGAAGAACATAAAGAAGATGATAAAATTAGCATGGCCAGCAAAATGAGTAGAGTGAGTTTTGAATCTGCAAGAAATAATGTAGACCGAAGTATGAGTCTATATAGGACAGTCATTGCAAGAACTGTTTGTGGCCTATCTATGAGGACGAATTAGTCAAAAATATGACTATAGAGATATGTTATAAAGTCACCAACACAAATCCTAATAGCATCTGCATCCTAATAAATGTATGTTTAGAATTATATAATAAATATGAATTGTGTGCCTACATAAATAGTAGTTGTTCAGTCTGTCTTAGAAAAAGATCTTTATTTTTAAAATTTATGTGGAAGAAAGCCAAGAATACTTTACAAGTAAGGATGCCTAACAATAGCATAATGAGCCACAAGAAGGCCATAGAAGGGTTATCCATAGAAGTAAGAGGAGTTCTATACATTATACTAGTTCTATAGGCTACTAATCAATCCTCTCATGATATAATTATTGGAAACAATTTTAAAAGTTGTATTTTCCATGCACATAAACAATAAACCAAATAGTATTCACAATAAATGATCACTCAGTTCCCATTGATAAATTAAATTAAGCCTGCACCTATCAGAAAATTAAGTTTACATGCATTCAATGTGGTGAGAAAGTAATGCCTGCATAATGCAAAATAACACTAACAATCTCACTACTTGGGTTATCTATTAAAGAGTATATTAGTGAACAACAAGAGTCATTATGCAAAGAACTCTCCTATGATAACCCGCTAAAATTTTGGGGTAAAGATAAAACATTTGCAAAGATTATTTTGTTAAATCTCAACACTATTATTCGAGTCAAACAAATTGTGTATACACACTAGGATATCCAAGAATTTGATAAACAAATCAAAGCAATTCTAGATAAAGGATTAATCATAAATAGCAAGAGTCCTCACACCAGTTCCGCTTTCATGGTAAGAAATCATGTTGAGGAAAAAAAAGAAAAAACTAGAATAGTAATCAATTACAAAAAGTTTAATGATAATGCTGTCTTTGATGGTTATTATATTCCTATCAAAACAGTCCTTTTCAATAGAATTTAAGGAGTCTCTTGGTTCCGGAAACTAGATTGCAAAATCGAATACTGCTATATAAAAATGGATGAAGAAAGCATTCCTTTAACTGCTTTTATTGCCCCTTAAGGACATTATGAGTGGATAATAATATCATTTGGTCTTAAAAATGCACCTCAAATATTCCAAAGAAGAATGAATAACATCTTTAAGGATCTTAATCATTGTTGTCTAGTTTATATTGATGATATCCTTATCTTTTCCAAGATCATAGAATAGCACAAAGATGATATCTTAACTGTCATCGAAAGATACATTGATCATGGTATTATTCATGGTAAAAACAAGTGCATTTAT
Organism: Carnegiea gigantea; assembly: GCA_029747015.1. Lineage (NCBI taxonomy): Eukaryota > Viridiplantae > Streptophyta > Magnoliopsida > Caryophyllales > Cactaceae > Carnegiea > Carnegiea gigantea. The sequence continues at coordinate 275,747 of JAKOGI010000924.1, forward strand.
GTTGAACAAGAAATCGAGTTTTTAGATCTAAAGATAAAAGCTAAACAAATCATCTTACAAAAGCATATTCTAGAGAAAATTAAAACTTTCCCTGAAAAGATTGAAGATAGAAAGTAATTAAAAAGGTTTCTTGGATGTCTTACCTATGCTTTGAATTTCATTATAGATTTAGCTAAATTGAGAAAACCATTGTAGTAGAAACTCAAGAAAGAAGTAAGTTGGACATAGACCCCTAACGATTCAATGATTGTTCAAACTTTTAAAAAGATGTGTAAAAATCTTCTTGTTCTTAGTTTTCTTAATGAAGGAAATAATTTAATTCTTGAGATAGATATCGACAATGAGCACTGGAGTACAGTATTTAAAATCAAAGAAGTTGAAAAACTCTGTAAATATTGTAGTGGGAGTTTTACCAAACAACAATGCAACTATCCCACGATGAAAAAAGAAATCCTTGCAGTCATAAGGGGAATTGAAAAGTTCTTAATATGTTTAACCTCAAAACTTTTTCTATTCGAATTGATTGCAAAAGAATACTTGGTTTAGTGAAAACAAATTTATCAACTATGCAAGCGCAAGGGCGACTCCTACATTGGTAATTATGACTTAACCAGTTTTCTTTCTCTATTGAATATATGGAAGGATCGAGGAATTTTCTAGCAGATAGTTTATCTCGAGAACTCGTCAATGATGATCATCAGAGCAAACCTCCTACCAGAAAAAGAGAAAATTCAAAATGAAATGCCACTACCACTAGAACGGGTTTCTCCTTCTAGTAGAATCCTTATGGATATTTTGGAATTCTATACAAAAAGTAGATCACACTCTAGCCTATCGTCTTCTGCCTACCTAATAGCACAAAGATTTAGCATTTTAGAGTTGCAAATGAAGTACCTACAGTGTCCTTATGATATTCAAGAAAAAATAAGTTCTCATATTCAAGAAAAATGGTCCAACGACTTGTATGCAACCTGTATCGAATACGACCATAATTACTCTGATGATATTTAGGAGTCATGAAGTATTATGATCTTCTTTCTTGATAGATCTAGAGTTGGGGGTGTTAGATTCTTAGCTAATTCAATCTCTCCAGATGACCCCGTCATGAAAGCCTGGGAGTACATAATGATAGCTTATCTCATGGAATTCTCATATCCAAAGTTCCCATTCTTCTCAAGGCTAAGTTTCAAAAATGCATGTTTAAAAGGATCCAATGGATTCTCACATCTCCAGACGGTCCACCAAATACATTAGAAGTTTGTATGTCGAGGTACATTGTGTAGTAACTGAGTATAAAAATGGAAAAGCTAAACCAGTCCATTATCTTGTTCGATCAATTGATTTAGATGATCCCAATGATCAACGATAAGAAGTAGCTAGTGATCCTGCTTTAGCAAGAGCCATTGGTTTTAATAATATTTATCATCAAATGTGGGCATTAATTGAACTAAGAAGACCACTAATACATTGCGAAACACTACTTTCATTTATCATGATGATCTTAGCAAATATATGAAGGTAGAAGGAGCTACTTCAGAAGACGCCTTTGATTATCTATTTGATGTTAGAGCTGAAAATTCTTATATAAAGGGAAAGAAATACCTTCATGAATTATTTGAAAAATGGTATCCAGAGCATCTTCAACTTGATAAAGATTTTAAGATTATTTGGATAATGATGGGCTGGAAAACATTATTAGAGATGAAGGCGTGTAAAATCTCAATATGAATGACTAGTCTTGTTAAGTGTCAAGTCAGTAAAATAATATTCTCTACTATAGCCATGTAAGGACATCTGCAATTATGTGAAAATATCAGTATGTACTGTAGCCATTAGAGCATTCTATGTAGTCTATCGCCTTTATAAAAGGAAAGACTAAGTGTTAAGAAATGACACCGTTATTTGAGCATATTTAAGTAAAAGAGAAATCGTGATTCTTCATTTCTCTATGAGCAAGAATCTCCAATGATCTTAGTAGTTTAAGTCCCTCTTCAATTCTGCCATTGTAATATTTCCACTTTCAAACTTTCAATAAAAGATGTTTTCTAGTAAGGAACATCATTCAATTGAACCTTATGTCTTAAATATTGTAGTTTCTTGATTAAAGTATCACTATCCTATAAAGTAAAAACTTTAGTGATTACAATCTAAGGTAAGAAATGAAATATATCTGTGTTGTGTCTAATCTAAGGAAGGTGGTGTCGAAATTAGTAATCTTTGTAAACTAAAAGTTAGAGGAACGACAGGGTCTAATGCCGACTAAGTTCAGGTAACGGTCAAAACTTTCTAATTATGCCTTTATTATTGCTAAGCATGATGAGCCTATAATCATAGAAAAAGATAATATTTATGATAAAAGTAATAGATTATGATAACTAATCCAATAAAGTCATTATAAGAAGTTAAATTGATTAAAACAACCATCTTTCTTGAAAAAACCCAAAAAATAGCAAAATTACTTAAACTACCCCATTTAGGCCGAAGTTGAAAATCTCTAAAAGCTGCTGATCAAAATAATAATAAAAGGGTCAGAAAGTCATTTTTCCCAAGGCTTGAGGGACCAAAAAATTCATTTTTTAACTTCGTGCTTCCAAAAATTCATTCACCATAGCTGGAGTGTCAAGAAGTAAATAACTTGCAAAATTATTAAACAACATGTATTCATATAATATCGTGAATTCAAATTTTATAAAACGAATTCATAAAGATGTCTGTCAAATAATGGCATGAACTCATTCAAATAATATTTTAAATTTGAATTATATGAAACGAATTCATATAATATCAACATAAAACACAATAACGTGAAACGAATTCATTTAAGTTAACTCCAGCAAATAACTTGAGCAAGACTAACCTTTTCCACGATTTAAACGCTAGTAACAAGACCTTTTTCTTCTTTTAAAAAAATAAGGCAATGATCAAAAAAATTGGGGGGCCTCCTTTGTAAGCCTAATTCCAAATCACACGGAGCAAAAACAAATTACCCCAGCCCCTGGCTCACTAGGATCCTACTCTTTCTTAGACCTCTTGACTCACTTGAAAAATGAAACACCGTAGCTCCTTCGTCTCCTGTCACCATGAACAACCTTCTTTACCTCCCCCCTAGCGGCTTTTACCATCAACCACAACCGCTGGACCGTCGTCCTGAATAGTGCCCAGGTGATGAAGCCACCGCCTCCTCCACCTAAAAATGCGCCCAGCGGTGATCTCAAGCCATTTGTAGTCACACGACCACTGCCATCATGTAGATAGGTCAAAACCGAGTGACAAGGTGCAACTCACGCACCTAAACACCACTAAGGCGACAACATGTGACTTTACACACCTTAGTAGAGCAGGTGCAAAGGAGGCTTTTGGAGGAAGAAGATGACCAAAAAAAAAGTCTGCTGAAGGCGTGTGAGCCACACGCACCACCCCTCCAGGTGAGTCTAATGGGTAAATGTTGGCTTCTCTTCTCTCTTCTACTCCTTTCTATGAAATTTGATTTTTAAAAAAAAATAATATTGAGATTGGTTGTAGGGTCTTGGTCTTCACCATTCCACAGACCACTAAGTCCTTCCAGGCACAGCCACCACAGCTACCATCTCCTGGTGTGGGAAAACATGGGGAAGGGATGTGAAGTATGAAGTGAAGAAAAGTTAGGGTTTGAGGGTAAGTTTTGGAGTTTTAGGGTTTGGAGCACATACACACACCAAAAGAAAAACATGTTTTTAATCGACTAATAGCATAATCAGTTTAGAAGAACTAATCATCAAATCTGAGCATGAATTTCAATAAATTAATTCGACCAAAAAATGATCTTTTGGTCAAATGTGATGATGGTGGAGGTGAACATAATCACATAAGCATACTTAGAATAATTCAATTGCATAATTATGAAAATTAAGCAATTAATCATGAGGGCAGATTATGAACAAATCAGTCGACACTAATCTGAGTAACACAGCCTCTGATACTACTGTTGGCAGATTAAGGACATACCTTAGCAATGTGAAAGTGAATGATCTTGTTGCTTGGAAATCGCCCACGAATCAATACAAACAAACAATCGGTGGCTACCAGAGTCACCATTAAATCCGCATCCCAAACCCAAGTCCCATTGATGGTGGGATAGCCATGAGAGAGAAGGAGAGGCGGGAGGCGTTCAGTTTTACGGTTCGTATATCTGATATTAACTTATTCCCTAAGCCATTCTTTATATAGGTTTAGGTTATATAACCGCCACTGCTTAGGCGACTTATGTGGCTATTAACCTTAATATAATTAGGGGTGGCTAACCATTTTGGAAGTTAAAACTCTCCCAAAACGTAATTATTAGTCACGCAAAATAAACAAATAAAAAAGTTAGCTTAAATGACTAATTTGTCATCCAAACATACTCTAGAAGTCATTGTAAATATGTCGATCTTACCAATCTCCTATGTTAGACAGTAACACTTGAGAATTTACGCTTCAGTATTTAGCAGTTCAAATCTTAAAGAGGTTGCATAACAAGATTTGAATGCAGGTGCCCTAATTTGCAAAGATAAGACTTATTGATCATGCCACCTCTTTTTTCATGTTTCATACTGAATTGTAAAACTAATGATACGAGCACTCATACAACATAATAAGGAAGCATATCTTGACTTGGAAGTAAGAACGAAATAGATTAAAAAATATGGAAAGCAAATCTTCCATGGTTGTGTGGTAGATCTAGTTGTAATCACAAATTACAAAGATTGAATTTTTATAGATTCAGTCGAATGAATTTGGGTACAATCTCTATGAATACAATCCTCTGATTCTCTCTCTTTTAAGAATGGATTTTTCAACCCTTGAATCATAGGAGGTAGGGAGTTATTTATAGGAAAGCCTCCCTCTTGAAAGTCAAGATGGGTCTTGACTTGAGTTTTGGGCTTTGACCTAGGTTTTGGGCCTTTCAATCAGGCTTTACCCTAGACTTGTTCGACTTTGACTTTGACTTTGACTTTGACTTTGACTTTGACTTGGGAGTCTCTCGGACTTGGGCCGAGTACTGACTTGGAGGTCGTCTCGAGCTTTTACCGGATGTTGACTTGAGAGTCGGTTTTGACATTTGACTTGTGAGTCGATGTAGGTCTTGACCTTTGACTTTGACTTTTGACTTTGATTTTGACTTTGACCGTGCCATGACTTAGATGTCGTTTGGGCTTTAGATTGTGACTTGATTTGGTAGTCGCCTTGAACCTCGGTTTGGGCTTTGACTAGAATTTTGACTGAGCCTGGACTTGGAAATCATTTGGGCTCATCTTGAGAACCTTTTGGACTTAATTTGTGAGTCTTTGGTGCTTGATTAAATTAATTTAAAGGGTTGGCTTAATTAACTAATTTAATTTAATTTTGGTACGGCATAAATAAATTTTTAGTGCCTACAAATTGCCCCCTCAAGACAAGGTCACGTACGAGACTGTTGTCGTATAAGCATGACTGAAGTCTCGATTTGTTTACATGCAGCACATGCATTTTCTTTATGATCTTTATCCAACATTTGCTCACAACGAATGATTGAATAAAGCTTCAACATGCTTTGTTAAATTTGATTTTTTAAAAATTTCTCTAAAGGTGTGAACAAATGAATAATTTGTTCCCCCCCCCGCCCTTTTTTTGGTCAAAGAATTAGGAGAATATGGATTGGATCAAGTGAAAATGATGGAAGAGAGAACCCAAATTGGAAGGCCCAGATTTGTGGCTGGTCCTTATGCCCACCTCATTTCGAGCCTCTCTTTCTTTTCTTTTTTTTTTAAACTGTGGCCTTCATCTTTTGCATGGGCCGGACCGTGGTGCCTTCTTTTCTTTTTACTTCCTTTTTCTGTTGTTTGGGCCTGGCTTGTTTCTTTTGCTTTTCCAAGTATGGACCGAGTAGTCCCTTTTTCGGTTCCTTTCCTTTATATGGGCTCGTGTTGCTTCCCCTTTCGGTTTTCTTTCTTTTTTTTTTTTTTGAACTCACTTAGGCCAGCCTAGTTAGCCTCATTTAAAATGCACGTGTTGGGCACGTGACTCCCTCAACCTCACCCCTTTTCTTTTGCATTGGACTAGGCCATTTTATTTCCTTTTTTTTCTCTTGGTCCGTTCTTTTCTTTTCCCCCTAGCCTAATCTCCATGGTAGTGATTAATTGGCATACCCCATTCACGTGCCTGGCACTGTTCTCCTTCTTCCTCATTTTTTTCGCCCAGCCACCAGAAACCCAGATTTTCGAAACCCTTCTACCCTACGCTGCCATCACTGCTACTGGCCTTCATAATGGGTGTCCTTCCTCTTCAGAACTTGACTAATGCACCACCCTTTTTGGTCATTGTGGTCACCCAAGGCATCAACTTTCTCATCACCAGCTGTGCCCAGAAACCTTATGCCCTCTGGTGCTGCTACACTACTACTGTTCATGATGAAGGTCATCCCCAAAGCCTGGTCTTTGCACGCCATTCTTGAACCTTATAAAGGTATCAACTTTACCCATCATCTTCCATCTTCTTTCCTCTTTGTGCTCTCTTTTTTTTGGTGAAATTCTATGCTACCTTCCCCCTTATTTCGTCTGTTTGTTTTTGGCTTGCCTGGGTTTCATTGGATTTTGTTTCGAATCACCTCCAGTCATGCATTTCGTCTGAATCATCATCTTCAGTAAAAACGGTGTGTGTGTGTGTGTTTTTTGGGGGGGGGTTTGGGTGGTATGAAGAGAGAGAAAAGTGGGGAGGAAGCCATTGGAGAGAGTCCCCTCCCCTCTTTTTTTTGTTCAGCCATGAGAGGAAGATAGACATGGTCTCTGTAAGCTGCTCCAGCACTGGTGATGCCATAGGGATGAACATGGTCTCTAAGGGTGTCCAAAACATCTTGGATTTCCTCTTTAGGGATTTCCCTCACATGGATGTCATCGGTATATCTGGAAACTATTGTTCTGATAAGAAGCCAGCTGTCGTGAACTGGATTAAACGAAGGAGAAAATCTGTGGTTTGCGAGGCTGTCATCAAGGAGGAAAGACCAAAGCTTGGCCTCTGTTTCCTTGCGTGCCCCTGTTTCTTCATTCTATTTCTCTTTATTGCTCTTTGGTACCTCCTTGTCTTGGCTTCCCATATGCTTTGCCAAATTGTTACTGTTATTAAACTTGATTCACTGTCCTTGAATGTGAAACCCAAGTTCTTCTTTTCTTTCCTTTTTTGTTTTTTTGCGGATTGAATAGCTTGAATAAATGAAAGTATCAACCTTTTGGAGTAAAGCCTTTTTTTTTTGGGTGTGTGTGAGGCCAAGCTATGCATAAAAATGAGGACAATTTTGTCTTGTTCATGAGCCCTGAGTTGCTTGTGACTTGACCTTTTATTGAAATTTACAACGTTGTATCTTGGCCTTGAAAGACTTGTCATTTTCTTTTGACAACCATAAGCAATGAAGGTAGTAACTTTGACTGAAATAAGACCAAAGGAAGCCACTTCATTAGTCTTGAAAGCCTTCTCATGCCTGCGTAAGCCGTTGTAACATCGCATTCATTTATTGTGGTATTTTTACGCATCACGACGTCATGCTTACTTGTTAAAAATCGCATTTTTATCGCTTGTGCTTTTTATTTATTTTTTTTTGAATGCCGAGACTCCCTTTTATTCGTTGCACTTGTATTATTGCTTGTGCTGGTTGAGGAGTCTCATTGCGCTTGTATTGTTGCTTGTGTAAGTTGAGGAGTCATCTGAAGAACCACTTACGATACGGCTCTCCGCTAGGCCTTGGGCCTAGAACGGATACTGATACGCATGAAAGTGGTACAAAGACTTGACAAACCACTTGCGACACGATTCGCCACTTGGCCACAGGCCTTGAACGGATACCAATGCACATGAAAGTGGTATGAAGACTTGAAGAACCACTTGCGACACGGTTCGCCGCTTGGCCACGGGCCTTGAACGGATACCGATATGCATGAAAGTCGTATGAAGACTTGAAGAACCACCTACGATACTGTTCGCCGCTTGGCCATGGGCCTTGAACGGATACCGACACGCATGAAAGTGGTATGAAGACTTGAAGAACCACTTGCGACACGGTTGGCCGCTTAGCCATGAGCCTTGAATTGATACCGACACGCATGAAAGTGGTATGAAGACTTGAAGAACCACTTGCAAGACGATTCGCCGCTTGGCCATGAGCCTTGAATGGATACCGACACGCATGAAAGTAGTATGAAGACTCAAAGAACCACTTGCAATAGGGTTCACTGTTGGGCCATGGGCCTTAAACGGATACCAATATGCATGAAAGTGGTATGAGCAGCGAGGAGTAGCTGGGCGGTAGACAAGCAATATTTTGATTGATTTTGCTTCACACTTCTCCCTTCTTTAGTATTTATTTTGTCTGGATGCCGCTTTATTTACTAATTTCTTTCTTGAAAAAGAATTTAACTTTGTGTTTTCTTCTATTTTCAAGTGATTTATAATGGTGTAAGTCGCGAGGAGAAGCTTAGTGGTAGAAAGGTGATATCTTTGATCTCTTCTCTTTCATGCCCCTCTTTTTTTATGTGCTATGTGTTTGACTGTACTTGATGATTTGCTGAAACTGCCTACGTACTTATGGATACTTGCAATTCCCAATAAGATCAAGTTGTTATGTAGTTTAACTAAGCATCCTTTTTTTCATTTGTTTTGCCATTTATAGTTTATACTCTTGCGGGCCAAGAGTAGTATAAAGTTTTTTTTTTTTAGCTTGAGTGAACAGTTTATACTCTTGCTCAGGCGTTAGCATTTTCTTAATGTGTGTGAACAGTTTAGACTCTTGTTTGGGACTCTTTTTTTTTTGAATGTGCGAACAGTTTAGCCTCTTGTTAAGGAGTCTTCTTTTTTGAATGTGCGAACAGTTTAGCCTCTTGTTTGGGTATCTTCTTTGTTTAATGTGCGAACAGTTTCGTCTCTTGTTTAGAAGCCGCCTTCCTTTTTTTGAATGTGAGTGAACAGTTTGAGCTCTGGCTCAAGAGCCTTCTTTTCTTAAATGTGTGTGTAAACAGTTTAGACTCTTGTTCAGGAGCCTTCTTTTTTGAATGTGCGAACAGTTTAGCCTCTTGTTCGGGAGCCTTCTTTCTTGAATGTGCAAACAGTTTAGCCTCTTGTCCGGGAGTCTTCTTTCTTGAATGTACGAACAATTTAGCCTCTTGTTCAGGAGTTTTCTTTCTTGAATGTGTGAACAGTTTAGCCTCTTGTTCAGGAATCCTCTTTTTTGAATGTGCGAATAGTTTAGCCTCTTGTTCAGGAGCCTTCTTTTCTTGAATGTGTGTGTGAACAGTTTAGACTCTTGCTCAGGAGCCTTCTTTTCTTGAATGTGTATGTGAACAGTTTAGACTCTTATTCAAGAGCCTTCTTTTTGAATGCATACGAACTTTGGGTGTTTTTTTTTTTTTTGGTCGTGAACAGTTTAAGCTCTTGCCCAGAAGCTAGTCCAGCATTTCCTTAATGGAGGGCGTTGACCTCTTGGCTTGCATCATGGTTGGAAGAAGCTTGCTCCTTAGCTCTTTCCTTTGAACTGGCCTTAGCCCCATGATGAATGAGAATTAGGATGCGCCTCTTTACTTTCAGGGAGTCATCCAACTTCACATCCAAAGTGGAAACATACTTCATGCATGAAGGAATTGAACTTTGGACTCCATTTGTTTTGTAGAGGCGGCTGAACACTGAATCTCTTTTTTGTGAGGGTGGTGCGCTTGATGACGTCTCGCCTATCTTAATTCTGGTGAAGACCGAGCGTTTAGGTTGCTCGCTCTTCTTCAACCTATGGAAGATGGAGGGCTTCAGGATTTTACCATTTCTAATCCTTCTAAACACAGAACGGCGTTGGCGCAACGTTGATGGCTGCAGCCTATCGAACACCGTCATTTTGGGGTTGGTCTTGGAATTTTAACCCTCATTATCATCAAGCTCTTCAGTTGTGATATATTGCGTGATGGCTTGCTTGTCCTTATGTCGTCCCGAAATCCTCATAGGCTATGGCGATACATAGCTAAGACCAACTTTAGGCGTTGTGGCGTTGCCCCTTTAACTTTGTATGACCTTTTGTGTGCTATCAAGTCTGTAGGGCTTAACTTCGATCACATGCCCCAAAGATGTTAGCTGGCTTAAGTGTAAAACCCCAGAAATTCAGGTTGTAATTAGTGGTTCGTCGTGGCATAGTGAAGTTTCGGGGACGAAACTTTCTTAAGAGGGGTAGTGTGTAAAACCCCAGAAATTCGATTTGGGAAATTATGGTCAGTTGGACCCACTTAGACCCAAGTCAATGCCAAATGAGTCCTCGTGGAATTTTCTAATTAAAAAAAAAAATTATTTTTGGAAGTTTTAAAGTCTCCAAAATTTCCCCTTTTGATTTCTTGTCTATAAAATCCATTGCTATTATTAATATTTCATTATTAATTTTTTTTTTAAAAAAAAGAAGGCAAACCGTACTTTACCCTCCTTTAGCCACCTCCCTCTCATTAAAAAAAAAAAAGAAATTTAAATCAAATTCTTTCCCCCTTTTATTGTACACGGCCCCCCAAAACCCAAAACCCTAACGTCTCTCTCTCTCCCCCCCTCTCTCCCTCTCTCTCAACTTCCTCACTGCCACGGGCCACCACCACCATGCCGCTGCCGCCGCCGTGCTGCCACCACCTTTCCGCACGGCCATCCCCCTTGTCTTGGTAAAGTTTATACAAAAGGGGGATGCTTGAGATCCATGCAACCCCATGCATCAAAAGAAAAATTTTGCACTCTTAACTTCTTTTTCTTTTTGGTGATTTTCCTGATCTTCAAGAATGAGAGTTTTGATTTAAAATTTATTTTATTTATTGTTTCTCTCAGCTTTTTCGCCGTTGAATTTGAGCAAAGGCGGAAACCCCATTGGACTAACCCCGGTTTCGACTCAAGGTAATTCATAACGATGATTTAATAGCGGTTTATTTTTAGTCTCAATAAAAGTGGTTCATTTTGGCATGATTGGATCTGGGTAAGGGTTTAATGATGTTGTTGAGAATGGATAAATTTTTGGTACATCAAAACTAGGCAAAAACCGTGCATAAGAGGGAGGAGAAAAACAATCGGATTTATCCATGTTTTACCCTAATCTCGAAAATTCGTGGGGATTAATCTAGTTGTTCAAAAATTTTGAAATTTTTATGGTAGATGTATTGGAATGTGAAAATTTCGTCGGCTTTTAAATCAAGTGAATCGGAGTTAAAATGAAGGACTTAGGCCTGAAATACCCAACACTGTAAAAATCTAGACTGTTGTTGTAGGTTTCGGTTTTTAAAGTTTTTGGCCTAGTTACTGTTTGAATTGATAAAAGCTTTAAACATGAAAGTTTTAGTGCAAAAAATTATCTTTTCAAGTTGGGGAAGAGGTTGATTTTTAGAGGTTTGTAGAAAAAGTTATGAATTTTGGAATTGAGGTTAAAAACCTAGGCTGAAACTGGGTCTGTTGCAACCATGGACTTGGAAAAATTCCCTAGGTCATAATCGGCTGCTAAAAATTATGAAATTTATTGGGGGTGAACTTCTCGATGTTGTTTTGGAATCGAACCGTTCCAAGTACCATAGCCCACAATGCAATAAATTATTCAAGGGACTGTCAGGGGAAAACAGTCACTAACAGTTCTGTAATAACTGAGATTTTGACCTAGTTTGGGACAGAACCGGGCCAAACCCCGAACATGGGAAATGTAGGGGACGACTTAGAGTTTCGAGATCGACCTAGAACACTGAATTTGGGTGTTAGAAATGAAAGTTGTAGCTGCTGATAATCGCACCCAGAATCTGGCCAAATTGACCCTTAACTAGGGTTAAGGATGGGTTGAACTAAGGAGTTAGAGAAATATTATAAAAGGGATATATATATATAAAAAAAAATTTTGGGAGGGCCAAAGATGTCCTGAATTGAATGTGGACTGATTGTGAGCTATACATGGGCCAGGTGCGGACCAGTGAACCTATCGTTAAGTAACTGAGCCCGCAAACTGTGCGGTAACCAGGTAACAATCATGCCCTAACCTTTCCCTGTGTGGCTCAACTGCGAATGTTTTGGAATGTGAGTAAGAATTTCTGGCCTTACTGTTTAACTAAAGGAACATTGAACCATGAATTGAAAAATAAAGGCATGCTGAAAATAGCGCGTTGTGTATGTTTTGAAAAATTGAAACTTGCTGTGTTAAGGAAGTCGAAATATAATGTGATTTTTAGTGGAGACATAAACTTTCATTGTGTTGTTATGGGAAAGGTGCTTGAAACCGATTGAACTGATTGTGCTAGTGTGACTCCAGTAAGGAGTAAGAACTTGTTAACTAAAAAGGACTGAATAGGGCGAGTTTCATGTATTTGAATGTGTTGAGGGCCATAATCTTCCCCGGGTAATAACTGCATGCATGTGAGCGGCCACGTGCTCGGGCGAGACATGGGCCAGGTTATCGGTACCACCTATGTTAGTCGTAGGCTAGGAACAGTTTAGCGATAACCGCTTGGGTAGCGGCAGGCTAGGAATGAGTTAAGTGGCTGCGCTGTGACGAGTGCAGGCCATAAGACCCACTTGGGTCGCTCCCCCATAATCGAATTGAAACTGATGCATATTGAACAGAACTATGGAAGAGTGATTCTGAAAAGATAAGAAAGGAAGTGTGATAACGGCTTGCGTGCTTGAAAGATAAATTCCTGTGCCCCCCTTAAAATGTTTCCAAAATGAATTGATGTGCGTGTTTGACTGTTAGGGGTGCTTGTTACTGAGTTTATCTCACTGTTATAAAATGTTTTGTTTTCAGGTGATCTAACTATGCTTAGGGCTGGGGACTCGAAAGTAGGGCGAGATTTGAATGCGGAATATGAATGAAATGAATGATAGAAGTTGTAATAGACAATAGTTGATTTAATTTGTAATGTTAGAGTTTTGAATGCTGTAAGGTTGAATTTTTTTGCAAAGATTTGGTATTAATTGTCAGACTTGATATCTAGCCTGGTGTTTCTAAGAAGGAAACACGACAGTAACACCCCGTTTAGGTTTCCACTGCATTTTTCGTTAATAATGGTGTTTAATAATGAATTAGAGATTTGGGGGTGTTACAAAGTGCTATCAGAGCCTAGGTTTACTGACCTGAAGGCTTTTCTAAAAGATTTTAAGGAAGTAGAGCAATAAAATTTTAGACTTAAGGATTTTTGCGGAGGGTGAGTGTAGCACCGGGGCAAGGGCTGCATGCATCCATTATTGTTTGAATATGTGGTGTTACTTGAATATGTTTCCTATTGATGCATTTTCTTATTTAGGAATGGAGGGTACCCAACACTGTGGTTGTATCGGAAGGCAATGTTTACACGAGCACTTAGCCAAGAGGTCTGGTCAGGGGCTATGGGACCATATACGTCATGTGAGGTGGGTGTTAACCCGATACGTGGGGGATAGGCCCAATAGCTATCTAGAGATTGAGTATAACCGGGTAGTGTTTGTGTTGCTGATCTTGAAGGGAGACCCGGAGCGGCGTTATCAAGTGGATGAGTTGCTTCCCCAGGCCCGTGATCCTCGCCCATAGGGAAGCTATTATTGGTGCGACTAGGAACCAGTAGGGATGGATATGGAGGACCTATTAGACTACTTGAGGATGGAGGGACCCTATGACCTAGACTATCTACCAACAGCTAATGAGAAGGATGCACCACCCTAGGCTGAGGAGTCAACAGATGATGAGGGAGATTATGGAGAAATGAAGAGTGTTCCTATAGAGGTGAGTTCGATGGAGGGAGAACACCATGAAGGGAGTACTGAAGGAGAAGAGACTAGGGAGGAGGAAGACCCTGAGGAAGACCCCGAGGAAGACCCTGAGGAAGACCCCGAGGAGGACCCCAGAGAGGGAAGCCCAGTGGGAGAGGAAGACCCCGATGATGACTCTGAGGTAAGTGAGGGGCAGCTGATGAGAAGTGAGGACCGTATGGAGGATTGGGAAGAAGAAGGGGAGGATCACACTATTCAGGATGAGCAAGCTTGAGGACCAAAAGACTTAGAGAAAGAGATAGATTCCTTGTGGTATAGGGCCGAATGCGAGATCGGGATGAACCGCTGGAAGCGGGGTAGATGTGGCTGGATGTGTAGGGGTACCTGCCCCCTAGACGTCCCTGACCAGTAGGAGCTAGAGGTAGTTAGAAAGTTGGAATTTTCTTTTCCTTGCTAGGACAGTTTTGGTAGTTGTTTCTCTGTTTCTTATTAAGCCTCTGGGGCTACTAAAGTTATACGCTGTGATGTAATGAAAAGTGTTAGTGTGGAACTCTTACGTTATTGAAATGCTATGCAATAAAATCTTCCTAGGTTGGCTGAATATCCATATCACTTGTTGAAAAGTGTTAGTATGGAGCTCTTATGTTATCGAAATGCTATGGAAAAGACTGATCATAGTGATAATCACGAATCATGTGAATGCGATGCCTGTCTGATGTGACTTAGTTGAACATGTGACGTGGTGGTTGTACCACCTGAACTTGGTAATATGTTGAAATCGAACTCCTGTCCAATCTAGCATGATGCACTGGCATGTAATGTCTGTTGGAAATTTGGTAGAACTTAGGTTGTGAACTATTAGAAGATGAACTAAACTCGAATTATTTTCCCCAACCAGAATGGCGGGAAGCAACGACCACAATAGCGAGTCCCGAACTGGGCCCCACCCTGAGACGAGGGTCCCTACAAACCAGGACATCCCTATGGCGGCCCTAAGGGAACGATTGGAGGCTCTACGTCCTCGAAATGGAAATGGGTCTCGTAGCCAGATCGATGAAACAAACCCGCCCATGGGAGCCGAACTCACCAACTTGTTGCTGCTGGAGATGCTGCAGAAGCAAGGGGAGCAACTACGGCTCTAGAATGAACAAATCCAAAAATTAATGGAGGTAAAAGAGAAGAGGGCGGACGAGGATAACTCTTATATGTTCAAGCGATTTGCAAGTCATCATCCACCCGTTTACGATGGCACCCCTGACCCCAAAACCTTCGAAGACTGGATTAGGGGGATGGAGAAGTTGTTCGATGCACTCCAGTGCCCTGAGGAGTGGAAGGTAGGATTTGCGGTATTCTACGTAAAGGACAAAGCCGACCTTTGGTGGGCTACAGTACGGGAAAGACAACACGAACCTGGGTTTGGGTGGGGTAACTTTAGAAGATGATCAAAGACCATTTCTACCCTACCTCCCTCCAGAAGGCTAAGGAGAATGAGTTTATGCAACTACAGCAGGGGAACATGAGCGTACTCGAGTATGCCTCGAAATTTATGGAGCTTTCACGATTCGCTCCAGCCTTCATAGCTGATGAAAGGCTGAAGATGAACCGGTTTGAGGCCGGGCTGAACCCCACAATCAAGGAGAGGATGTCCGTCTGTCAGTATGCCTCCTACGTTGATCTATATGATACGACGGTCAACGTAGAGAGAGCAATGAAGGAGCGAAGCAATTATTTCAATGAGCAGCAGGGAGCCAAAAGGAAGGGGGATAACCGGGATAATCGGGGGAACTTTCAGTCACAAGAGCAGAACCGTCGACCCGCTGGGGGCCAGTACTCTGGCAACTTCAATCGAGTGGCCAGTATCCTAATACACGGCTCAAGGTGACCTGTAATGCTTGCAGGAAACCAGGATATTTTGCCAGGGAGTGTCAGACAGCGAAGACATGCTTCTGCTGTGGAAGCCACCAACACCAGGTTCGAGACTGCCCGCTCCCTCCACCTCCTACTGTGCAAGGGCAGGGCCAGAGTCAAGGGCAAGGGCAAAGACTTTAGCAGCCATATCAGAACAGGGGAGGACAGGTGGCAAACCCCAACCAACAAAATCGGGCACCTCAGCAAACCCAGGCCCGACCACCCTATCAACCGCCTCGGAACAATAGGGGCAGAGTCTATGTGATGCGAAAGGAGGAAGCGGAGGATGCTCCTAATGTTGTGATGGGTACTTTCTCTCTCCTAACTCAACTAATAGATGTGTTGTTTGATTCGGGCGCCACGCACTCGTTTATTTCTGCTAGGCTGGTTGCGATGTTAGGACTCACCCCCACTTGTAAACCTTTATTACTATCCGTGACTCTCCCGGATGGGAAGACTGTGTCGTGCGAGGAGCTATACGAGGGTTGCCCTCTTAGAATGTGTGAATGTGAATTCCTGGCGGACCTATATAAGTTTGAGTTACCTGATTTTGGGATTATTTTGGGGATGGACTGGTTAGCTAAGTACCAGGCTCAGATAGACTACTCGAAACGAAAAATTTCTCTGAAGGGGCCCAACGGGGAGAGGATAGTGCATAGGGGTCAGAGTCCCAGAGTGGGAGTGAAATTGGTCTCAGCAATGAAAGCTCGCAAGTTGTTAGGTAAAGGATGCGAGGGATTTCTGTGTCATGTGGTAAACACTGAAGATGCTAAGCCCTCCCTAGAGGACATCTCTGTAGTGAAAGAATTTCCGGATGTGTTTTCCGATGAAATTCCCGGCATGCCACCTCTTTGGGAGGTGGAGTTCTGTATCGACCTCACCCCGAGAGCCACCCCCATTTTTAAGGCACCCTACCGTATGGCACCAGCGGAACTTAAAGAATTGAAGACCTAGTTGGAGGAACTCTTAGAGAAAGGATATATCCGACCTAGCACATCTCCATAGGGAGCCCCGGCCTTATTCGTGAAGAAGAAGGATGGAACCCTAAGATTGTGCATAGACTACCGGGAGCTAAATAAGATAATGGTCAAGAACCGTTACCCCCTACCCAGAATAGACGACTTATTCGACCAGTTACAAGGTGCGGGAACTTTTTTCAAAATTGATCTCCGTTCGGGGTACCACCAACTCCGAATTAAGGATGAGGATATACCCAAGACTGCTTTTCGTACCCGATATGGACACTACGAGTTTCTGGTGATGCCCTTTGGCCTCACCAATGCCCCGGCAGCCTTCATGGACCTTATGAACCGGGTCTTTAAACCTTACTTGGATCAGTTCGTGGTGGTGTTCATAGACGACATCCTCATTTACTCGAGAACCCCAGAGGACCACGCCCACCACTTACGAACAGCCCTAGAAGCTTTGAGGAAAAACGAGTTATATGCTAAGCTGTCGAAATGTGAGTTTTGGCTGAGAAAAGTAGCATTCCTAGGACACGTAGTATCTAACGAGAGGGTATCGGTGGATCCCCAAAAGATTGAGGCTGTGTCGAACTGGCCCAGACCTAAAAACCCGACAGAGGTGAGGAGTTTCTTGGGTTTGGCGGGTTACTATCGCCGGTTTGTACAAATAACCAAGAAGACCACTAGGTATGATTGGACAGGGCAATGTGAGGAAGCGTTCCAGGAGTTCAAAAAGAGACTAACGAGTGCCCCAATATTGGGCTTACCAACTGCTGACAAGGACTTTACGGTGTACAGTGATGCCTCTAGGAGTGGTTTAGGGTGTGTACTGATGTAAGAGGGTCGCGTCATAGCTTATGCCTCCCGACAACTGAAGACACATGAGCGGAACTACCCGACTCATGACCTGGAGTTAGCGGCAGTAGTGTTTGCACTTAAAATCTGGAGGCATTACCTGTATGGAGAACGTTGTGAAGTCTTCACTGACCATCAGAGCTTGAAGTATCTTTTCTCGCAAAACGATCTGAACTTGAGACATACTAGGTGGCTGGAATTCCCGAAAGATTATGACGTCCATTTTCAGTACCATCCGGGGAAGCTAATGTAGTGGCGGACGCATTAAGTCGCCGACCATATCCAGCACTGCACTGTTTACTGGTGCTCCCAGGCAAATTATGTGAGGAGTTTCGCAAGTTGGAGCTCAATGTGATTACCCTGAGGTCGAAACCTATACTCTGCACCCTAGAAGTGTAGCCGACTCTCATAGAGGAAATTCGAGTAGCCCAGACCACAGACCCCTAACTCGAACGGATTAGGGAAGAGATATTGGTGGATAAAGCACCCGACTTCGTAGTTCGGGAGGACGATACCATACAATTCCATAATCGGGGGTGTGTTCCAGCCGTAGAGGCACTTAAGAAGAAGATCCTAGACGAGGGGCACAATACTCCACATTCGGTACACCCTGGGGGTAATAAATTGTATAAGGACCTAAGGCAAACGTTTTGGTGGAGTAACATGAAACAGGAAGTGGCTGATTATGTGGCAAAGTGCCTAACCTGCCAGCGAGTAAAAATCGAGCACCAACGACCAGCAGGACTTTTACAACCGCTAGATGTCCCTCAGTGGAAATGGGATTCTGTGTCCATGGATTTTGTCATAGGGTTGTCGTTGACCCAACGGAAGCACAATTCGATCTGGGTTATAGTGGACAGGCCAACGAAGTCGGCACATTTTATAGCCATAAAAAATACTTGGACCTTGGATGAGTTAGCTCGAGCCTACCTTGAGGAGATAGTACGGCTGTACGGGGTACCCAGTTCCATAGTGTCGGATCGGGATACCCGGTTCCAATCTGGATTTTAGCAGAAGCTACGGGAAGCATTTGGAACGTTGTTACGCTTTAGTGCTGCCTTTCACCCTGCAACCGACGGGCAGACCGAGCGTAGTATCCAAACCTTGGAAGATATGTTGCGGGCTTGCGCTTTGGATTTCAAGAGCACATGGGACGAACAACTGGCATTGATTGAATTCTCGTACAACAATAGCTACCACGCAAGCATTGGCATGGCCCCATACGACGCACTCTACGGAAGGAAATGTAGGACTCCGCTCTGTTGGTAGGAGATTGACGTGGCCTTGACTATTGGACTAGAATTGATCCAAGCGACCACAGACAAAGTAAAGGTAATCCAGGAAAGGATGAAAGCCGCCCAGAGCCGCCAGAAAAGCTATGCCGACCGGAGGCGTAGGCCACTTGAGTTCTGGGTGGGCGATCATGTATTTCTCCGGGTTTCTCCACCCAAAGGAATCGCAAGATTTGGAAAAGCAGGGAAGCTCAGCCTGAGGTATATCGGACCATATCCGATCACACGGAGAGTCGGAGAGGTAGCCTACCAACTAGAGTTACCGACCGAACTTCAGAGGGTGCATAATGTATTCCATGCGTCGCAGTTGCGAAAATATATTTCAGATCCCTCACACATGTAATAAATCAATAGGCTTAACAAATGAGTCAAGAGGAAATTCAGCATTTTAGCTACATATAAAAATCAAGTAAATTTAGACTATGTACCCTCAGAGCAAGGAGTTTATTTATTAGAAAATTTATCTATCTCATTTTAACCTTAGGTAACCCTTTGTTTACCACATGTAGAGTTTCTCGTGGTAAAACTTTATTATTTTTATATCTATTTAGATGTTTCAGAATTTTGAATGGATGTGGACATTGTCTAATTGACTTGTAAGGGCATCTTAATAGTTTTTCACAAGTTTTTCTCTCACTGACAATATCTGCAAAATAAAATTTGTCGAACAGAGTCTAGGGACCATGTTTTTCTTGAGCCCGTAATAGTTAGGAGTAAGAGGGTATAGAGAGGTAGCAAAATTTTTATCCGTATTCTTGACATTGCTCCTTGACATAGTACTACTTTTATGAAAGTTTAAAAAAGATTTATCAAGCACAATATTTAAATCAATTGAGTCAAGACAAGATTGAGAAAAATAATCAATTGGACTTTTTACCTCATTTTTCTCAATTTTAAAAGTTGATGATCCTTGGTAATTCTTTTTGGATCCATTTTCTCCTTGCTCTTGATTTTCAACAAATTCTTTATGTTGTTCGATTTCGTCATGACACTCAAGAACTTCTTGAATGATCTTGTAGTCATTTTCATCGATGTCTCGTTCACATGAGTTGTTTCCATCTTTAGGAGATTGTAGCTTGGACTTATTAATCTTAGTTGTCTCCTCCTACTTAACAATGTCAAGATCTAACACCTTTTCATTAGCACTGTATGAATAATGATGATAATCTCAAATCTCTTGGCACTTTTGTACTGAAAAACATATTCAGAAATATCAATAGAAAGACCACAATATAGCATATTAATGGCTTTAGAATTTTTGGACATCATCCTGCAGTCATCGTTGGTAAATTGATCCTTTGATTTTCAATGACAGTGGGACCATTTTTTATAATCTCCCAAAGATTGAAATCTTTGTGCTTGACATAAAGTTCCATAATTTCCTGCCACCAAAAATAATTAGTACCCATAAAAAGAGGTGGACAATCAGAATCAAGATTATAACTAACCATATGATCGAAGCTATTAGACGATTAAGTCTTAAGATAATAGCACCCGCTCTTACACTAATTGAAGATTCAAATCGCCTTAGAGGGGGATGAATAGGGTGATCACAGAAAGTTTAAACAACAAAATTGAAAGCAAGAACAAAAATTAAAATGAGACAATACTTAAGGATATTTTAATGAGGTTGGGCCTCAATCAGGCTTAGGTCTCTGCCTAGAGTTATCCAACTCTAGTATTCAACCCTCTACTTCTTTTATTAAGATAAACTCTCATAATCTCTCAAAGCTACCTCACTCTAGAGATCCCAAGTACTTAAATCAACCTCTTGATTTAAGTATGAGAGAGTTGTGACCTCACACCAACTCCTAAGTTCACTCCTTAATAAAGAATTCTTCAATACATTCACAACTTTTGATCACAATGTAACGCTCAGAGTAAATTCACAAATGTATAACTCAATGTTCTTGCAACTTGCTTGGATGCTTGCTCTTTCTCATTTGGCCTTTATTTATAGGCTTTACTAGTCGTGCACCAATTCTGCCAAGAAAGGAAGTTCTACCAGAATATCTTGAAATTGCATTTCAGGCCCTTGAAATCTGGTCAGCAGATTTTGATTTGACTTTCTTGCAATCTTTGCCATGATTTGTGTTGATATAAAGCTACATAATATCTTTTCATTGCTCTTGAAACTATTGCTGATATTATTCTTAGAATCCAATATAATAACAAGAGATTTTGATCCTCGATAAAGATGTTATTATTCTTTCAATCATGATATTTCTTTGCAAATTAGTAAAGTGATAATCTTGTCAACAGAATATTTTAAATTTGCAAGATTAGATTATATGGCAAGTATAATGGATTATAAGTATGCTTATTTTTTGAAGATAAAATCATAGAAAGATAATATCAAGATATTTGATTCTTCAAATTTTGAATGAGCTAGATAATTTCCTTGGTTAACTCCCCAATTTATCAGTCAAATAAAACCATTTTGATATTATATGATGCCCACATATTTTCTCTACAATCATACACATGTTTCACTACTACAGAAGGGCTACTTCTGTCATGCTTATTTCGAATTTGCCAACCATTTAAATATCATTACTTGGATTTATTTGGTTCATAATTAATTCAGTCCTTTTTGTCTTTCATCAAAATATCATCCAACTTATTCTAAGTTTAGGAGTAACTCAACAATGATTTGCAAAGGCTACCAGGGCATTGTTGATAACCACCGCTGTGCTCGCCAGTGACAGAAGCTCAGCTTGCCAATCTTGTGGGCACTTCTAGGCATAATCAAGGAGAAACCCAAAGTGAAAGTTTTTGAAACCTGGGAAAATTATAGGATGACCTAAATAATTCCCAAATAATGCGTCCAAGAAAACTGGGAAATCAATAGGGGCCTTCACATGTGCTTCTTGTCTACGTTAGGGGAAGTAAATAACAGCGATTTTGACTTGATGGATCATCTGTCCTGATGCAACACTAAAACGGTCCAAAATATCATATAAATACATGCACTGAAGCTCATCCATTTTTGAAACAAGGATGGTGTCATCAGCGGAAAAAAGGTAATTAACACCTAGTGCAGTTTGAGGAATGAGCAACCTTAATGCATGGTACCAATCCCAATTGAGACGCCCAACCAACATTTACGAAAGTTTTTTTGCCATGCAGAGAGTAATAAGATAAGGTGACAAAGGGCCCCTTGGGCATCCCTGATCTCGGTTGAAATGGTTGTGAAGGTAAGCCATTAATTAACACTGAATAGGACATATATGGATGCCATACAATCGATAGTAAAGCTTATCCATGACTAAAGGAACATAAACACTCCCAGCAGTCCCTCCAGTAATCTCGTTCAACCTGATCATAAGTCTTACTCACATTGACTCTAAACGCAACCAACTTAGTACCCATTGATAGGTACGAATGGACTCCATAATTTCATGCGCAATAAGATGATTATCACCAATCAAACATCTTGGGACAAATATTTTGATACAGCCCCAGTAGATGTGAAATGACTTTTTTAAGTCTAGGAGTAGGGCACTTCGAAACCTCATCATAGATGACGTTACATGGGCCTGTAGGCCTAAAATCTGCAAACGAGGCGGGATTACTCACATTTGGAATGATATCAATAAAAGCATGATTGATTTGGCTAGGGAGTCTTCTCGAATGAAAAGGCTTAAGCATAACATCAACCACATCGTTCCCAGTGACATCCCAATACTTATGACAGAAACTGCAAGAATACCACCCAGGCCTGGTGATTTGAGACCTTCCATAAGGGGGGGGGGGACTTAGTGACCTTCATTTGCTGTAAAAGGCTGCGTTAACCACTTAATGCCTTCGGTGTGAGGTGTCAAGTCTCGTCTGCGAGAATATCCCCCAGAATTCTATGACGATAAGAAGTGAAGGCCATATGCTCAGACTGGAATAGCTCCTGGAAATAATCATTCACCAATCCCTATAACTGCTCGTGGCCCGTGACCCAACCACCACCTGCATCCTGAACTTCTCTGATACAAGTGAACCTTGCTATGCTCTTGAAAGAATTAAAGACGAACCTCGTATAATCATCTCCCCAACCTGCCATTTAAGTTTACAATGTTGCCGCCAGTAGGTACCCAAGTCCTGAAGATATTGCTTCATGCTTCTTCTAGCTTCCTTGTTGTCCCACCTTCGTCTAGAGTCAACCCAGTTCAACCCTTAGCCCCGTTGAAATAGCGCATGATCCTGTGCTTCTGGCGCCTTATGCACATTTGTAGTCCATTTCATATATTGATTTTCCTTAAATTCTACACTCCCACCTTTTACAGACCTGCTTACAAATTTCAAGGAGTGGCAAGGGGTGCGGGAGCTTACTTCGAATCATATTAACAAATTGGATGGGTCATATGTTTTAATGGGGGATTTTAATCAAGTGGAGTTTCCCATGGATAAACGCGGTGGGAGTCATTCTATTCGAGGATGGGAAGATTTTCTTGAGGGGAAGATGTCCGTGAGCATCCTGGATTTTTCATGCACGGGTTGCTGGTTCGCATGGTCAAATAACCAGGAGGTGCCCGACACTCTTTACGAAAGGCTCGATCGTGCGTCTAAAGATTGGCTGGATGATTAGCCCAACTCATATGTGTAGCATGATCGCATCATACTCCAATTATCGTGTTCGCTCAATCAACTCAACCCGTTGAAGGCTGGTCATACAAACTGGAGGCTGGTTGACTTCTGAGATGTGTTATAAAATTCCAAGTCAAAAAGCATACAAAATTAATTTATCTGGGACTTTTTTCTTTTTCAGTTGCCCCCTACATATTCTATAAATGCAAATGTTTTGCTTCTTTCGTTTAATACAGAATCATATTTCCTATGAGTTCTTTTGCTTCTTTTGTTTATTACATAAATCATAATTCATATGAGTTCTTGATCCAGTGCTTAAGATTAAAACCCCTGAAATAATAGGATAATGTTTTGTTAGATGTAAACAACCGTGTAATGTAATGTAATCAAATTTATAATTGTCTTTTCAGTATCTTGTTTGGTTGTAAAATAATATTGCAAATAATAATCTTATAATTATAATTACGACAAACTATATAATCATGATTATATTACAAGATTAATTGTATTATACATTCAACCAAACATCACATAGGTATCAAATTTGATTGTCTCACATTGTGCTGTGATTGTATTATACTATTAACCATTGCCCATTTGTACCAGAACCTAAAAAGGTACATGTTATATTAATTTCTAAACTGAAGCACGTGATTACTCATGAGGTAAGAATTAAGAGCCGTCTAGCATTAAAATGTAACGCAGCAGTGTTGAACATGTTAACTCAGACAGTACAGATTCCTCTATCCTACACGAGAATCGCTGAGGCATATCATAACATCCACCAATCACAGTAGGAGAGACATACTAAATCAATACAGAAACACATTAAACCATCCAGCATGAGCTATTGGTTCTCAAGCAACCTAGGAAATCTCGTAAAATGAGACCCTAGGAAAATGAATTATGCATTTATGCCATGACTTGACCATGGTTTCTTCAGAATATTACAACAGGACATGTTTTTCCCATGCACAAATACTATTATAACAACTTTCGCAATTGTTATTTGTTGTCCTGCTCCTGAAACGCTTCATCAGTCTGTGGTTCACTTCCAAAAAATGCTTCCAATCACATTCTGAGATGAGCCAAAATCAGCAAATCAAGCTGCAGCTTAGGGAATGCACAACATAGTTAAAGTAGGACATTATTGTTCACAGTAAAAGTTTATGCTAGAGTACTCTAAACTCCCTTTCATCCTTCTACGCTTCAATTGCTTTCTATGGAAGGGGAGTAACAAATAAAACAAAGTTAGCAAAAGTACACCCCTCAGCATGTTTGATGGGTTTAAGGATAACAGATGACTTTACTCGTCCCCAATCCTTCAGTACTTCCATTCTTCTTAGGCCCCAAGGAGAGTAGAACACATTTTGCTCTTAACAGTTTCTAAATATCCAAACAAGAGTAGGTGACTGTTCTCTTATTTTTCACTTTCATTTACTCTTGCCAATTGACTCCCAAAAGAAGCATAAGGGACAAGAATATGGGGTGGGCAAGACTTAATCTCTCTGTGCCTTTGCAGGGTAATTATAAAATGCTAACTTGTTCGGAAATATCAGATTAATATAACAGATGCAATTGCCAAGTTACCGGCACAGGTTGGTTGAAGTGGTTTGGCACTTGTTCCCTTTAAACAAAGTCTCAGATTTGAGTCTTATGAATAGAAAAATCTATGATGGAAGAACTCTACCCCTTATTGGGCAAACAGTAGCTCGACTCTAGTGAAATAGAGGATCCAACACTTTAAAAAAAAAAAATTGCCAAGTTTCTACACGAACTTTGCACGTAAGTGTCTCATTGAAGCGCAGAAATCTTACTTGAAGAAAACAAAGCACCATTTGATGAAGTTAAGCCTTCATACATGACGTCGCCTTTTGACACCATCCTCCATGTATGATTCCCAGCTACGATGGTCAAGGACACTGATATCATCAAGTTCGGCAATAGCAAGCAAATACTCGGTGAGCTTTACAAGCTCCTGATCAGTGTCTCGGTTCGCATGAGCCTTCCTGAAAGGTCTGATTATCAATCCATTCTGTGGGTTCATCACAAAGTTCCTCCGCAGATCGTCGAACATTATAGTGTTCTTCGCATTATAATACTGCACCCCCCAAAAAAAAAAAAAAACTTCAAGAATTTTTGCACATTTTGCATTTACCTAAGTTACATATGACGCCAAGACTCTTAAAGTAATGTCCAACCTCTTTTACTTTATTTGCTCTTATTGTCAAATCCATTTTCTTCAGACCCTCAAACAAATATTGCCATAACCAATAGTTATTGGGACAATGTTAGTCAAATTAAGAATAAAGGGGGAAGAAACCCTCCCCAGATATAACTTCCCTTACGTAGTTATACCATTTCCCAGAATAATGACGTTGCTCATCAAGAAAAACAAACCCAAACCAGTAACCAGCCCAATCTCACAAAACTAAGGCTATCTACTTTCCCTCCTCTTTCTCACTCACACCTTAGCTAACTAACAATCCCTCCTCAATTCTCTTTTATTTATTTATTTTTAACGAATTAGTCTTTTCACCTTTAATATGTTCACACTTCATTCATGCGAAATTGAGTCATCTGCAAATGGTAGTCATTCGTACGTCTCCTTAGAGTCTAGTATGTATAAGAAGACTATCAAAATGATGAAAAATAACAATGCTTTTTTGAAGTTCTATCATACTCATAGGCGCTTTCAAATTTTGCTTTTCATGAAAGTTTAAAATCTTCTTAGAGGTACGATTTGTTTACCTACGGTGTCTGCATCATAGGTATAAAAGATTGCTGAATACAATGCTTACATAAGTATCTACTTTTTTTCATTTAAATTTATTATAACCCACATCCATAAATTTACTATTAGAAGGCTAAAGTCTAAAACTTCCATGAATTCCTCTCTGTAATCTCCTCTGAATTTAAACAATTATTTTCGAATAGAAATGTATTCGTTTCGTAGCCAATTCTAATTTCCTGTCCAAACAAAATCCCCCGTACTATCTTCTCAACTTCAATTTATGCACTTAATCTCCAAATGCCAAAAATGGTTTCTGACCAATTTTAATGCTGTGCATTCAAACAATTTGGCATGTCCCCTCTTTTTCAGTAAGGCTATTTCCTTCAACCTCCGAAATTTCTTGATTTGGTTGTCTTTCTGCTTTCCGCTATCTGCTGTCTTTCTTAATAAGTTATATGTTACTTCAGACTCAGCCATTTCCAAGAAAATTTGCAAATTTTAATTGTGATTGAAGTGTGGAGGGTCCGACACGGGTATGGTAGGATAAAATGAAGAATCGGAGAAGTACCAAGATACTAGACACATTAATTGATTGGTTAGATTAGTTTCAAATATCACAAGTAGGACCCCTCTGATGACATTAACATCATACATATTAATAGATAGATCAGTTCCATTGCCTAGCAACATGACTCCACAGCTAACTTAGCAAGTGCAGGTACTCTCCCTAGTTTCCAAATAGCAATGTATAAGAATTATTATCATATACCTCCCTCCACATTTATGTCAATGTTATTTGTAACTCACCATTTTCGGAATTATTATTTAACCCCCCTCACCTCAAAAATTATTATCATATGTACCTATGTGAGGGGGGTTAAATAATAATTCCAAAACCAGTGAGTTACAAATAACATTTACCTAAATGTGAAGGGAGGCTATGATAATAACTCCTATATATAAGGATGTGTCATGCTCACATACACCAGATTCTTATGCTGCAAAAACAGAAATAATTTGCAAGTTCAGAACTCTGATGCCGATCCAAAAATTACAATGAATAAAAGTTTATTTCAAACCTCAGGAAACTGTGCCCAAATTAAGCCCAAAGGCTTGCAATCGAAGACACCACGAGAATCTGACTGAACTGTAATCATAGCTAAGTGGTCTAAAAGAGCTGTAATCTTGTAGTTTGGATTATTAAGTACCCCAAGCTGTCCCATCTTCAGTTCAACCCATTTCATGCTGCAAATAACAGGGGAATAATAAATATAATAGATGGGGAAAAAAAGGAGCAGATATGCGAGATAGAAGAGAATTAATCTGAGAGAAGTCAATTAAGAATACATGAGATTATTCATTAACTCATGGCCCAAGGAATATGACTTGCAGCTAATAATATATATTCCCAGTGGGGAATTAAGTCAGATGGAACTCAGTGCTTCTAAAGCAGAGGTGCTCAGTTTTACATGCATACGGAAAGGTTACCTGGTTGCAGACCATATCATAATATCATACTCAGCATAAGCAGCAGTAAGGAACTCATGGAGATCTGAAGACAAGATCCATGCATTAAAAGATGAGCAGCTATGACATTGTCGCATCATTGAAATATTACAAAATCCATACAACAAACCAATCAACGGTAACATTTAACAGCAAAGGAGAGGGAGGGAATCACCGGTTGAAGCTACTTACAAGGCCGCATAAGCTCCAGTGGATTCTCTGCTGGGGAACGATGATCAAAAAGAGTGTAATCAATATCAAGAACAAGCAGTTTCTTTCCTTCACGGCAAGGATTCCGAACTTCAATCTGTAACCGAACCAAATCACCAGCAGAAAGATCACATGATAAATATCGAAACCCAACCTACAAATAAGCAGCGGTTACCAGACTGAAAGGGAAGGGGAGCCTTGGAGCAACGGTAAGGTTGTCTCCGTGTGACCAAAAGGTCACGGGTTCGAGTCGTGGAATCAGCCACTGACAAAGTCAGGTTAGACTGCCTACAATTCACCCCTTGGGGTGCGGCCCTTCACTGGATCTTACGTGAATGCAGGATGCTTGTGCACCGGGCTGCCCTTTACCAGACTGAAAGGCAACCTTGTACTTTAAATACCATCATCTAGACATGTTTATCAAGAAAGAATGAGAGTGTAAAATCTAAGAAAAGATGGCATGATAATGGAGTACTTAAACATATTGAATCTTGCTTCTTCAAGATTATTGACCATAGACAGAAAAGAGAACTTCTAAAGACAAAACTAGAGTGGAGCAACCAAGGTGTCGTCCCAAAGCAAGAATGGATAAACATATTGAACCTAAGGAGAAGGTAGAGAAAGTAGTATGGAGTATGGCTGGACGCTAAGCAATGGAAACATAATGCAAATGAATTACTCAATTAATTATGCATGGGATAGTCTATAAATATTAGGCAGCACCCAAAGGCAAAAGGAATGACCTTGTAATAAATGACTCGTGCCATACACATCTTTATTGATTTCATAATATTCCCAAAATAAAACCGGACCCGAGAGTCGTCTCTTTGCAGGGCATAGGGGAGCCAAATGTAGTAGCCTTAAACCTTTTGCCTACACTGTTGAGAGATTGTTTCCTTTCAAACCTAGATTAGATTCAAAACGATTCCCAACAAACTACTCGATAGAAAATAAGCATATAACAGTTTAAGGATGCATCTTGCTTTAGGGCATGTTCTTTTCATATCGTAAATATGGGTTGGTAAATGGATGAAGTTGATAAATATGGGTCGAAGTAGGTAAGAGTTGAAGGGGCAGACATTTTTTGGAATGATTAGTAAAAGCTGGTTAAAGTTGGGAAAGATGAAAAGAAATTGGTAGAAATTGATAGAAGTTGGTAAAAGCCAGAAGATATTGGTAAGAAATGTAAATAAGAGGGGAAAATTTTGAACGAGATTGGTGGAAGTTCGTAGTAATTGGTTAGAGTTAAAAAAGATTGGTTAGAATTGGAAATGATTGAATTTTTTTGGAAGAGTTGGTAGAAGCTAATAAAAGTAGGAAAAAGTTGATAGAAGTTTGTAAAAGTGGTAAAAGTCAATTTACCAACAAAAGAAACAGGATCTTAGTCCACCATAATCCAAATTGAACATTGCTGAACTTCACTTTTTCAAAGAAAGTGACGACTTTTGTAATATTGTTAACTTTATAAGCCAGATACATTAAAGTCATTCCTCTGACACCTAATGATATAGCAAACTTTTCTACTTGATTTTCTTGATGTTGCCTTATTGGGTTAGTTCGATCAAAAATGTTCTCCATAAAATTTTTTGGGGGATCTCCCAAAATCAGTCTCTTGCTTGCAAGGACCAAATATGGGACACCACCGAAGTAGACCTCCATTAGAATTGTAGTTTTTATTGGGTCAGTTATGCATGGTCCTTTGGGTTCATTGAATAAACAAAGAATGCAAAACGATACCATTTCCATTCCTTCCAAATGGAAGTCTAGAAACGACTTCATCTAACAAGAATTGATTTGGCTCTTTCAGGAAGACACACATTGATTTTTTTTAAAAAAAAAAAAAAAAAAAAAAAACCGAACCTAGCTATGCTAAGAGAAGGGAGAGGCGGCATCGGCAATGCAGCATGAGTAAAAGAAGGGACATCAGGTTGAAATTTGAAGATGGGCCGTAGACCACATCACCTAATAGAAGTCAAAGGTCTCAGCAATGAGTCAACAACCTTGGGCCTTGACGCTAGCTTGCCGAAGTTGAAGCAAATCAACCTGTCCCGTTAAGTGGGGGCCCAAATGAAACAAGAAAAACAGAAGGTAGGCCAACCACTGATGTTACCTATTTGATTGGTAATTGATTTTATTTTCAACATTTGTGACCACATTTATTCTGCTTTAGTGAGATTCAGTTTCGAGTGCTACTTGTGGGACAATATGGGCAGATAAGTTGGGTGTTGATAGAAGGTAGGACAGATTGTTATGTGACGACAACAATTCCATTGAACATCAGTGAAGGTTACCACGACAATAACCACAAGCAGTTCGATCCCGGGGGACTATAGTTGGTTTGTTCAAAAGCCGCTCTTTCACAAAGGTAGGTGGGAACCTCTCCCACAAGAATCCTATTCAATTCCCAATATTCAAAAATAACACAGAATAAGGAGGGTGTTTACAACCTATGTATGGGTCAGAGAGTAACAAATAAAATCTACATCCTATTGTCACTTAAAACACTACTTCCCAGTTAATGGCAGAATATCTTACGATCTACTAACAGTTGGCTGTCTAGG
This sequence comes from Carnegiea gigantea, assembly GCA_029747015.1. NCBI lineage: Eukaryota > Viridiplantae > Streptophyta > Magnoliopsida > Caryophyllales > Cactaceae > Carnegiea > Carnegiea gigantea. Next base: position 306,063 of record JAKOGI010000924.1, read on the forward strand.
GGGTGTCACTAAGCCGAGTCAGCTCAACCCAAGCTTGGTTTCACCTAATCATGAACCAAGCCCATGAAGCTCAATTACAGCTGGGTTTGAGCTTGAAATCCCCTGTTATTCTTAAAAAATCAGACATTCAAACAGTCATGAATTGATATTGTATTGTTTATATATTTCTCACAGATTTTGGAGTGTATACTTGATTCTCTTCATGTTTAATTGCTCAACCTGTCTTTCTTTATTCCTTAATTCACCATATAGGCTGTACATGGTTTGAGCTCGTCTAGGACTATTTAATGTGTTAAATGCATTACTGACATGGACTATTTCATCTCCTTCCCTATCTCCTTGTCACAGTATTTTAGAATTTTTACCAAAACGAATAAACAATTTGGCCTTTTTCTAAGAGTAAGGTTGCATAGATTTGGGGTCTCCCCAAAGCTGCTTAGCTAGGATCCATATTTGACAGTTATACAATAGATTCACTTTATGAACATTAACTCTCTCCAGGCAGCCCCTCATTAGGAGAGTAATGTTGCATACATCTAGGCTCTCCCCAAACCTGCTTTGCTAGGATCCATATTGGATAGTTGTATATCAGATGCTCGTCACTTTGAATCTGGGCGAAAAGGGTCTTAGGTCATATGTTTTGATTAAACCTAAAGAAAAGAAAAGCCATGCCGAAGCCAAGCTCCAATGCTATCATTAGCTTCAAAGCCTAAGCTCAAGTTCGAATTGAAGCCCCTCAAGCTCAGCAAGATGCGAGCCAAGCCCAAGCTCAAGCATGCTTAGACTCAGCTCAATCCGAAACTGTCATGACAAAATAGCCTTAACAATTAATTTAAATAAAGAAAACACATAATTTTGTTGTAATATCTCCAACTAAATAAATGATTCCATTGATCTTAAATTTCCGATCAACAAATGCCACCCAAACGGGGAGTGCTGCATCAATAACATCCTCCAAGACCTCCACCTCTAGTTGAAGCCAAAAGCTCCCAAAAGCGTACTTACCAACTCTCAGAACATTTCCCCATCTGTTTTAGAAATATTTGCATTCCATTGATCTTAAATTTCCAATTAACACTGCTCCCCAACCAGGGAGTTGTGCATCAATAACATACTCCAAGACCTCCACCTCTAGTAGAAGCCAAAAGCTTCTCAAAATATACTTCGCAACTCTCAAAAAATTTCCCTATCTCTTTCAGAAATATTTGCAATTTTCCAAAAAATTACACAAAGGAACTCTAACTTTCGGGGAAACTATTTTTAAGGACCCTATGTTTTAAAAACTATTTTTGGGGTACCTTAAATTTTCATAAAACTATTTTGTACGTCCTTTTTTATCGGAAAATGCATAGTTACCCTTCGATGAAAAAATTATGTAAAAAAACCTTAACAAAATTTGAAAATATGATAAATTTTACAAACCAAATAGAAAAATATAATAAAATTAATCAAAATTCTCACCAAAAAATAGATTGGATTATTTACAAAAAATTTCAACACCGCGCTCCCCCCCCCCCCCTTTCAAAAAAAAGGACCCATCCTCCACCACAACCACCAATTGCCACCATCCCACCTCTTCATCTACCGCCCTTTACCATTACGGCAACCGGTGAACCCTACGGCTTTGATAGACAAGGCCTAGGTGGCAGAGAGATAGATAGAGATCCAAGCCTATAAATTCAACCATAGCTGCTCATATTCCCCCCCAGTCAGGGCTGCCCACTCTCCCTCTATCATTTGAAGAGAAATTCGACTGCCACAGGAAGTCAGACCAAAGGTTATGCCACCACCATCTCATTGAGGCTTACCATTGGCAACTCATAGCACAGAACTTCGACGCTATTTGCTATCTCTCTCTCTCTCTCTCTCTCTCTCTCTCTCTCTCTCTTCTCTGTTGCTGCAGTGATCTCTTAGTTTTCAGATCTGAAATCGAAATTTCAGATCAAATATTGAAATTTCAATCTGAAATTCGAAACTTCATATCTGAAATTCAACTTTCAGATTTGAAATTCGAAATTTCAGGCCTGAAATCCAGAAGTTCGAGTCTGAAAATTTGAAATTTCAGGTCAACCATTTCATCTGCTTCCTCTTTGCATCACTAATTTTTGGTAGTTTCTCTCTCTGATTTGATTTGGGTGTGCTTGTTTAAAGCAATGTGAAAAATGGAGAGCGAATGGCAAGAGTGGTGTTCTTGCTGTTCTGTGTTTCTCTCTCCTCTGCTTTTCGTTCTAAGTTGATGAAAATGATGAAGGGTAGGCTTCAATAGAGTCGCATGGCATGGAGGACTGGGTCTAGTGGTGGTGGGGCTGTGTGGGACAGAATGGTGCCAGCGGATGAGTGTTAGGGAGGGCGGTCGTGGAGGAGGGGGTTAGGTTTTCAGATCTTGTTAACATTATCCTATTGGTTTATGAAAATTTATACTTTTCTATTGGTCGATAATTTTGTGAATTATTTTAATTTAGAAAAGGGAAATTATTTGCACATAATTTAAGGTGTCCAGGAAATAGTTTTCAAGAAAGAGGTTACTTAAAATAGCTTCCTCAAAGGTCAGGATAACTCTGAGTAATTTTTTGAAAATGTTCCTTCAATATTTTAGGTATGAATCTAGAGTTCGAATATGCACAAAAAGGAGAAAAAGTAATAAGCATGAAGAAAAGATCCGAGATATTATCATATTTTGGTAAGAACTGCCTGACCTTATATTGATCAATGCGCCTCCTTAACTTCTGTTTGTTCACTTCTTTATCCTTTATATCAACAGCTTCATCTTGTCCAAGTTCAAAATCGTCAATTATCTCAGGAGCATCAATAGGCTCGACAAGTATATTGTCTTCAAGAGTCCTGCTTGATCGCAACAGCTTAAGGGTACTTGAACAGCCAATATGAAATCTACCATACATTGAAGAACAAAGCCCAGGGAAAAAAGGGGGGAGGGGGTATCAAGTCAGGGCTCTTGTTTCCTAATTCAAGTTCCACAGGGTTTAACATATTTTTTAAAAAAAAAAATCCACTAGATTATCTCTGTAGTCACATTCGGAGTCATGACATAGATAACAAAATCAATCGAATGGATAAAGTGCTAAATTTTGGAGCTTTTTGTAAAGATATACGTGACAAAATAAAAAGAGAAAGGATAAATTGCTAAGAATGAGCATGGATCAATAGGATGATGCCATGGTTCCGACATACAATGCACATTTGGAGCTTATATCAAAAGTTGTCATGCTTAAACTAGCATTTGCAAATCACATTCACGATGCTGAAACCAGCCACCCACTTTTCATAGCATCCATTTCTTTCTATAATGAAGAAAACTTCTCTCACAAACAACCCTAGCAATAAGCATAATTTCATTACGGAAACAGTTTTTACTTCATGAACATATGTCATGCTAATGAAAAGCATGCATCATCACAAGATTGTCATGCAAATAGGGAAGTTCAAAAGAAAAAGAAAAAGAAAATATGAAAGAAAAAAAGGAGGAAACACACACACACACACACCCCCACCCCAAGAGCATGCGTGCGTGTGTGTGTGTCTCTCTCTCTCTCTCTCTCTCTCTCTCTCTCTCTTCTTTCTCACTCTCTCTCTCTCTCTCTCACACACACACACACAACGAAATAAACAAACACCTAGACTGCCAGAGTTAAACCAAAATACAAAAAGAAGATAACAAGAATTCCATAAACCAATTTCAATTTTAACAAAAAATTAAAGACACTACAGACACTCCATCTGCAGTTATCCATTCCCTAACCAGCTGACAATAACTAACGACTTTGCACTGAGGAAGGCTAACAGTATGGGTTCAGGTTAGTATGAGGTGAATTTTGAATTTCACCCTTTGCCTTTGGTCGCACAAGGGTTATGGCTTCATCTAGGCCCTTCAGGTTTTTGGATAGAAAAACAAATCTGTAGAATCTAATCAGTATCGCTTCACACAAGTAGAGCCAACATAAGGTGCCATAAAATGATATGCCACCTAGCCTATAAGTGAATGGACCATACTCATAGGAACAAACACTATGCTCAGTATAAGAAAAAATGGAACTGGGCCCTGACTTTGAACTACAGAGTCGTCCTCATTTGGTGTTGTTTCAAGTTTCGGAATAAAAACCCATAACTAAGACACCAAACTTATGAAGAGGATTTATGTTAGAAAGAATTTGCTTCGCCTGAAATTTGTCAAACTTTATAGCCATTTAATAAGCATTTTACATGATAACTCAAGAACTATGGACTTGCAATTAGCCTGTTGTGGGATGCTTTTTCATCATCCTTCTTGCAGGTATCTTTTAGTAATATCTATATATTACCATTTTTATTATTTACTTAATCATGGGCTTGAACCCATGACTTGGTGTAGCATGACAAATTGACAACACATGACACCAACCCAGTAACACATGATTTTAGAGGAAGTTTGGGGGGGGGGGGGGGGAGGAGAACACAGCATGCAAGCTTAACATGTTTGCAAATAAAAATGTGTTCTCTTTCCTGGTTCCCCCAATGTACATGACTACATAATCCTTCACATGCAAAGTTTGGCAACAAACTGATATTCCCACCTCCCATTAAGCTTCTCAGAGTTTAACACATGTCTTGCACAATTTTTGAAGGAATCTCCTCTATCTGCATTAGCAGATTAAGTTTACCAAACTACACAACATACAAATTGAACACTCCACAATTAACAGAACACGATTCTGCAGACTATGATAAATCACAACAAATAGCAAGAATCCAAATACCTATCTGACTCTCGGTCAATGAAGATTAACTACTCAAAAGCTTCTTTTTGGCCGGGAGGGGGGGGGAGTGTCTGTACTCCTAAGTCCTAATATTGCTTTAATCTCATAATATATGCTTTTATAGGAAAATTTTATAGAAATTTTCCTCACTGATGCTTACACGAGAACGTCTCAACCTCTTACTCCTCTTATCCACGGATGTTCCCCCCCTCCTCTACCCCCCCCCCCCCCCAAAAAAAAAAAAGATTCTGAGTTCATCAGGAAGAATGAGAAAAGCTTGGCATGTAGCCTGATGATGCAAACATCTGACAGACAAAGCTGGTGGGGCCAAATCGCAAGGTGAGGAACTAGGGAAAAGTTTGTCATTGTCACTCAAAGTGTGTTAAAGAAAAGACGACGCAAAACTAGCCACGCAGCAACTAACAAGCCTGAAGAACACCACATATGGACATGGCACAACATGGACATGGCAAAACACTACACTGGCACATCAACATATGAGCCTTTAAATGTAGCATACAACACATTTGAAAACATATATTAGCAAAAAGATTTTTCTGATTTATTTACTGGTCATTTTCCACTAACTGTTTAGCACCAGAAGGTCATGTTTTAAATGTAAACAATCACAATTTTTTGGCTGCATGCATCACATAAATGCCAAAAAGCCCAAAAAATGATTAGTTTGCAGTCAATATCTTATGTTTGATATATGCCAATTCTTGAGCATAAGCACCATTGTGGTTTTCTAATTTTTTGTTTTCTTTACGTCTAAGAAATAACTAAAGAGGAACCTCACACGTGCCAATTTGCAGCCTATCATGTCTGGCATATTATTGGTGATTTTCTTAATGCAATCAAAATTAGGACATATCTTCTACAAGTTTTTAAGAAGGCCAGAACGTCTGTAATGTAGCTGTACTCCCTCCGCCCTAAAAGATAGAAATTTTTCCTTCGGTCAACGTCCCCAAAAAAAAGACCATTGTAACTGTTAGTTGTACTAAACATCATCCCTCTTCTCAAATCAATAGAAAGCATTGCACTAAAGATGTTTTGTAGACAAGTTTAATTACATAAGCAAGATTATATGGCCCCACATCGGCGAAAAGTCCATAGAAAGGCTAGCCTTTTAGGTGAAGGAGGATTGGAAGAAATATTAAAGACTGGGACAGCAAGCTAAACCTTGTACCCATGCTTCAGAATTCACCATACGCCACAAGGGACTTGAGCAAATACTCTAATAAAGCAAATAGGAACCATGTGGATTATGACACTTGCTATGGAATTTGAGATAATTGCGAGCAACCAAAAAGACAAAGAGCAACTCCTTGCTTAATGTGCATGAGCAGACAAGGAGGGGATCCAAATAGAAATATGGAACACCGAGCCCAACTCCAAGTACCATTTTGCAACTGCTCAGAAGTCCACAAAGGTCATGTCTGCTTTTTTTTCTATTGTTTTTGGGGGGAGGGGCGATCTGGGGGAAAGGAGAGGGTGGGGTTCAAAATTTGGCAACTGCATTGAACAAATGGCACATGATTACAAGTTAAGATATTCATAGGAGATCAGGCTTCAATAGAGAAGTCCATAAGTCATTATTCATAGACAAGGAATACTGTTCTTCCAACCTCCACATTCAGTACTATAACTCATTCACCTCACTTATTCGCATTATGCACTAGTTTCACTAACCCATATCACAAAATTCAGGTTACCCTCAAAATCAAAACAGAAAAGTAAAAACTAAAGAATATGCAATCAATTCGCAGGATCACAATTTGGCAAGAAAATGAAAATCAAAAAAAAAAAAAAAATGAACGACTTAAGTACCCGATCATCGTCATCTTGACAGAAGATTTGAGGGGGAGCTGCGAGAGAAGAGTAGAATCATCAGCGAGCTTATTGGCGAGTGTCTTAGGGTAAAGAAGCTTCTGACGCTTAGGAAGAACATTGGTGGATTGGCAAATGCGACGCTTGAGCTCCCCAACAGTATCGTCGGCGCAGACACGAACAGTATATTCCTTCCCACTCCATTTCACCGTCAGTGTTATCTCCTCCTCCGACGTTGAAGATACCGATGCTGATGCGCCTTTGCTTGCCATTCTTCTTCTCTCTACTGTGTCTCTGCCGGTTTCCAGATGTTCAGTTCGCCCAGTGCTTGGTCTGGAGACTGCAGTGAAGAGGGTTTGGAGCACTCGCACAGGAAGAAGTTGCTTGCTTCTTACTAGTGAGAGAGAAACATATCTTTTTTTTTCTTTTATTTTTTCAAGTAATTGGTGCACAAAGGTCGACGTAGACAAGAGGAGATAACAACTCTTAAAAACCTTATAAGAGGAGATAACAACTCCTAAAAACTTGATCAGTTGAGCTAACTTTTTACTTAACCATATAACATGTTGAAACTGTAGTAGTCAGGAAGGTAGCATTTGTTGGCAAATTACTCGATTCTTGATTAACCTAATTTCTTGTCAATAAGTCAAGTACTTCTGACTTAACTTTCCATTGACGGATTGTTTTGGTAGCATCTTGTTGGATTTGGAAACTGCCACTATGTATTAAGTGCTTGAATGGTTGAACCTCTTCCCATGGATAGAGTCCTTTGTGCACTAAGGAAGGCCCTAGGATTAAGGCTCTATTTGGAAAATAGTTGTCAGCTGTTAACCGTTTGTATTAACTGTCAGCTGTTAACTTTTTGAATAACTGTTTGAGTTAACTGCTTGAATTAGCTATTTGTTGAAAAATTACGTGGTAAACTTAGCTATTTTTGATAAAATTGTGAGATAAAAAACTAATTCTTTAAAAAACCCTTCCAAAAAGCTCATGGAATTAGCTTTTTGAAATTAGTTTTTTGGACCCAAAAACCTCTTGTAAAAAAAATTTTCACCAAACATCCAAATTAACTTTTTACTTGGTCAAACAGCTAATTTTGATCAAAAAATCTTTTTTTGATCAAAAAACTCTTTAAAAAGTTGTTTGCCAAACAGCCCCTGAATATTATAACAATGCACCTTCAACTGATTTGTTTTCTTCACAAAATCTGCTCCTTTGTGGTGATGTAGATTTCTTTTTGTTGTGGTGTTTTCTCCACATCTGGTCACTTGGAGATTGCGTAGAGTATTAAAAGGCAACAATCCTAGCCAGTTGAATCTTTTGTACTTATGGTACTTGTAACATCAGCCACTTCGAATCCAAAACTCAAATCATCATATGTAAACAACTAAATAGGTCATCAAGTAGTTGTCAGTGAACTCGATCCTTTTTCCTTGCTTAATCATCTTAGAAATAGATAGAGACAAATGCCGGAGATGAGGTATAGCTAAAGTTACATTACTGTTAGAGCTGGATAATAGGTCGTGTCGGGTCGGGTTCGTGTTCGTGTCGAACTTAAACGGGTTGAGAATTCCTCAACCCGAACCTAACCCGTTTATTAAACGGGTTGAAAAATCTTGACCTGTACCCATTTAATTTTTAAACGGGTTGACCCACTTAACCCGTTTAAGATAAACATGTCAAGTTCAGTTGCTTAATTGACTATTTACGCATTTAATATCTTCAACTAATACGTAATTACAGTGTTAAAAATTAAGTTTACATATCATATTAAATAATTACTCTTTGAAATTCCCCAAATTCGTTATAATTCATAATTTCTAGAAATGTTTATATTCTTAATCATTCAGGTTGAACGTGTAGTACTCTTGTTTGCAATTTTGAACCAGCTTAACTTCGTGTCGAGAATTAAACGAGTTAACCAGGTACTTTCTCGTGTCGAGAATCTCGACCTGAACCTAACCCATTTAATTAAACGGGTTGAACGTGTCAACCCATTTAATTAAACGCGTCGAAAATTTATACCCAAACCCACTTAACTTCGTGTCGGGTTCGGGTCGGTAATCGTGTCGGGTCAGCTTTTCCCAACTCTAATTACTGTCTATGTTTGTCATGGAAATTAAGTTGGAATAAGAATCTATGCTCCCCTAGTAAAAATTCATAGTAGAGCACTTTATTGCATTACCTTCCTGTCCTATGTGTTTGATGTTCATCCTCAACTCATAGTTGGATTTTGCACTTTGAATTTTGATAACCGAAAGCAATGTAGTAGCACTTAGGGATGGCAATGGGGCGGGTTAGAGATGGGGAAAAAAAATTCCCCGTCCCCGTCCCCATCCCTATCCCCGTCTCCACTCAACTCCCCACCCCCCTTCCCTGTTGCGGGGAAAAAAAATTCCTCCCCATCTCCATCCCCAGTAGGGATTCAATCCCCGATGGGGATTTATACCTGCGAATTTTTTTCCTTCCCATGTGAAAACTATATTACAAGTTAGATTTTGGGTGAAAGGCTAAGTTGCCCAGTAGACTTAGCTCAATTAATTGTACAAAACTCTAGTAGGATCCATACAACGCAATTTTGAAAACTTCATCAAAGTTTATAATTCAACCCAAATTAAAGTTTAACAAGTCCATGCAACACAATCAAACCAAACCAAAGTCTAAAAAGTCAAACATAACCCAATCAAAGTCTAAGAAGAAAAATAAGAATTACATAGTTAGGGTTTTTTCAAGTAAATTTACCTATCTAACCTCAATCTTATGTTCATAAATAAAGAATTTATATATGACCATAATTATAAATGGGGACGAGGTTGGATTTTTTTCCCCAAACGGAACGTCGAAGCGAGGATGGAGACCGGGATTTTTCCCTAGGCGGGTAAGCGGGGACAAGAACGGGGTAAAATTTCGCCCCATCCCTGCCCCCATCTCCGCTCGGGGATTGAATCTTATCCCCATCCCCATCCCTATTGGTGACGGGGATTTTTCCTCAATGCGGGGCAAGGCCAGTGGGGACGGGGATACACTGCCTTACTGCCATCCCTAGTAGCACCACCATCAAAGGAGCTTGTATTTTCCATCTAAACATTATAGATATTAGAAAGATGCTCCAACCCTCCATTAATAAAAACTTCATGTCTCTCGTTTTCTCAATAAAGGAACAAGTTCCACTCATTATCATCTATCACATTCCTTGCTCCTAGTGGTATTCGCCAACAAGGTCGCTTTTGTAGATTACTATCATTTGCTTTGAACATTCTGTCTCTCTCTCCCTCTCCTCAACCTGGTCATCTTCAATTTAAATTCATGCAGGTTTCTTTTGCTCGCCAAAAACAAAGGTTTTGCATTACTAAGCTGAAGTGTAGAATGAGAGAACATAATGTCATGGTCGTCTCAACCTTCTCCAGTTTCAGCTCGAAGGCAGCTATGTTAAGGTTGAGGGTAATCACTACATTCGGAATAGGACCTCCTCAGCATTGGACATAACGCAACTAAATGTAGTAACCTATTAGCATCTAAATAATGAGCCCAGAGATGTGCGAAATCACCAATTTTGAAATACATGTTGTCTTCTTCCTTTTAAAATATGACTTTATTGGGATTTCATTTTGCCTCTCCTTTGAAACTATTGCCTCAGTAATATCTTCTAACTCAGGGTCCCTATAAATACATACAACTTGAAATCCATAATATTAGGAAGGCAAACTTGTAGAAAGAACTTCATCAAAGTTATAGATTAAAAAACGAAACAAAGTAGCGAAAAGGGGCATCAAATTACTGTCATGGCACAATTCGTTAAGACATGGTTTGGCCTTCTCGTTCCAATATTTGAGAAAAACTTACTATGATTGACTAGTAGCAACAATAAAGATGGTTTCGAGAGATTGAAATTAGGGATTTGCAAATGGCAGGAGTTAGAGTATGAGACAAGTTCTGACACCACAATATTGGGGAGTAGGGCAAGTAACAACAAATGGGCTTAAGAAGATGCCATTGTTAATTAAAAGGGATGCTTCTAGGAAACGAGGATTAGATATGGCTTTTAATTATAAATATGTAACTTAAAGCTAGAAAAATGAATGTTTGAAGCGAATGACAATGACTTTAAGTTGTGAGTCAACGCTATCTGCTTTAAGATGATATTTTGTCCCATTTTATTTGAGCTTAGTTCAGGATTAAAGCAAGTTTATCTCTAGTATACAACAAAGTAGAATGATATTGCAAGTCGCAAATGTAAAACATCTCGTATTTTGCTTTTATAGATGTTGTATAAAGTGAACTTTTGTCTAATGCTTTTCATTCATTAATAACAACAACTAACAATCATTTTACTTACAAATAGGCATATGTAATATGTGGATACAGACAAGCAATTACACAAGCTATTTGTCGTCATACATAGAAGTTGAAAATGATTTTTCCTTATAAAATGTTGTGACCTGATGGACACCAACAAATGCTCCCAAGTGTTAAATGCTGCCAAAAGCACCATGCATAAGCACCATACAAACCACATTACGCATGCCGGCATGCATAGGAGTATGACACTAAACATTATTGGTTGTCAAGGATAAGCCCGCTGCGTAAGCACAGTTCTTTAAGAACCCATTGAGTTTTTTATCTCTGACAAAAGAATGTTATCTTCATCTTAGAACTATTACAGACAACAGAAAACACCAAGCATATTTCACGACTCACTAACTAAATCTTTAGTTAATTTAAATAGTTATTATTTCTATAAAGAATTTTTATACCATCTTTAGGAAGTTATGTATTTGTGGAATGATTTGAGATTCATCCCTTATTCTACTAGTTTGATTCGTTGCTAATTGCAGGATTTACACTTGAACAAACAATAACTTTTTCACATTTAGCTTACTTTTTTCTGTTTTCATTTTTGTGTGTGTAATCATATAGTCATGATGTCATTAATAGGAAATATTCATTAATACATCTTCGTTGAGACAATCAACAGGCCAATGAGGTGGTGAATCCTCGCGGACTTGATACGAGAAATATGAAAATTGCTAGTCTATTTGCCACTTCATTAATAGATCTCCTAGCCCATTTTAGCTCCTTTGCATCACCTCTTTAAGCCAACTCCAAGATGTCCCCATCAAGGTAAGAATGAATGCCCCTGTCTTCAATTCTTTTCTTCACACTTTGAATCAATATTTTACAAACACCCTCCACTACCACATCCTATGACCCTTGAGCCTTAAGCATCTTATGAGCAATTCTAAGCGCAAAGCATTCTGACTTTATTTTTTTCGCGTTAGTAAGCATTTAGGCTACAACTTGCATCTCCATATATCTTCTTATAGTACCTTATAACCCCTTACATTTTTTACAAAATTTTTACATCTTCTTATATCTCCTTATACATTTTTACATTTCTTTACATATTTTTTATAACATTCAACTAGTCATTTATTTTTTCTCATATTTATAGAAATATGTATGTATTTTTTTATATACTACCAATGTGAAAAATATGTATATAATTTTATGAACTTAATATTCTATAAACATAAAAACAAAATTTAACCACGTGAATTATATTTGAGTTTCAACATAAACCATGTACGCCATTATATGCGAAAATAGTCAAACTGCAGATGACAATAAAGCGGCCCATTGGAGACCGAATTTTAGAGACCAAAAACAAAGGTGGTCTCCAATTTTATTTTTGAGACCAAAGTCAGAGACCAGCCTAAACTGTATTTAATTGAAACTGATTTTTGAGACCGGCAACAAAAACGGCCTCTAATAGAGACCGTTTACAGAGACTACTACTTTTGAACTCAAATGGACACAAGTATTAAAGACCATCTAGTAGCCCGGTTTCACTCAGAGACCAAAGTCAGCTGTGGTCTCTAAACTCGGTCTCAAACTGTTGAGGTGTCTGCTATTTTTCGGTCTCAACCATTCTTGTCGTTGAGATCAAACCATTCGAAACTCAGAGAATTCTCACGACACCTGGGTTCTCTCGTCGACAGCTGGGCAAGTTTCGGTGACCAGGTTGGTGGCCTCCGCCTCCTGTCCTCCTCCCTATCTTCTCTATGTCACACGAATTCTCACTTACGGCCTCGTGTTCTCTGTGCATTACAAGCTAATTAGGGTTCACCATGTTCGACATAGCCACGGCTGGGTGTTTTTCGGCGAGTTGTTTGAACATCCACTACTATGAGGCAAGTATTCTATTCTAGTTCACTTACATTCAATTTTTTTTTTTGTGTTTGGTGAGTTATGGTTCCTATGTGTTGCATTGAAAGAAATCATCTTTTTTTATTGATTTTGAGTTTTCACATTAGGTATCTTGTTCTCTGTGCATTACTACCTTTCAGTACAACTCAAAATCTTTCCTATCCCAGATTTTAATGCTTAGCAAAGACAGTCTTGGGTTACTAAACTAACCCATGTAAAACTAAAGGTTCTTCTATTTTCCATGAACAGCAAAACTATATTGGATCTACTACATTGTGGCAATCACATTTTTGAAACCTATATTGGAAGCCAGTGTTTCATCTTCAATTTGGTTCTGTTATATTTTACAAACATATATAATTCTTATAATAACTAGCTAGGAAGGGTAGCCTAAACATTGGTTGCGTTTTATGTAAAGGATTAAAGGCAAAATTTCCTTTATGCAGTGCACAAATACATTGGCTGCGTTTTAAGTATGAATTACAGGATAGTTCCTCTAGAATGATTTGTTCCAAAGTCCAAAATCCCTAATATGTGCCTAGCATTAAAGATTTATTCCATAGTCCAAAATCCCTAATGCCTAGCTAGCCCACCATTCTTCTTAGAAACAACTTCTCAAGCCATTAGTGGAACCTTTTTGCCTATATTTGATGCTTCCAAGGAAAGCTTCCGATGATAGATGAGCCGAAAAGGACATTATTTGCATAGATCAGTCCTAGTTTGCAGAAGACGAGCAATGCTGTCTGTACAAACTATTACTTGGTAATAATGCACTATGATGAGTCTATTAGTCCGAGTCCATCAACATCCCACATAGGACTGATCTGTATAGAGATCAAGAAGAAGAAAATTTATGATTTTATCAAATACGTCGTGAGAGTATTTGACTATTTAGTTTAAAGTTTGGTTATTTGTATGGTTTTCATTTTATTTTGTGTAAAGTTCTTTTTCTAATCAATTCTTCTTTAGCTATTAAATCTTCTCTATTTCTTGCCTTTTTGGGACTTGGGCAGATTCTTAAAAGATTAAGGAGCTGAGGTATTATATAGAAAATCCTCAAAAGTTGGTTAATGTTAACATTGAATACAAGAATTGTTATTACTTGGATGAATCAAGGGCAAGCTACATATACATATATACATGCATATAT